>CM037868.1:9150427-9690427 GCA_021292105.1 Anadara kagoshimensis | reverse complement strand
TGGTATTTTCAAACGATCATGTATTTTTTCTTTTAAATCCGCCGTATGCATTGGCATTACTTTTTGGAAAATATTGAAATGTTAAGGAAAATGTTGAAATTATAATATTTCAAACGAGCACATGATTTTTTGGAACATTCTGTATGCGTTACACATTGGCATGATAACCCCAGTAATTCCAAGGGTTTCAGTGTTTTAATAATGGCAATAAAATAAAATTGAGAATTTGGTAGTTTTCAAACGACAATATACAGTTAAACCTGACTATAAAGACCATTCAAGAGGAGATTTAAAAGTGATCCTTACAGGCAGGTGACCGTTATATACTTGTTCAAATAACTTGAAAAAAAGAACGAGTGGGATAAACTTTTACTGGCCTTTATAAGCAGATGGTCCTTATATATAGTGACAGGTGATGATTTTGAATGCATTATTTTAATAAAAATTCAAAATCAGCAGATGACAATAGAATTGTCCTTTAAAACAGGTTTCAAGTGTTTCAAACGGGTACCTGTTTTCGAAACACCCTGTATGCGGTACACATTGGCAGGACAAGTCAACAGATTTCAAGGGTATCACTGTTTTAATTATAAAAATAAAATAATATTGAAAATACGACAACATACAGTTAAACCACTCAAGAGAACATGTAAAAGTGACCTTATAGACAGGTGGCCGTTATATATATATATTATATATATATATATATATATATATATATATATATATATATATACCGATTCAAATAATCTCGGTAAAGAATGAGTGGGATAAAACTTACTGGCCATAAAATATGTGTTACTTTACATTGCATTCTGACACACCCTGTAAAAAGACACAATGCAAGTGTTTCAAACAGCCACCTGCTTTTGGAACACCCTGTATTGGCAAGACAAGTCCAGGTGTTCCACTGTCTTGATTATAACAATAAAATAAAATTGAGAATTTGGTAGTTTTTCTATGGCAATATATACACCGGTACAGTGCAATCTGATACTCCCTGCTAAAAGGTACGCGTTAGTCCGACTTATCAGCCAACTTAACCCCCATTTTGACTTGTTGCAACCCCAAAAAGTCAAAATTAAAATGGGGGTTTAGTTGGCTGATTAGTCGGACTAGGTATGCATCGACTCGGACATGGTAAGGCAAGTGTTCCAAACGGACACATGTTTTTGAAACACCCAGTATGCGGCACACATTTTGATGATTTTTTTCGAAAATATTGGCACGTTGAGAAATAGCTAAGAATTTTTCAAACGGGAAGCTGTTTTTAGAACACCCTGTTTGCAGCACATATTGGCATGACAAGCCAACGGATTTCAGGGTTTTTATTGTTTTTATGATAACAATAAAATTAAACTGAGAATTTGGCAATTTACACCATGTATCGACATGAAAAGCATGACAAGCTGTGTTTGAAACGGGCACCTGTTTTCAGAACACCCTGTATGCGGTACACTTTGCCATGACAAGACCAGGATTCCAGGGGTTTCGTTGATTTAATGACAGCAATAAGATAAAATTGACAAACGACAATTAACATTGCGTCCTGATACACCATGTAAAAAGACACAAGCCAAGTGTTTCAAACGGGCATCTGTTTTGGAATACCGGTACCCTGTATGCGGTACACCACGATTGTCATGACAAGACCAGGGATTCCAGGGTTTTCATTGTTTTAATGATAACAATCAGATAAAACTAAGAATTTGGTAATTTACACCATGCATCGACATGACAAGCCGTATTTCAAACGTGCACCTGATTTTGGAACACCCTGTATGCGGTACACATTTCCATGACAAGACCAGGGATTCCTGGTGTTTTCATTGTTGTAATGATAACAATAAAATAAAATTGATTGAGAATTTGGCAGTTTTCAAATGGCAATATCTGCATTGATTTAAGTGTTTCAAACGGACACCTGATTTTGGAACACCCTGTATGCTACACACATTGTCATGATTTTTTGGTACATATAATTTTTAAACACCCTGTATGCAGAACACACATTGGCATTACTTTTTGGAAAATTTTGACACGTTAAGGTAAAGGATTGGCATTTTTCAAACGGGCACCTGTTTTTGAAACACCCTGTATGCGGTATACATTGCCATGACAAGACCAAGGATTCCAGGGGTTTTCATTGTTTTAATGATAACAACAAGATACATCTAATAACGGTAAACATTAATTATTTATTTGGGAAAGCAATAAACATAGAGAAGAAACATATAGGTAATTGTTAGCTTTATCGATTTTTACATCACAAATTTAATCATTTCTTTACGGGAGGTTGTACCGACCCGATCTCTTGTGGGCTGAGACAGATCTATTGTCTGTGAACTGCCTCTTTTCTGGAAATCACAATGAAATATATAAAAATAAATATATGATAGTACATATATATACATTGACCCGAAAAATTCTTTGAGGAGCATAAAAGATAGAACAATCAAACCTGTGAATAAAGGTAAACAGTAAAAGTGGTCTTTTTGGGCAGGTTACCTTTATATACAGGTTCAAAAAATATGAATAAAGAACAATTGGGATACAATTCTACTGGCCTTTATAAGCAGGTGGCCCTTATATAGAGGTGGCCTTTACAAGCAGGTGGTCCTTATATAGAGGTGGCCTTTACAAGCAGGTGGTCCTTATATAGCGGTTGCTTTTAAGGCAGGTTTGACTGTATAGGCAAACAACTTTGACCTGTCCGCTTGACCCTTTATTTAGAATATTCATATAGGAGAATCCACTCAATTCACCGGTAGTCTTATGATCCGCAGTTCCTACATGAACAGAGTTTGTTTTAGTGTTTTGCTCCTGTAGACGAAATTAACGCGTGTTCCCTATATAAAAATTTACTCGTTTAAATAAATATTTAAATTAAAGGCCAAGGTGACAGGTCAATGTTGTTTGCCTATATAGAATAGTACAGTCTTGTCGAAAATTTAAGGAATAGTGCTGAATCGGCAGCTCATGTGTGTCCCAATATCTCGGCAGCTTTTCGTTAGGCTCTATCTATATCTTGGCAGTGTTTAGTCACTAGCTATCCATATCTTAGGTACTCTGCAGTCAAACTTCGAATCCTTATCGTTAACTCGGTGTTAAACTTTTGACAGGTCTGTACTGTACTTACAAAGTACAATTTTGAACTCTTCCTACTAAAATATCATCATCATCATCATCATATCATCATCATCATCATCATCATCATCATCATCATCATCATCATCATCAACAACATCATCATCACCATCAACAACATCATCATCAACATCATCATCACCATCATCATCATCATCATCATCATCATCATCATCATCATCATCATCATCATCATCATCATCATCATCATCATCATCACCATCAACAACATCATCATCATCACCATCATCATCATCATCATCATCATCATCATCATCATCATCATCATCATCATCATCATCATCATCATCACCATCATAAACATCATCATCACCATCATCATCATCATCATCATCATCATCACCATCATCATCATCATCATCATCATCACCATCATCAACATCATCAACATCATCATCATCATCATCATCATCATCATCATCATCATCATCATCATCATCAACAACAACATCATCATCACCATCATCAACATCATCATCACCATCATCATCATCAACATCACCATCATCATCATCAACACCATCATCATCATCATCATCAACATCATCACCATCATCACCATCATCAACATCATCATCACCATCATCATCATCATCAACATCACCATCATCATCATCATCATCATCATCATCAATAACAACAACAACATCATCATCATCATCACCATTATCTCTTTTACCCGCTCTCTTGTGGGTTTAGACCTAAAGTCTAACTGATGCTTCTTTTCTGGAAATCAATTGAAATATATGTAAAGTACAAAAGTATATAAATATTGTACATATATACATTGACCTGAAGAAAGCTTTGGGAACCATAAAAGATGGTACATATACTTTTGTCCTAAAAGCCTTAAAGTACTTACGAAAAACAATTTTGAACTGTTCATATTGCCATTGTGTTTGCAACTGAGTTTTTGGATTCATCATCATCATAATTTATTTATTTATTTATTTATTTATTTATTTATTTATTTATTTATTTTAGCCACAAATTAAACACCAACAACAGGTCACAACAAAACGATAGAATTGTATAATAACTGGTGACAGACCCCAGTTTCACAATCATTCCTTAGTTAAGATTTTCCTTAACTAAATTTAGCAAATACATGTAATGGTAATCTCTTTTTGTAACTACTGGTGAATGTTTTTGTCCAAACTAAATGCAGATGATTTAATCTAGAAATTATCTTAAATTCAACACCTTCAATTTCTGAATATCTTGGAAATTAACAAAATTATGAAGATTCGAAATTTTGCAAGATTCAAGATAAGGAAAATCTAAGCTAAGGAATGATTGTGAAATCGGGGCCTGGTGATCTCTCTCTCTCTCTCTCTCTCTCTCTCTCTCTCTCTCCAACCATAGATTTATAATTATCTTTCGGGTATACATAAATATAAAAGGAACAAGTAAATTCAGTGAAATGGGATCTTCCACCAGCAGGATCTTTTTTGTTATATGCACTTATGTTCAAAGGGCAATAACCCTTGGGAAAATTAGCAAACCAAATCGGGTTACGATATACTCTTCTCCTACCAATGTTGATGCTTTGCTCCAAGTTCCATAAACAAGTGCTTCATAGTTCGGAAGAATTTGCGCAGACAAGAATTTCGGACGAACGGATGGACAGAATTTCGAATTTAATATCCCCTTCTTCCTTCGAAAGGCGTGGGGATAAAATCCACAAATTGTTTTAATTCAAATGAGACAGCATCGCCCACACTGATAAAATGAAGCCCATTATGCGCGGTCGAGTAATTTAAGAGAAGTTTAACCACCCAACACAGGTCATAATATATTCAAATAATGAGCTGTGTTTTTGTCATGTAAAGTTAACAAACAAAATAGAATACATAAAGAAATTCACACTGCAATTCTCGGGTGTATGAACAAACATATCGGCTTTATGTTTAATTCAATTTTTTTTCATTTTAACAGAAAACGACAAAAAATTATTATCAGCAAAATCTGACAGAGCCATTTATAATTTACATGAGTTATGTTTTCAAAAATATTTCATACGTAAGTGGTTTTCCCTGCAGTTGAATAAATCTGAAAAATAAAAAGACCAAAGATCGCTATTTATATTTCGCCATTGTGTATGAAAATAATTTCACAATTTATTTATTTTTATATTTTGATAAATTCCCTTTTATTATTCTCATATTTTACGTCAGACTGTGAAATACATTATTCCGTGGTTCTGTAATAACGTGTAATTAAAAATTACGGAAGCACATTGGTGATAATTTTGTTGGAAAGTTCAAAATGTTGCTAAAAAGCAACACCACCACTTGCTAAAAATGTCAAAATGTTGGAAACATATTTTATGTACTTTCAAAAATTGTTTTCTAGAAGACAGACAAAAAAGAAAGTACAGTCCAACCTGTTTTAAAGGCCACCTCTATATAAGGACCACATGCTTATAAAGGCCAGTAGAAACGTATCCAAATTGTTCTTTATTCTTATTATTTGAACCTGTATATAACGGTCACCTGCCCATAAAGGCCACATTTAATGGTTCCTTTGGGTGGCTTTTACAGACAGGTTTGACTGTACTTAAATTTCAGAAACATACCATATGAACTTAAAAATATTTACTAAAAGAAAGAAATAACAAATGAATGATTGAAAGAAAGAAAGAAAGAAAGAAAGAAAGAAAGAACGATAGATAGATAGATAGATAGATAGATAGATAGATAGATAGATAGATAGATAGATAGATAGATAGATAGATAGATAGATAGATAGATAGATAGATAGATAGATAGATAGATAGATAGATAGATAGATAGATAGAAACAGGAGAAGGAAAGAAAATTGAATCGAGTATTCATCAAAAATATTTTTCTAGTTTAAGATGCCACAAATGGAAATATATGTACCTATTGCAATGTCACCAATGCGCTACCTTGATTTTGACATTGGAGTATTTGGTGATCATTTTGATATGTTTTGGAGAACTATGAATATGTCATATTTCATATTTAAAAAATATTTTTACAAAAAATGCTGAAATATTATATAATATCACTGACAATTTAAGATTATGACATTAAAAATTAGTCTTAGTGTTATATATATATATATCCTTTTAAAAAAATTAATCATAAAATACATTCCAAAAAATGGTATATGACATTATGACATTAGGTCCAATAATGTCACGGGCACCAATGCTCTGTCGTATATTTCATTTTGACATGTATATGCAATATTGAATGTTCTTTTCAATAAATTCTGAGAGAATTGTTCACTTTAATTAAACGGCGCCGTGACAAATTGAAAAAATATTCTAGCGTTTATTTAAAATTTATTTAAGTCTTTTAAAACTTAACGTTCCACCTCTCTAAGCTTTTGTATACCAAAAGTCAATATTTAACGGTTTTTAATCGTCTTTAGCGGTTATTAAAATGAGCTCTGGGTAAAAGTTCAGCCCCGTCTTATTGTTCAAAATCTTCAGTGCAGATATAATGGGAAAAGTAAGAACTCTAAGAACTCTGAAATAAAGAACTATTAAGATACGCCGAGTTAACAAGAATGTTATCAGGGCGGTTATGAAACTCTATATAATAAAGAAATAAAAAGATTTGTGGTGTGGATCTACAAAAACTCGCTGTCGAAAAAGGCATGATTACACGAAATACGAAGATGTAAAAACTTGCTTGTAAACATACATGTAATAAGAGTGATTTTTCTTCAAAATAGCGTCCACATACCGCAAAAATAAAGTGTTTATTTTCAAAATAGCTTCGACATGCCAAAATATATTCAATATATATATTTCTGATATTCAGGGATTTATTAAAATAACTAAATGTCTTCGAAAGACATTTAGTTATTTTAATAAATCCCTGAATATCAGAAATTGAAAGAAGTGACGGCTTAAATTATATTAAGCCCAAACAAGATTATTTTCATTTATCGAGGCGTTCAGTACTGGGGTAGTAGGGGAAACTGTAGTACCCGGAGAAAACTACCAATCTTTGACAAGCGAACTGACGAATTTTTTCTTAAGTTAAATTCTCCTCCAGTGAAATTTAAACCTAGGCGGTAACAAGCAATGTGCAGTAAGCTCGCACGTTAGACCACTCGGCCACCGGATCCCCAACCCCACCCAAACCCACGAATTGTTAAGGGATGTTAGCTACATGTGCTGGCTTTGTCAATCAAGTTTTTTCCAAAGCTGTTACTGTGATTTCTTCCACAATTCTAGAATTACCCACCTCAAAATCGTGAAATACCATGCATTACTCCACACCAACATTCCAATATAATTAGTCCGACTAATCGGCCCACTAAATCCCCATTTTCGTTTTAATTTTTAGCACTGCCATGTGCCGATTTTGAATGCATTATTTTAATAAAAATTCAAAATCGACACATGACAGCACATGAAGCTAGAGTTGTTCCTATATCTTGGGTCATGTTTGATAACTACTCAGTATCTGATATCCTTGAAGCTGATTTTTTGGAAATCTCAAAATACTTTTCAGAAACCCCTAGTCCGACTAATCAGCCCACTAAACCCCCATTTTAAATTTTGACTTGTGTGACCCCCAACAAGTCAAAAATGAAAATGGGGGTTTAGTGGGCTGATTAGTCGGACTGGGATATAATTGAAAGAATTTTCACTTGGACGTATAGCAACAATATTCTACTGCACTCATTTATAAACATTTATTTGATGTTCTCAATTATTTGAAAATCTTCCTTTGTCCAAAACAAAATTACTGCATGTGCCTTATATGCAAATTAGTAGACACCACATGTCAGGTTCTCGGTAAGGTCAACCTGGAAAATCGATGAGGTTTTTATTGAACAGGTGGTCTTTATATACGTGTTGTCATAAAACAGGTACCCTTGATGATGGGTTCAATTATAATTGGGTTGGCTTACATTGTAGAGATCCATATAGGCCGAATTATTTGCCCTAGCGATAAGACAATTCTTGATATTGATATACAAAATTTTTATTGGAATACTGCAAATACATATAAAATACCATTGAGTATATATAATGTAAACAATGCTCTCAATTATAACATATAACAATAATAACATGATAACATGTAATATTAACATCATCTTAGGAAATATGTAATACATGTACTAATATAAAAAAGTCTTACTCTCGTTAGGGCAGAAAATTCGGCCTTTGATCCCATCAAGACTCAGAATCTTTAATTGTCCGTACTCTATTCCAGGTTTATCAATTATGTATGATATATATGTCGTTATATACCATGTGTCATCATGCTTTACTTGTTCCTTTATTGTTGGTCAGATAACACAATTTCCTGGAATGACCAGTTAGATAGTTTCCATTATTGGTACAAGTTTCACAATCATTCCTTAACAAAGATTTCACTTAACTTAAATCTGATGACTTTGATACTACAGAAACAAACATTTCAACACAACTAAAATACAGATACCCTAAGCTCTTAAAAACAACATCTTAATTCTTAAGTTCCTTAAAATTTGTGAAATCATTTATATTACAAATTTTCCAGATTTAAGGTAAAGAAACCTGAGCTAATTGATCAGTAAGAACATACATAAAAGCTCGATGGCCAATGGCTATCTAACAGACAAGTGATGTTTTCTGCCATTGACCAACAACAAAGAAGATCACAGAAGCTTGATTGTCAATGGCTATCTAATAGCCAAGTTAGATACCATGTCTCGATGTACGTTAAAGACATCCCTGTAAAGTTCGAAAAAAAGAAGCCGGTCACTGCTTGGTTACATCGGGGGTAGACAAGTGTAATCTGGCTTACACTTAGACCACAGTGCGAAGATTAAAATGCGCCCGTAAAAGCCTAAGGATCAATAAAGGTTTCTAATGAAGTAAAACTGTTGTCATTCGTTACATTGTCGGGATGTTGTCCAGTACCTTGGACGTGCCCTTTTTGCAACGGCTGTTGTCAAGAACATGTTTTAATATTTCGTCCCCTTTTGGTTGCATCGGTTGGTATCAAGTAAACATTTTATTGTTTTCCGTGCCTTGGCTGTTGTCAAATACAATGCACATGGTTTGGTTGTTTCATTATTTTGGTTTAGTGTTTTGTGCTCTTGGTTGATGCCTAGTTCATGTTTCTATTGTTTTCCGTGTCCTTCGTGTCGTGGCTGTTTTAGTGTTTTGGGTCCTAAGTCACATTGTAAGATTTGAGGTATATGCTTTATTGCTTCGTATACTTGGTTGTTTTTATTATTTTGCATTGAATTTTGTGAAGCACGACATTAGTTGATGTCAAACACTTGTGTTTATTGCTTTCTTTCTTTCATTGTGTTCACTGTTCTCAAACATACGTTCTCCTCTGTACAATGTTTACAAATATGACCATTTATTTTTATTAGCAATATTTGTATTTATGACACAAAAATATTTTTTCTATCAGAATATCAACAAATTATTATTAAATTTGGGGCTAATATATGCAAGGCAAAATGTAGCTATATTGAAGGTTTATTAGTATATTGATTTATTTAGTTGGTATAGAGCTCGTTCCGTACGTGGGAGGTCGTTGGTTCGAACCCCCAGCAGGCCTGACCCAAGACTTGAAAGTAGCTAGTGGCTGTTCTTTCGTCACTCGGCAGTACGAAATGAAAGTAACGGTTCTGTCATGTGCTGATTTTGAATTTTTATTAAAATAATACATTCAAAATCAAACACAAGTTGTGATGTGCTGATTTTGAATGCATTATTTTAATAAAAATTCAAAATCACCACATGACAGTTCTTTCGGATGACGAGGTCAAGTGTCACGGTAGGCGTGGCACGATAAAGAACCCTGTTGTATAATGCCACCAGCGCAACGCACAGGCAAAATTTCTGTACCTTCGCCAATAGCTGGCCACATCTCGATATAAGTGAAATATTCTTGACTGGGACGCTAAACACCATTACTCAATTCTCTCTCTTTCTCTCTCTCTCTCTCTCAGCATACACAATACACATAAATAATATATTATGTATTCACGACAGCATAATAAGTCGTGTTTTATGGCAGTGATTGAATTACCAGTTATTAAGTTATTTTCGCCAATGCATAATTATAAATTAATTCTGTGTCTTAACAATTAAAGATTACCCACTATTTAACAACGATATTCATTTCTTATTTATAGTAAAATAATTTACCCAACACGTGCATACACACGTTACCGGAGATATTCAAATATTTTTTTTAAAAATCGAAATAAAATTCAAATAAAATTTTAGTCTTTTAACATTTTTATTGACACGTAACAATTAAGTAAATCCAAACTGTTTATGCATGAATTTTTAATCATAAAAACCAGGTCATAAATAAAGGAAGACTTTTATTTTATTTTTTTCAGTGCACTAAAGAACAGACCTGTCGGAAGTTTAACACTGCGCTAACTAAAAGGAGCCGAAGCTGTGCTACCATCGAGATATCTACGGTACAGACCTGTCGAAACTTTCACACCGATCTTGCGAAAGGAGTCGAATCTCGATTGTCGAGTAGTCGAATAGCTAGCGACCGATATGTTACCGAGAAATAGGGGGCAGTTGCTGTTGAAATATAGCTAACGAGGTGCTGACGTGGGCAACTGAATCGGCACTAAGTTGTTGGCCAAGTGTTCGACAGGACTGGAAGGACGCCGAGAGATAGATAGCAGCTGTTGTTGAAATACAGCTAACAAGGGACCGACATTGGCAACGAACTTGTTGGCAAAGTGTTAAACTTTCGACAGGTCTGTACTGTATCGATTGGAAGGACGCCCAGAGATAGATAGCAGCTGCCGTAAGCTGTCGAGATATAGCTAACAAGGGGCAGAAATGAGATGCGGACTCGGCGATAATTCACCAGCCTATGCGAAAAACTTTCGACGGGCCTGTATTGTACACCAACTGACTGACAAAGTGATATAATTTCTTATTGACAGCCGCGTTCGTGTCGTTGACTTTTTAGCGGCCGTAAAACATCTGTACCGTGTCGATTTCATAATAAAACCTTATTTGTTAGTTTATTAATATTTTGTATCGGTTTTTTTTCTATGGTAGAATTTTATGTAATGAAAATATTTTATTTGTATTTTATTGTTAGAATTAGTTCATCATCAAAGAGGTTTTTTTGTAATTTGACATAATTTCCCCTTCATTTGTATGTGCAATATTTTTTCATACTGTGTGTGTCATCCCGGCCTTATCCTAGTCGATAAACTGTTTCTTAGTTTCAAGACAAATGTCATATTGTGAATTTTTGAATTTTCTGAATGAAATATTCAAAAATTTATAATATGACACAAAAATAAACTTGACTTGTTTAAAACAAATTTTTCATTTATTTATTTATTTATTTATTTATTTATTTATTTATTTATTTATTTATTTATGTTTGTTTGTTTGTTTGTTGATAATGAACCTTATATGTCGTCTTCTTTTATAAAGATTATACCTTATACAATAAAACATTACTACTTCGCGATTTAAAAAAAAATATATTCAAAAATCAATTTCCTTTGAACTTATAGCTGAATACTTTATCTTGAAAAAAAATATAAATAAAAAACCCAAGTTAAATGAATCAGCATGTGAAATGTGTATATAATGTATACATATTTTACATTTTTTCGTTTTTAATTTATTTATTTTATTTATTTATTTATTTATTTATTTATTTATTTATTTATTTATATATCTATTTATTTATAATATTAATTTACTTATTTCATTTCATTTTTATTCTTTTTTGCACTTATTCTTTTTTTAAATACAAGAATGTTAGATTTTATCTCGAATACAAATAAATTCTTTCTCAACAGTGGCGGTTTTTTAACTAACACACAAAGACACAATGTTCAAACAGGTTCCCACTAAACAACGCATATAAACAAAACAATGGTTTATGGGGCCAATCTGTTACCATATGGTCCCAAGACGGTCCACTTTGAAGGTTAGAAAATTACTTTTTAACATGTTGATATCAATTCATTGTATCGCTTGATAAAAAACATTCGGAAGGTTTTAGCACCTTTCCGTGCTAATAACATTAATTATGTTGCGCGTAATTAGATTAGACCAATCGCCTGACTTCATGTATTATGCAGTACGTCTTGTCAAGAGGGGTATCGATTCTGGCCATTCGGCATCAAATATTTATAAAGTTCAATAATCACGCGTTATTTACCGCCAAATGTACGTAAATAATTTTATCACTGTCATAACATCCATATGTTGAAGAAAATGAAGACTTCTTGGATATCACTTTCATATTCGAGGTTTTGAAAAATTACATGGTCCAGCTTTTAGCTTTATTGGCTAGACAAAGACTATATTCTTCATTTTTATTTCAAGAAATCATAAACAGTAACGTATTTTATGTTTTTATTTAACTCCCGGCACTCTGGTTCCCTCTCCATTTTAAAACTGACAGTCTCAATTTAAGTAAAAGAATCACCATTAAACACTATTATACACACACACACACACACACACACACACACACACACACACACACACACTCTCTCTCTCTCTCTCTCTCTCTCTCTCTCGTCACGTTGCAAGGACTGCTTTGGTTCTTTTCGTTCGTCCGTCCGTTCGTTCGGGGACAGGTTAGTTCCCCATATCAACCGGTCTCAAATCTAGTAAACTAGTAATTAAATCCAGCTTCAGTAAAGGGTTTCTCTTTACCGACTATTTTTATTCTTTCTGTCTGTCCGTCCGAAGACAGGTTAATTCTCCATATCAACCGGTCTCAAATTTACAACTTTACAAGTAGTAGCTGAATCTCAACTGCCTTGTTATTGTCCGTCTGTCTGTCTGTTTGTCAACTGCCTTGTCCGTCTGTCTGTCGGGGACAGTTATGTCATGTGCTACTTTTGATTTTTTATGAAATAATACATACAAAAGTTTGCCGTGTGTTACTTTTGAATGTATTATTTCATAAAAATTCAAAAGTAGCAAATGACAGTCTTATGATCCTAATGGATTTTAATGAAATGTATATGCATTAGGAAAATAACTCGGATAAGTTCGAATTTATATCATGAACCATGATTTTCTAAAGAGTTATTTCCCTTTGATTTTCTGCGACATAAAATGCAATCAATTTTTCAATTTGTTACAAAAGGACTGCTTCTTAACCTTCTGAAATAAATTGATATTTATGTACTTATTTCATGTTTGATCGACTAACTGGTGCAAACATATTGATTTTACTTTTGTCTTTTTTTAATTATTTATTTTTATTTATTTAATTTTTTGACACCTTGAAAACTTCAGAACTGAAGCTGAAGCATGTCATTTGAGAATTATATGAGAATTATAGTCTTTAAAAACATAATACAAACATTTGTGTCCCATATTTTAAAATACTTAAATTTTAATGATGTAAAGTTCGATATCTTGTTGTAATAATCCCCTGATGTTGCAATGCAGAACCCTTACCATTGTGTGCAAATCTCGATGACAATGATAAACTTTGCCTTTACTTCTGTAAACGCTCTTTTGCTTTCTATCTCAAAGTTTCTATGAAAGTGAAAGTGAGGCTTTTTAATTCATTCATTTGTTCATTCGCTCGTCCGTGCGTCCGTCGGTCCGTTCATTCATTCATTCGTCTACTCATTCATTCATTCGTCCACTCATTCATTCATTCATTCATTCATTCATTCATTCATTCATTCATTCATTCATTCATCCATCCATCCATTCATTCATTCATTCATTCATTCATGCATTCATTCATTCATTCGTTCATTCACTGTGGCTACTTTATATGGAATAATGAGACAGCTAACTAACCGTTGTGACAGCCATATGGTATACTGACATATTTCCATCTTACTTTTCCATGAAATAGAAAGTTTTTCTGTCGAAATATTAGCATCATTATTGTTCCACTCTGATTGGTCCGTTGAGGAGTTTATTTAGTATGATTCGTTGTGTTCTTCAAATGTTCCATTACGTTCGTTTAGTTTCACAATAAACCCTCGTCATCGGCCTAGATGAAAATTTCTCAATTTCATTTATATACATGAATCATCTACCAGACTGATGACGTCTCAATATAAGTGGATTTTTGAGCGTCAAATGTCATACTTAGTTTTTATACGCCCGTTTCTAGAAATGGGGTGTTTTGATGAGATTCTATCCGTCTGCCAGTCTGAACCACGGCGGTAGCTCAGTTGGTAGAGTGCTCCCTCCTCCGTAAGTGGGAGGTCGTGGGTTCGATCCCCGACCGGGTCTGACCCAAGACTTGAAAGTGGGTAGTGACGGTTCTTTCGCCAAGCACTGGCATTAACGAAATGAAAGTTAGGATTCTTTCGGATTGGGAAATAAAATAATGCCATCAGCGCAAAGCACAGGCAAAATTTCTGCGCCTTTGCCTGTATCTGGCGACATCTCAATTTAAGTGAAATATTCTCGACTGAGACGTTAAACATCATTACTCAACTCGCAACTCCGTCCGCCAGTCTGTAATAGTTTGCCCGGCCAGCTTCTCCTACACAATTGAAAATATTTCTACTAAACCTGGTATACATGATAACCAAAATATGACATTGAGTGTGCCAGTGCCAAAAGAGAATGTAACGCTGTGTAAAATCCCCAGAGTTGCGCCCCTTGAGATTATTTTGCATGTTACGGATAATCCTTCCGGAGCATCCAGCCTGACATCAATGATGGAAGTTCGCGTGTTTATATTAATTTTTAAGGATTTTTAAATTTTCAAACATTTAACAAATTTTAAAATAGACTCGCATATATTTGTTTTTATTTAATCACGTGTTTTTTTAATCTGGCCAGCTGAACAGAAAAGGACACATAACGAACTAAAGCCTAAATTTTTGTTTCTCTTCCACATGATACAACATATTTTATGTCCTTTTTGTACTTTGCCATCATTGAAATCTTTGGGGGAAAATGGAAACGATCGTATCTCGTTCTGTCTATGTACTTTACAGGTTGGAAACGTCTCGATATAAGTCCTTGAAATATTTTGTAAACCTTCATCAAAGCAACGGGCCCCCATCTACATGCATCAACTGCCAATCTAGAATGATGGTTTACGCCCCAGTTAAGATTGTTCTGATAATTTGAAAGGCGGTCAGTTCTGGCTAGATACTTTACAGGTTGGAAACGTCTCGATATAAATGGATTATTTCATTAACCTTCATCAAACCTACATGCATCATCTGCCAAACTGGTGACGTCTCTTTATAATTGTGGAATGTCTTTGAACTTGAAGCTCCATTGTATAATATTCATTATTAACTAAGTTTTTTTTACTTATATTATTCGGAGTCAATGAGGGATATCTGAACTTACGATCACTGCCACCGTTGTAAAGTATGCTATAAGATTGATCGTCCTCATGACATTACGGCGAGACAACAGTGATCAATTTTACAATGGATGATGCATATGCAGTACGGTCCTGTCGAAAGTTTAACATTGAGATCGCGAAAAGAAGTCGAAACTTGGCTGTCTAGTCGTCCAAAATATGGATAGCTAGTGGCAAAACAGCTGCCAAGAGATAGATGGCAGCTGCCGAGATTATACAGTACAGACCTGTCGAAAGTTTAACATTGAGCTAAAGAAAAGGACTCGACGCTCGACTGACTGCCGAATAGTCGAGACATAGATTTATCTAGTGGCCGAAAAGATGTCAAGAGATAGATAGCAAATGCCGAAAAGTTGTCGAGATACAGCTAACGAGGGGCCGGGATGGGCTGGCATTAACTCCTTAACTTTCATTCGACAGGTCTGTGCTGTAGGTGACGAGGAGGTAGAGTCTGCATTAATTCTTAAGCTCAGTGTTAGACTTTGAACGGGCCTGTACTTATATATTTCAGCCGTAAGGTCAGTTTGTCGCATTTCATGATGACAACACTTATAAAGTCGAGTCAACCTCCACAGTTCGTCGACACCATGTTTACAAAGGTGTTTGATTGTCAAGTAGGTTATTGTTTTATGTCATATAGAAACAAGAATAAAATAAAATAAAAAAAAATAAAATAAAATAAAATAAAATAATTGTGTTTTACGACCAGTTAAGATATATAACCTATATGGAAGGCGGCCAGTTTAGGAATGGTTGAGGAAATCGGAGTGTCCGGAGAAAAACACCTACCTTAGACAAGCGAACTGACAAATTTTCTCACACTAGGATCTGTCCCTAGGAGGTATTCAACATAGGAGGTGAGAGGCACTGTGATCTATAAGAACAGCATTAGACCACTCGGCCATAGAGGTCCCTAAACAATCAACTCATGAATAAAATAAACTGAATCCTTCTTTTGCTTCTGGATGGAAGTGCATGACCAACTGGTTTTGTCATCGGCTTTCTATGCCAAGGGTTGAGAGTTCAAGTTTTAAAAAAAAAACAACAACATGTTATTTTGTAATTCTTAGTATAAAGTTGCAGTTAAAAATATATTTTGCAAGAGAATTGCAGATTAAAAACATATTTTGGCAATAGGTTGCAGCAAATGAAAAACATTTTGCAATTAAAAGTTGCAAATGAAAAACTTTTTTCAATAAACGTTTGTAGGCGATTTCAAAACATTTTTGCAATAGAAATTGCAGATGACAGCAATATTTGTAAACTTGAAGAGAAAGCCGTCAATGAAAAATATATTCTTAATAAAATGAAAAAATACAATAGAAATTTGTTGAGTAAAAAACATATTTTTCCGCGTGATACAAAGTTGCAAATGAAAAAGCCCACAATTTTCCATTGGAAAATAAAACGGAATTCAAAATTGTAACCAATAACACACATTTGCCATTAATAAGTTGTATTGGAAAATAACAACACCTACAACAATAAGTAAGCAAGTAAAAGTACGAAGATGGAGATGGTTGTGCCATGCATTGCTATGAATATCACCGAGCACCCAAGGATCGCTTTAAAATGGCAACCAGCTGAAGAAAAGAGGACGGTCAAAAGAGACCTTTCGTAGGACGATAAAAAGGAAAGAAAAGAGCTTGGAATGGAGATATTGGGAGAGGCAGCCACACTAGCGAGTAATAGGAATGACTGGAGAGGAAGATAATTGGCCCGATTCTCCACCAGGAGAGATGGAATGAATTTGAAAATATATCATGTTTTCGAAATACATGTATACTTCATTATCTACTTAGCTATTATTTTATTTTCGTATGTTGCGCAGCATCAGCATGATTCTGCATGAATGGCTTATAAACAAATTGATAAATGATATACAAACTTAAACGTATTTATTTTCGAGGAACATGAAATTTAGACATATCCGTGTAGTTGGATTTTCTCGGCTTTTAAAAATGAACTATAATACATTACACATATTATAATTTTCGCGTAAAACAAACAGTCGCGAAATAAGTTAAAATAAGTAAACCGCGAAAATAAACAAATGTTTTGAAAGAGTTGAATCCTTTACATATCTTTGTAGTGTTATGGATGGTCGAGATGGCTCAGAGAAAGACAATAAATGCAAAATATAAAAGGCAAGAACAACATATGGAATGATGACAATTATTCAGATAGCTGGTAACAAACATGAACACAAAAACAAAAAATCTGTTCCACTCAAACCTTTCTGCGAGACATGGGAAGTAACAAGTGTCTCCTAAACAAGCTCCAAGTCTTCATTAACAACTGCCTAAGACAAATCCTAAAGATCAGATGGCCAGAGAAAATCACTAACCTTGAGTTATGTGAGAAGACCAAACAACAACCTATGATGGTGGAGCTATCAAAACGGCAATGGTGATGGATAGGACACACACTGCGAAAACCAATCACAAAACAAGACTGCACTGAAATCCTCAAGGGAAAAGAAAAGTCGGAAGGCCAAGAAACACCTGACGGAGAAAGCTGCAATCAGAAATGGACAGCAGAAAACATGACTTGGGTTACTGTATCAGGTACGGTTTTTGATGGTAATTGATCTTTTGGTACCTCTCCAGTAACTCAGTTGGTAGAGTGCCCTCTCCGTGTGTGGGAGGTCGGGTTACGATACCTGGCTGGGCCGGGTTTGATCAAGACTTGAAAATAATTATTAAGTGTTCTTTCGTCAAGGACTCTGTATTTACAAATGAAAGTAATAAAAACCGATGCCCACGGCAGAGGTGCCACGTTAAAGAACTCTGCACCATACCCTGAGCGCAATTTCTGACAATTCACCTAAAGCTGGTGGCGTATCGATTTAAGTGAAATATTCTTGACTGAGACGTAAATCGCTATTCAATCAATCTTAATATTGAATACTAGTATAAATACATATTGCTGTTTTCAAACTTCGTAATTATTTTGGCGTGTCCAATAAGTCATGTTACTCATCAAGCAGTCCAATGTTGCCATGGAAACCGGAAACAGAAATTTTAATCCAATCACACACGCTATAAGTTACAAAACTTATAGTACATAGATCGATTAGAATCAATTATCTTGTACTGATAATCTTAAACTTATTTTTTAATGATCGATTTATTGATTTATTTATTGGTTGATTGATTGAATGGAGTTCAGAATATTTTACTTATATCGAGACGTCGTCAGCTATAGTGGCATTTTTTTTACCTTTGCTGTGCTCTCGGGACAGAGTGCATGGAGGTTCTTAACGTACCACGCCTGCCATGATACAGGGCGTCGGTTTCTTGGCGGAAGAACAGTTAGTGCATATTTTCCAGTCTTGATCAGTCTGACAGACCCCAGTCTGGGCTAAATGTTTAGAATAAACGAAGTGTCGTACGCTAACTTTGGGGAAATTCAACTTTAGCATAAAAGATGCCATATAGCTGACGAATTTGCGTTCTCTCTTCTTCTTCTTGTAAAAAATATTTCACTTATATCGAGGCGGTCAGTTCTGTGGTGTTGGAGGAAAACGGGATGCCCGGAGATAACCATCTTTCGACAAGTTTCTTGACACTTGGAACTGTTCTGAATGGGGTTATAACCTATGCATTTAGAAGCGCTGTGGTCAGTTAACGCGTCCGCTACCAAGTTTCTTAAGGTCAAAGTATATAATGGGTTATAATGGGGCATGCAAGATAACCAAAAACATGACGACGAATGAATACTTAACGTTACGGTTGCGAATAAGTCGAAATCGCGATAACCGGATATAATGGAGTTTGACAGCGTACCACGTGATCAATGTCCCTTAAGGTTTATGCGGAGCGTTTTGGAAAAGGTTTACGTCAAAATTTCCCGAAATAACGTCATTTTTACGGGGAAGCGTGAACTGAAGCGATTCCATCTCCAATGGGGTTGAGGCTTGTTTCAGACCGCTGGCCAATAGTGTGGTTTGATGGGAAGCACTTTTGATAAACTTCATGACCATCCTACTTATTTTATAACATGATATGTAGACGTGTTTTTCATATTATATTTCATAATCGTGTGTCGCGAAACATCTGAGCTGCCGCGGCTCAGCAAGTAGACATTGGCGTTGTCATAAACGACGGAAACACAACGTAATCCAATAATAACACGATACAGAAGACAGACTAAGATTCCAGATAAATATAATATATAATACAAGAAAATTATATAAATGTAATAGATATACAGTACAGACCTGTCAAAACTTTAACACCGATCTTGCGAAAAGGGGTCGAATTTCGACTGTCGAATTGTCGAGATATGAATAGCTAGCGGTCTGATATGCTACCGAGAAATAGGGAGCAGCTGGTGTTGAAATATAGCTAACGAGGAACCGACATAGGCAACTGAATCGGCACTTATTTGTTGGCTAAGTGTTAAACTTTCGACAGGTCTTTACTGTAATTAGATTACAAATTCCATTATGTGAGAACTACACGAATCCAATCCAACTAAAAATCGACCAGCGATCGCTAAAATATTATGTTGGCGGCGGAAACAGCAGTCTTTATGTAAGTCCCGAAAGTACAATTTTCGCCCCAAAACAAATTGGTTTCCTAGTTTATAGTCTGTTTTTAAATTTAATATTGATTTTTTAAAAAAGATTATAGTATACAGAACAATAAAATTTCAATTGTGTCTGCAAAAATTGTGCAAATCGATGAAAGATGAGTATGTATTGTGTCAGAGAGACCCAAGAAAAATAATTCATATATACACGATATGTGTAAAAGCTCTCAGAACATACTACTAAGAAAAATCTGGCTATTTCATACAAAATCGATGAAACGGCGGGTCTACGTTTTACCTCAGCTGATGGCAAATACTGTGCCAAAAATGAGTTTTATATAAATGACGTCACAATTAATGACGTAACAATAATCATGAATAAACAGATGACGTCACAAATGCGCGATGACATCACAATTACTTGACTTTGATGCACTCTGATGACAATCATATTACGTCACAATAAGATAATACGTCACAATCCATTGACGATGATGTCATAATACTAACATATACAGTTTTGAACTGACTATCTGGTCCAAAACGCATACATTTAAAAAAATAATGTCAAAAGTTTTCACGCGGCCGGTGGAAATTCCTATCTATTAAAACCGATGGTCTCAGTCTGTCTGCGTTGTACAAACCAGTTTGATTGATATTATTAGCCCACTTTTATAAATCGTCGATAATCCGCGAATTAATACCCGCGGATTACTAGTTCAAGTATGTCCCCCAGATATTAATACCGAGGCCAGGGTTGAAGATCGAATCGACGACGGTACCGATTCCGTACGCATTCTAAGACAACCCTCAATGTTTGCAAACAGAAATACTTTCCTTTAAAAAGAATATCAAAGTATAATGCTTTTAATTTATTTTGATATGACGCAAATAAAAAAACCCGAAAATATAAATATTGAAATGAAAAGAATTTGTAAGGCTGAATTTATTTATTTTATATACATATGAATGACATTACGTGTTCAATGCCAATTACGTAAAAATATCGACTTTTAATTAATATATTTTAACCCAATTGATTTATTTAAATTTAATTGGCAATTAAAAATGAGTAAAGACATTTCAAATTTAGATCAATTATTTTGTTTTTATTTATTTATTTATTTATTTATTTTTATTTTGGTAAGGTAGAACCTCCTCCCCTGTTTGACCCCCTGTCAAAATTTTGTTTTTTACACCTTAATTTTGTATTATTGAATCACTAGTCCAATAGTCTTTTGTTGTCTAAAAACCCTTTCTATAAATCCTTTTGAAATATAAGGCCCTATTGATATACGTATACAAACAATTTTGGTCTCTATTTCGCATTTCCATGTCTGTTTATCAATGTGTAGAAAGGCGTATCAGAGGTTTTTGTTTTCTTTTTACCTGTGAAAATAAAGAATTGGGTCGTTTTATTAGTATAATTTGAAAATATTACTAAGAGAAAGCCGATTTTCCGATAAAATCGTACTATATTCATTATTGAAAAGAATTATCCACTCATGGAAAATGAACAAAGGGGCGGGGTTAACATGGGTCAGTCAAAGTTATCGCTAGAATCCTGGGATTGAATTCCGTGACGTCACACAGTGAATGTGCGTGCATTTGAATAAGAAAATAAAGCGAGGTGAAATCGAAAAGCAGTAGATCGTATTATGTATGGAGAATTATAGAAAACCGGGTTATTTCAACACGTGCACTCGAATGTAGCGGACAGGGAAATTATCAAAAATACCCGAGTCTTTCAAGCACCCGGCTTTTAAGCACCGCACAACAGCACATGGACATATAGTTAAAAACAACTAATATTTAAATTGAAAAAATATATATTTACATTACGTGAAGAGAAAGCACGTTGTGTTTAGTGTATATGTATTGCCACACTTTTATATATATAATTACATATTTATATCACACGGTGTTTGTTGGTTAAATATATCATTATTGACGGATGAGAATTTACGATAACAAAGGGGAAAAATAATTGATGACAAAAGTATAATTAATCAATTTTTAATTATTTGTTAATTTGTTGATTTTTTGACATATTTTGTGAATTCCGTAATGCGAACAGATATGGCTACAACTGGACTAAACACGGAAACAACAATAGCACTGAGTCAAAGTATGGATTCTGTAAACACTGTTCCTGAAGACGAGGTAAGAATTTTATTTATTTTTATTTAAAAATTTATTAAAATGTAAACACACTTTTCCCTGTACAAATTTTACTAAAATTCTTTCCTGCGGGTTCCGTAAACCCCGTTCCCGAAGTCGATATAGGCGTTATTGTCCATAATTAAATATTTTATAAATTTATTTAAAATGTAAACACCTGTTTTTCCCAAAGGATCCCTAATTGTACTAACACACTGCATGTTTCTCTTCGATCAGAAAGTAGAACGGATTTAGTTCGTGTGGGCACGGTTGAGTTACTGCATTCACATGTGTAAAAGTTTAACATATTCAAATTATCTAAAAGAAAAGATATTATGGTAATATTGTCAGGTAAAAGATAAAGGAATTAACGGGCAAATTTTTAACGCCGTCAAAATCTCCCGATGGCGAAATTTTAATACTGATTATAAATATGAGCAAAAATACCTTGATTGTCAATTTACCGCATAATGTTGGCATAACATTTCCCGCGAAAATGAAAATAAAATCTATTGATTTATTTCCCTGTGTACATACATTGTGACATAGGTTAACTTGTCTGACTTAGATTAAATAACAAATATTACTGTATTAAAATGTATTTACTATCGGTAAAACACACAATATATACCTGTATGAATGAAAGATAAACCAAGAACCCTTCTCTCTATCCCTGGTATATTATTCAGTAACAAAGGAATTGGATTTTTCTCTCTTTTCCTAGTGAAACTTGTCTAAAATGACAGGAAAGACTGAAGACCCTTCTGTCTATCCCTGGTATATAACACTTGTATCATTAAATAACAAATTTGACTTTTCACTCTATCCCTAGAGAAACACACAATTATGAATGACAAGAAAACTGATTATCCTTCTCTCAATCCCAGATGAAACACCATTTTATCTGATTGAACTAAGAAGAAATTGAACTTTTCTCTCTATCCACAATAAAGCATGCCATTTTCACCTGTATGAATAACAGAAATACAAGATAATTGTCTAAATCCAAGTTTTCTCTCTCTCTTGTTAAATAGAAAAGATGAATCACAACCTCTACCCTACTGAAGAGGTATGTTTGAAGGAGAATTTTTCTCTCTATCCCTTAAAAGGAATGACCTTTCTATGATACCCCTGACTTGAAGGGTGATCTTCTCTCTATCCCTCTAACAAGGTCCATGTTACTGTCTTAGGAATGATCTTTCCCTTTATCTGCCAAAAAGAGATTAAGTTTGAGAATTGATCTCTGTCTGCAGCAAGATCCATGTATTAGAAATGGTCTTGGACTTCGATAATGGGAGTTTCAGAAATTCACTCTCTCTCTCTCTCTCTCTCCCAGTCATTTTCTCCATCTCCCTGATGTAAGGCACAACCAGATACCAGTCTGTGTATTTATTTCAGCTGATAGAGTCCGATGGCGTGTTTAGATTGAATATTTTACAATACATCCTGAATAACTTTGTAAAAAATAAAAAAAATAAATGAAAAGTAGGCCTCATTTAACACTTACTAGAGAAAAAAAGTTTTCTATTATTTTCTTAACATGTAAGTACAGCAAAGTAGATATTTAAGAAATAAACAATTAGAAAAAAAGCTTATCTTAAAGAAAACTAGCACAATAGAGTTATAATTCTTTTTGGTGTCAGAAGTGGCTGTCATAAAGAAACCGGTTTTAGTAGGGGATTACGCTTATAAACATCCTCTAAATGCCCAAATTTAACACCTTAAATGTTTAATAATTTCTTTTATTATTCGACTACCCAGACAATTTGTTCAACCTGTTTTTTAGGTATTTAATTGGCTGGACACATTCTTTGGGGTGGGGGTAATTTTTTTTACCCGAAGGTAAAGCATCTTTTGTCGGGAATTTCGAAAAATAAGTTTCACACAATTTTTATTTTACTGCAAAATCTTTTGCAAGTTTCCTCACTCGTACCTGAACTATTACTTGTAAAATTTCAATTTTGACTTAAACAGCCAAAAAAATAACAAGACCTTTTGAATAATCTTGTGGAAAAATGATTTTAAAAAAAATATACAATTTTTTTTAATGTGGTAGGGGAATGATATACAAAAAGGAATTTCAAACTGAAGTTTTGGCTAATTTGATAAAACAATTTCAATGTAAAATAGTATTGTTTGTTGAGTAATGGCCTGTACTGTGTTTAACATCCCATTCAAAAATATTTCACTTATATCGAAATGTTAAAATATTATTGTGGAAAAATAAGGGTACATTATACAATGGAAGACCTTAAGTTTTGGCCATATAGATAAAAATTTAATGTTAATATTATTGTGAAAATGTTTTCAAATATTTTATAATTTTTGATAAATGTCGACACTTTACTCCACCTTTAAACTGACAGCTATGTTTAATCTGGATTTAACATTTGTTAAGAGGGTCAGTTTAAGTTGATCTTTGAGTTCTGATAAAGTCTGATTTTATCGTTACGAGCAGTAACATAGTACAACACAGATATAGATAGAAAACGTCCAATGGTCAGGACGGATATAGATTTGAAATATTTGAAAAATTACATCACATTGTACACGTCGTCATCCCAACGATTTGAAATATTTTGAAAATTATCATGTGTACAGTTTTTCATCCTAATGATTTAAAAAATCACATGTACACGCCTTACCAACGATTTGGAAAAATTTGAAAATTACATCACATGAACAGCTTGCCATCCCAAAGATTTTGAATATTTGAAAAAAAACCTCAAATTTACACTTTTTCATCCTAAGTGGATATGAAATATTTGAAAAAAAACCTTCACATGTACACTTTCATCTCAAAGATTTGAAATATTTGAGAAAAAGACATCACATGTACACACATTTTCATCCCAACGATTTGACAAATATAAAAATTTTCAGTGGTTCAAAATTATGTTATAATGGAAGCTAGGTACAGGATTTTTTTTTCTTTAAATATTGCAGGTCCCACATAAAGTTTTGAAAGTCCAATATTAGCATTTAAATGTCCATGTGCAATTATGTTATATAGAAAAAGTAGTAAAAACAGGAGGTTAAGAGGACTGTAACAGTTTATATATTGAAGGTCCCGCCGGATGTAAAATCAGTAGGTCCCAGACCCCGGACCAAGGGAATTTTGAACCATGGATTACATCACTTGTACATTTTGTCATTCACATGGATTTGAAAAACAATTGATGAAACTCACATTTGAAATATGTCAAACATGAAAAGCAATATGATCAATATTATAGCCATTGTATTAAAATTTTAATGTTCAAACCCTTTGAAATAATTGCCGGTAATCATTAAGTCATTAATTAAAGAATATCAAAAGTCGAATGACCGCAATGACCAGTGTTTTCAATACAAACAGACAGATTCGATTTTTAATTTCTATGTAAGGTCAATTGGTACACTTACAAATTTTATTATCAATAGATACAATACAAATTATAGATTGGTCTGAATATAAAGTTTTCAGCTTCGGTGTCCATATTCATATTATTGTTGAAGGTTGGTGGTTTGTTTTTCTTTGGGCACTCAGGTTTCCTCAACCAGGATCGAAAAACTGACTCTGTCCTCAATAAAAAATGAAAGAATCTTGACAAAGACAAAAAAGTATATCTCCATTCCAGTTCACATGCCGCTCTATTCATATTTGTAAAAAATTTCTAACAGTGTATATAAAAGGATATAGGTTATAGAGACCTTATACAAGTCAAAATTTGTACAAGTTTTCCTTCAAGGAAAATTTGTAAGCAAACTCAATCAAAACAAATATCATGGGTTGCCACTGGTGTAAACAGAGACCAACATTTCCAAATGCAAGTAATAAAAATTGCAATAGATTATTGCATATACATTGCTAAAAGTTTGAAAAGGTTGACCCAAGTGTGAAATTGGTAATACCCCCATTTAGGGTAAAAATATAAAAACCCACATTTAATTTACTGGTACATAATTTTTCTTTCAAATGATTTTTAATTTTTAATAAAAAATATAATAATACTGTGAAACCTGTCTATAAAGACCCCGCCAATTGGACTTTATAGACAGGTGGTCATTGTATACTGGTTCTTATTGGTAAAAAAATGAAGTACAGTAAAGGGGGTTTAAAACATTGTTCTTAGGTGGTCATTTTATAGATTTTATTTTTGTTGGAATATGAAACAAAGTGACCTGAAAACACTGGTCTTAATAGACAGGTGGCCTTGTTTAGAGGTGGTCACTATAACAGGTGGCCTTGTTTAGAGGTGGTCACTATAACAGGTGGCCTTGTTTAGAGGTGGTCATTATAACAGGTGGCCTTGTTTAGAGGTGGTCATTATAACAGGTGGCCTTGTTTAGAGGTGGTCACTATAACAGGTTTTACTGTATAGTACAAGACTTTTCACAGAATCTTGGAATAAAAAATTCTTAAATTTTTTGTTTATCAGGCATCCTTTTTACCTTAATGGGTGTCATGATTTGGTCAGATTTCCCATTAAATTCTACATTAAATTTTTGAAAAATAATTATTTCACAGAATTATTAAAAACGGCTTGATAACCTCTTATTTTAGGGCCTTTTCAGCCAAATTAAAACTTTTATTGGAAGGTACAAATGGAAGTTCTTTATGTAATTTTATAGAAATCTTTAAATTAAACACAGATCTTTTGAATGTTTTGCAATATTTCTTTAAAAGATTTCTTGTTACAAATTTAAAGGTTAGAAATGAGTGCTATTTAACTAAAATGACCCTTGTGTACTGTTTGGTCAAGACCACTGGTCAATGGTCACAGCCACCTTATGTAAATAAAAATGACCATCCCATATGTCCGTGCTAAAGCACAACATCTGAGAGGAGTGGAACCAAGTAATGGTGTTCCATGACCTTCTTGGAAGCTTGTGTTTATCGCAATCCTTCCATGTTTGGAGACCCTCTATGTTTTTTGACATCCTAATTTTGACATTTCAATAATTTTTAAATTTTTTCTAATTTCGCACTGCAATTTTTTTTCCTCTGAATCCAGACCCGATTTTGCTGGAACTCACCCTGAACATAGGATTATATATATATATATATATATAATATATATATATATATATTTCTAGGTTTCCTCAATATTAAATTATATAACATTTCTACAATTTGTGAAAATGCATTCCTGAAACCCTCAAAATGCTGTATTTTCACGTCAGTTTTAATTTTCCGGGAATACATCGGACTGCGAATATAATGAAAATAAAACTACAGTGAAATATAAGCATTATACAGTAGGTTATTTGGAATATTCTATGTAAAAATTTCACAAAGAAGTAATTTTTCATAACTTTTACATATAATTTTTATGGTGAGGGGGTGTGATTTACAAAAGGAATTCCGCTGCTGTTAAATATTACTGAATTGATATAGGTATCAAAGTTAAAAACTTTATATTTAGAGAAATCTATAACTGTTATTGATAGAAAAAAGCTACAAGTGTATCATATAACTTTTATATTATTGAAATAAATTTGATATCCATGTAACTAACACTCGTAAAAATGTAAAATGATCCACCGTACACGCCACCATCCGTGGCATACGCCGCACGATCCTTTACATGTAAAGTAGACATAATTATGTCAATAAAACATCTATTGATTACTTTTGTTTAATATTTCCCAATATTGATCATAACGCATTGTTTTAGACAAAAAATGTAAAAATTCTCCGTGGTAACAAATGTCTGAGGTAGATCTAAAAGATATAAATTATAAATCTATAACCTGAGCCACATCATCAGCTACTTGTTGATATTCAGAGAAAATATTTTTACCTGTCACACATGGCCGTTAATTTTGTAATTACAGTAAAAAGTTTCTTAATGGGTCATATGATCTAAAGCAAATGCATTTTTTAACAAATATGACAAAAGGACAAAATTCGTAGAGCTAGTAAAAATGTCTGGGTTTCCACAAATTTGAAACTGTTAGCAGTCAAATTTTCACTATCTTCACAAATTTGCTTAAATAGTTCACTTTTAAAAGAATTTCTCAGAAGTTAGCAGCCAATTTAGTGATGTTGGCTGCCAGTAGCCAGTGAAGATTTTGGCCACCAGTAACCAGTGGCAATTTTGGCCACTAGTAGCCAGTGGCAATTTTGGCCACTAGTAGCCAGTGGCAATTTTGGCCACCAGTAACCTGGGTCGATTTAGGCTACCAAGAATAAAAACATAGTTGATACAATAGGTTGGCCTTATGGACTAAAGTGCATGCTCACACAGCGTCCTCTGCTCCTCAACACCTAGGTTTGGAATCCCACTTGGGCAGACCTTAATGTGAAAAAGTTTGTCTTATCACTTGCTGGCGGTTAGTTTTTTCTCCTGGCACTCTCATTTCCTCTACCATCCCAGAAATGATTGCCTGGATATAAGTGAAAGAATCTGGACTGCTGTGTTTATCACCATTTTTCCACTCCACTCCCCTCCTGATTAGAGATTTTTTAGAAACAAAAAAATTAAATTTTTTATTTCTGTAAACTATTTTTGTACAGGAGTGTCGGAAATCCATAAACAAAAGCGACACCTTCCATTTCAGATCAAACATTATTTAGATCCGTTAAAAGTCTTTGTCTGACAAATCGGCCAAACAATATGATATATAATTATCCATTTAATGATCAATATTTTAGAAAAGAACTAACTTTAAAAAAAATTTAACGTCATACGTAATCGTCAGAATCAATCATTAAGTTCTTATTGTATAAATTACATAATGTTGAATAATGAATTCCGTCTGTTTTGAATTTAAACAGAAATAATATTGATGATTTTGCATTTATAGTTTGTCAAATGTTTAAACCATTATATTTCTAAGTTTCATTATCAAGGCCAAGTGGTCTAAGGCACATGGTTATGGATTCCTGTGCTTGTCACCGCCCGGGTTTGAGTCCCACTCTGGACAAATCTTTGAAAGTTCACTTGGTAAAGGTCCCCGGTTTCTTTAACCATCCTTTGAACTGAATTCCTAGATATAAGTGGAAAAATGCTTGACTTGGGAGTAAAACTTCATTACTCCAATTGATCATCCCTTAGTTGACTGTCTCGATATAAGTGAAATTTTTTTTTTATTTGGTCGGCCTGAAACTCCATTAATCAATCAGTCAGTGTTTAATCTAAGATTTCTCAGTAGGGGCTATTATCAAAAACTTTCCTCTAACATACCATAACATAAATAAATTTGCCATTTATGTTAAATATAGCCTACTAAGGCCTTAATAATGAGGTAATTTGGCAAAATAAGGGATTAATGGCCCCATGGCCCCTTTAAGAATGAACACTGATTGCTGGTGCTCCATTCTGAGTTCTATTGTTATATGAGTCTTGCAGATGGTTAAGATTCATTGAAGGTCCCATCTTGATCCAGGGGTCCAAATATTGGACCCAAGTCGAAAGTTCAGGACCTATATTGATTTTACAAAGGGACCCTCTATATTTAAACTGTAAAAGTCTAATGGACCTTCAGTTTTTACCAGGATAATTCTACTTTTTCTATATGATAACATTTTTGAACATTAGCTTTCGATAATGTTGATGTTGGACTTTCAAATCTTTATGTGGGACCTGCCAAAAATAAAGACAAAAGGTCCTGGACCTTCCATTACAAAATATGCCGTTGAACCCCTGTGATCTGCAAAATGCTAAGAGCCATTAAAAGATTTGTTTTCGTTTTCAAGGACTGTTTAAAACAGCCGTATAGCCAAATCTTATCTGCAAAAAAAAAAAAAAAAAAAAAAAAAAAAAAAATTCTGCTGATTTCAAGGAGCCATATTTTATAAAATAATATTAAATTCCATCTTATGGGAACTACATATGGTTTTCTACAATCCCAAATGATCTATCTCGACTGCCAAACCTTTATGTTTTGCTGAAGTCTAAAGAGATTTCAAGTAGCCATCATGGTTGTCTGTTGAACAAATTGCAGACCACAGTCACCTAATTTTTATTCTAAAATATCTTTCACAAGAGACTTGATTAATAGATCGTTGCCTTTGTGGATAGATGGATGGAGGGAGGGAGGGATGGAGGGGCTGAAAGATGTAAGGACGAATGGATGGTAGGGATGAAACTACAATCAGACAGCTTCATAATTTTGACCATATATGTTGAATTGGTCAATTTCATTTAACTGTAAAAAAGGTGAAAATTTTCCTAATGTTCAGCACTATACAATGATGTATAGATTGATATATGGGGATGGACAGATGGAAGAATAGATAAAATGTTGGAAGCTGCTAATATTTTATTACTTGCTTGCATGGAGTTTTTTGTCTTTTTCGGACCAGTGTTCAACACTTTAAAATGGATAAATGGATGGATAGATGGAAATGGATGGAGGAATGGATAAAATGGATTAAATGATGGAAGCTTGTAATGTTTTATTAATTGCTAGCATTGAGAATTTTGTCTTTGCTGGACCAGCTAGGGATTAAACCCACAAATTTCCATTTACAGAGCCAACAGCAATCTACTATCAGAGCTACTATCCTACAATTTAGTAGCACACTGATGCAGTACAATAATTCATTATTATGAATCATATTATAGCAATTCTATAAAAATTTTACTGCCAAAACATTGCTTCCAAAAAATCCATTTTTTCCGATAATATCTCTTCCATTAAATAACTATGTCTATGAAAAGAAACAAAGACCAAGTAATCCATTTTTCTAAGAGATAATTTTTTCCCCCGTTAAATAACGAATACATCTATGAATGAAATGTGTTAGTATAGAGTTAAACCCATTAGTTTGATTCTATTGTTTTAAGACTTGGCTATACGTTTTCAAATGCCCTATAATTATTTGAAGAGCATACCGTATAATAATTTCTACAGCAAACTCTTCGTGTAATGATCCTAAGTAATCAATAGTCATTATTGCGTTTTCCCCGATACCACCACTCCGACCGACTGACTTGATCGCGGAGAACGAAGCATTAATTCAGCTTGGATACATTTACAATATTCTTCCCTTCTAATACCGTAATAATATTTTCAATTGAATAAAAGAATGGTGTAAAAGTTTGCATGTCATATCTGTTGGTTAAATATTTTATGGGAAATGCATCAATTTGTCAAAACAAATAATCCATTTCCCATCATCCTTGGATGTATTTTCGGAATGTTTACATGTAGCATCCCTAATTTATAACTGATATTTCGGTAGTTACTCGTTTTAAAGGTTATTAAAGTTACATAAAACTTAAATTTATCATATTTAGGATTCATCATGTCAAAATGTTGTATACACTTTAAAAGTGCATTTTTCGCAACACTTTCCCCTCCACAGTGACATAATGAAAATACGCCCCTTCAGTGAACTACAGTAAAACCCCTTTAACATGGGTTTATACACTTTAAAAGTGCATTTTTTCGCAACACTTCCCCCTCCACAGTGACATAATGAAAATACGCCCCTTCAGTGAACTATAGTAAAACCCCTTTAACATGGGTTTATACACTTTAAAAGTGCATTTTTTCGCAACACTTTCCCCTCCACAGTGACATAATTAAAATACGCCCTTTCAGGGAATTACAGTAAAAACCCCTTTGACATAGGTTTATATATTTCTCAGAAAATCCCAACAGTTCCGTGGAAGTTTCTTACACTGAAATAATATAAATATGTCCCTTCATTGAACTAAAAATAAAACCCATTTAGCATGGGGTTTATATATTTTTCCAAAATCCCAACAGTTCCTCAGAAATTCAAAACTAGTAATTTGACTTTTATATACCAAGGTGCCAAATACACTTTTGCTTGCCGATAATCTGAGAAAATCTTCTTACAAGATCTACGTCATTTATCTTTTTGTTTCGTTTGGCTAAAAATTTGGGGGGAAAAAATGGCAAGAGTTCGAAAAATTTAAAGACCAGATTAAATATTTAACGCATTAGTAAATTTGCTGATTCATTAAAATCTATGTAAAATACATGTATATTAGAAATTTTTCTATTTCATTGAAATGCTCAAATATGGTTTGATTCTGTTATTTTTAGACATTTTCGGTAAAAATTATGATATTGTGACGCTTACAAATGAAAGTCCTGACTTGACTTAATTAATGTGGTGAACCTGTGTAAAATATATTAAAAATTATTTTTCCAAAGAAATGTTCAAAATGGCTTCATTTTTTGACATTTTTGCTAAAAACTGATTTTATTGAGCCTAACAAATGGAGGTCCTTCTTACTTAACGCCTTGATGAATCTAATGTTCAAAATGGTTTGATTCCGTCATTTTTAGAAATTTTCAGTAAAAATTATAAATTAATTGGGCCATACAAATTGAAGTCCTTCCTGACTTAAATACTTAATCACTATGATGACGCTGTGTTTAAAACTCTGGATATAAAGTTGATATGGCATGCCACGTTTTAATGAAATTATATAATAATGATGTATGTTCTTATCTATTAAGTAATAGAAATTTTCTATATAATAGATATTGGATATAAGGGTACCCCTATATCACTGTAATATATAACTGGATTTTAGAATTATTTCCGCAAGGTTTCAAGTTGCTAGTTACAAATTCTACAAAATGTGTCACTTTAATATTTCACAAAAAATAAATTAAAAAAATAAAATAAAAAATAAAGATAAAATAAAAATTATCTTTAGTTAAAGTGAAATCTTGAAAAAGTCAAAGGAATAGTGTTGTTGGCACCTGCCACCCTCCATTTAAATTTTAATTTTAACTAAACAATCCTAAAAATGATTGGAAAATGTCATTTTTAACATTTTTTAGACAGAATTTTTCCACAAAGACTTCTATTCGTACCTTCCATTAAAATTTTAATTTTGACTGTAAAAGACTGAAAATGATTGGACAATGTCATTTTGAACATTTTTTAGACAGAGTTTTTCCACAAAAACATCTATTCGTACCTTCCATTAAAATTTCAATAGTGAATGAAAAAGCCTGAAACTTGCGGAATCATACCATTTTGAACATACCATTTTATTAAATAAAGCTTACATAGATTATAGATAAATATTAAATGAGTAGGGGTTACTAAAAAGCTCTTGCCAAACTTAGCTAGTCTTAAAAATTTGTGACAAAATATTTTGCAGCAGCCAGTGTGGTGGGTCTTGAAATATCAAAACGTAAAGTGTATTATACGTGTTTGAATTTATTTACATATTTTGAGTGGAGGTTTTATCTAGGATAGTCTGAAATTTTCTATAAAGTCAGCGATTCAGATAGATACCAGAACGCTGTACAGACACAATAACTCGGAGTGATTTATCATAATTGTATGTACAGCACAGACCTGTCGAAAGTTTAACACCGAGTTGACGCAAAAATAGTCAAAGCTCGGAAATGTCGGGTGGCCGATATATGGGCGATTAGTAGCCGAAAAAGCTGCCAACTTATTGATAACAGCTGCCAAAAACTGGCGTGATACAGCAATCAAGTGGCAGAAATGGGCTGCACTAATTCGACAGCTTAGTGTTAAACTTTTGACAGGCCTGTACAGTATATTATGTAGATTTTGATTCTCAGGTAAATTACCTGAAATTTTCACCTGTAATACACAGGTACTAATGATGTAATTTACAATAAACCCTCTATGTGTAGTTAATTAGAATCTTACTGAATGCACAAGGTGAATTACATGTATACATTAATATCGCTATCGTAACATTAATCATATTATGATGTAAGTTTTTCAGATATATAATCGTAGAGGACGTCTTGTTAATCGCCTTTCATTGCCATCATTTTACCTGATCAAATGATTGCATGATCGCTGAATATCATGTACATTTCAGTCGAAAGTCTCATGTTAGTTCATTTACTAAGATCTTTGGTTTTCTGATGGACACTCTGGTTTCCTCCACCATCACAGATCTGACTGCCTTGACACCATTTTTCCTTCATAGACTTGTCACTTTAATTTCTTATTTGTTCAGCTCATAGAGTGAGTTTGTTAAGTCCATTTACTGTAAAGTCATTTTCTCAGGGCACTCTGGTTTCCCCTACCTTTACAGATATATAACTGCCTCAACATCATTAAAAGAATCATGGCTGAAGCATAAAACAACTACATTACTCCATTTCATATGAAATAGCCATGTTTATTAACAAATTACTATGACTTTTCAAGTCATGCCATTTTCTGGATTTCCAATTTCGGTTCCCTGTTTAAGCAATTATAAATTTGAATTTCAGTCTGTGTTTATTTTAACAACTTCCCCCTTCCAGCACCCCATGTCTGTTTATATATATTGGACAGTAATTTTTTTAGGTGATTTTAAATTGAAATGTTAAAATTTAATTCCACTCAAATTTTCCCTTCCAGTACCCCATGTCAGTTCATGTATTTTGGTCATTTTAGGCGATTTTAAATTGAAATGTTAAAATTTAATTCCACTCAAATTCCCCCTTCATACCCCATGTCAGTTCATATACCGGGTAGATTGGTCATTTTAGGCAATTCTAAATTGAAATGTTAAAATTTAATTTCAGTCAATTTCCCCCTTCCAGTACCCCATGTCAGTTCATGTATAATGGTCATTTTAGGTGATTTTAAATTCAAATTTCAGTCAATTTCCCCCTTCCAGTACCCCATGTCAGTTCATGTATATTGGACGTTTTAGGCGATTTTAAATTCAAATTTCAGCCAATTTCCCCCTTCCAGTACCCCATGTCAGTTCATGTATATTGGACGTTTTAGGCGATTTTAAATTGAAATTTCAGCCAATTTCCCCCTTCCAGTACCCCATGTCAGTTCATGTATATTGGACGTTTTAGGCGATTTTAAAGTGGAATATTAAAATAATATCTTTTAAGTAGAAAAGCATATACAAAAACTTTAAAGTGATAATCAAGAAACTACTTTGTTTATAAAATGTTTGTTAATAGATTTTTACCTGATCGTTTTATTACTCAGGTAAAACTCGTTAGATAAAGGTGAGAAAGAAAAATCGAAGTCATTTCTAGAATCAATGGAGTTATATATATGTAGATATTAAAAAGGGTTTTCAAATTTCATCTTTTGTAAATATTTAAAAAAAGTTGTATAGATTTGTCAGTGGTTTTTAAGTAGGGAGGACTTGTCTAAGAACCTGCAAAATTAAACAAATATTTAATCTATATAAAATTATCACCTGAAATGTTAGGTTAGAAGGGACTTGATAAGCAAACATTAACGACACATTGTGATGGCTTGATATCTCTTAAATTAAACATTCAAATTGTTTGACTTTTTGTCTTGTCTAGAACTGGTGGGAATTTGAATTTAAATTTGATTTTTTTCTTTAAATTTAAACATTTTTTCTATGCATCTATGTCTTATTTCAAGGGGAATCGGTACAATATCGATTATTTTTGTATATAATTAGAAAAAATTGTAAAAAATTCAAATTGAGATATATTATTTATTTTATTTATTTTTTCTTTTCACAAATTGAAATGTTGAGATGTCTGTTATATAAGGTTTTGAATTCCAAAAGTACAATTTATTTGTCCATGATTTTCAATAGTGTTTTGTATAGAAATTCAAAGATGTCTGTATTGGAAATAAGCTCAGTCCCCAGTTTCACAATCATTCCTTAACTCAGGTTTTCCTTAACTTGAATCTGACAACTTTTGGCTGCAATTTATAGTACCCCTCAGTGCTTCAAATAAAAAGTGTCCACAAAATTAGAATACAAATGCAATTAACTTAGCACGATCTTCTAAATGATACCTGAAGATTGTGAATATCATGGAAACCAACAAAATTATTCACATTTCAAATTTGCAAGATTTAAGTTAAGGAAAATCTTAGTTAGGGCGTAGTTTAAATTAAAAATTTGATTCTTTGACATAAAGTCTGTAGTGGCTGAGTGATGAAGAAGTGGAGTGCAGTACTGTAGTTTTGCACCCCAGTTAAGATTTTTCCACTTATATCGAGACTGTCAGGTTCTGGGATGGTGAAAGAAAATGGGATGTCCAACATAAAGGATGCTGTCAGGTTCTGGCATGGTGGAAGAAAGTGGGGTGTCTAACATGTAGTATGTCCGACAAATAGGACTTTGTAGAAAAGAAACCGAGTCCTGTTGCACCTTAGGTGAGCCCTCCCTCTACCAGACTGGACTGTTAGAATTTGTACTTTTTCATGTACATAAAACACATAAAGGTAATCATGTTGTGTCTGACAAACAAATATATATATATATATATTTAATATATTAAAGAACCAATATATATATACATATATAGATTGTGTATATATGGAAGTCCCTTGTTAAAGCTAACAATAGCTCTATTTTATCGGTTATAAATACAGTGTTTAATTTCTTTAGTTTTCTTTTCAACTGGTCTGATACACATCTGCATATATACCTAGCATGCTTCAATTCCATTTAAAAACAATTTACAAAGGAGTTTTATAAAGACCCAGGGATTTCAATTTTAAAAAGATTTTCAGCTTACACACAATAAAAGCTTATTCCCAAGAGCATTTAATACTTCATATTAAACAAAGGCTTTTGAGTATTTCCAGGTTTAATCGGGTAATACCATGACTTAAGTTTTTCTTTAAATACAGACTTTCGCCTGTTTAGACAGGCGGATAATTTTTTAAGATCAAGGGTTATTTTTGGGGCATTGTTGGATTGTTTTAACGGTACACCCGATCAAGTATAACAAAGTTCGCTTTTTGATATTGTTTTCTCTACCGTTATTAGTTCGTATTTCCACATATAATTAGTGTTTTGTTGTTTAATTTACAATGCCTGAACTATTACCAACAAAAGAAACACAAACACAGTATTGTTTCCAGGTGTAACGTTATTCCGAGTTTCATGACTTTTCATTTCTACTATTTTGTCTGGCAGCTTTACGGGGTATAGTTTTGCTGTGTTTTCTTTTTTGGGTAATTAAACATGAATAATTCATGTTTCTGTTGTGGTTGTGACTTGTTGATGCCTATGTTCAACAAAATCACCAAAAATTGTGAAAATAAAGATCACATGTACTTTAAATTAAAATTACAGTCCAACTTGCCTTAAATGCCACCTCTATATAAGGGCCACCTGCTTATAAAGGCCAATAGAATTATGTCCCAATTGGTATTTATTCATATTATTTGAACCTGTATGTAAAGGCCACCTTTCGATAAAGGTCACTTTCACTGCTTCCCTTGGGTGGCCTTTATAGACAGGTTTGACTGTAAATTAAATAGAATACAGGGGTTCAAAATTATTTTTGTAAGGAAGGTCCAGGACCTTTTGCCTGTATCTTTGGCAGATCCCACACAAAGGTTTTAAAGTTCAATATCAATATTGAAATGAAGTCCAAGTTGTCATATAGAAAAGTAGAAAAAATCATTATCCTGGGGAAAAAAAGGGCAGGACCAAGGTTCACAATCATTCCTTAGCTAAGATTTTCCTTAACTTAAATGTAGCAAATTTTGGTCTTTTTAGAACTACTGGTGAATATTTTTGTCAAAACTAAATGTAAATGTTTTAATTTAGAAGCGTTCTTAAAAATGACACCTTAAATTCCTGAATATCTAAATAATTACAAAATTATAAAGATTTGAAATTTGCAAGATTTAAGTTAAGGAAAACTTAGAAAAGGAATGATTGTGAAACCAGGACCAGGTCCATCAGTCTTATACAGTTTAATTATCAAGGGTCCGAATGTGAAATCATTTTGCCCAGGACCTCAGACCAAGGAAATTTTAAACTCCTAAGAATACTGTATACTGTTTACAAAAATTAATAAAATATCATATTATGTGACACATGTACTTTAAAGACGTTTAAACCCAAGACACAAAAAATTATGAAAAATATGACAAATGTACTTTTTATAATTATAAACAAAAGATAAAGAGGAAAAAGAGTATCAGAATAGTATTTTATCAACATTCAACTGACATTTAAAAAAATTAATCAAAAATTGACTGACAGACAGATCAAGTGTTTTAGGGTCCACACTTTTATTTTTTATTTTGGAACATATAGCATAAAACTCTGATTAGATGAGAGGATGTGGGGAGGGGGTGTTAGCTTGGTGATTGACTGGTCTTGCTAGTGCTTTTGGATCACAACACCTCTCACGGCCTAGGCTCAAACCCCACTCAGAACAGATCCTTGTGAGAGAAAGTTTGTCAGTTGATTTGCTTAAGTTCTGTGGTTTTTCTTCGGGCACTACAGTTTTCTACACCTACCCTTAATTGACTGCCTCAAGAAGTAAAAAAATCTTGACTGTGGTGTTATTAAACAACACTACTTTCAGATTTCCCTTAAATTTGTAGCAGGAGATAGATTGGCTAATCCAACAGGCCAGAGGTCAAGTGGCGCCTAGGCCGAAAAAGATTTTCGAGTATTCTGAAGGCAATTTTATGAATTTTAACCGTGTAATTTGGAGTTTTAGGCAGTTAAATCTGCCTGTTGCCAGCTCTTTAGAAAAACACTACTTCACTCTTCTATGATTGAACGCTGTATATATAAGAAATGTGCCTCACTTGTTGATACATGTACATGTTTATAAACATATGTTTGTTTTTAATATCAAAATAAATTGTTTTCATTGACTAAAGGAAAAAAACAAAATACCCCTGGAGGTAAATTTTGAGGTGTAAAATATTACACTGATTTAGTCATTCATCTCTTAAGACAAATGATGGTTTTATAAATGATGCAATTGAAGGAGTCGTGAAATTTTTGTCTGGATCATTCATGTGTGTGACAGACAACTTGTTCTCGCTTAATATGTCGTAACGGCGTTTTATTTTTTGTTAGGATATAAAGACTGGTCCATGAGGTCATGCATTAAGGTGTAAAAATGTTAATTTCAAATGTTAATTTCATTTAAATTAGGTCATTTTCTTTAAGAGTTTGAATTTGTATTCATAAGTCTTTATAAGAGTATATTAGAGTACGGTAATGGTGTTTTACGACCAAGTCAAGATTCTTTCGCTTATATTGAGACGGTCAGTTCCAAGATAATATGGAGTTGTGTCAAAAATAGGGTTTTACAACTTTCTCATACATTGTATTAGGATGATTGAAACCTAGATATGAGAGATGCTATGATCCATAAGCTCTTACTTAGAAATATTGTCTTTTTAAATTAGTGTTAATGTTGCAGTCAAGAAAGCACTGTACATGAATAAATTTCCATGTATGTTGATTTTCATAAGAATTGACAATTGCTGTATTAGTGTACTATTATTTTGGTTTCGTCATTTGACATTTGGTACCAAGTAAGTAGATTGTATCCAAATAAGATATTCATAAGTTTTATTTTCATATCTTGTTATTCTGAAGAATTGACATGAAAAAAGAAATGCACATCAAAATTTCCAGATTTGAAATATTTCATGTATCTGAAGACAAAACATATCTATAGCTATTTTAACCTAAAATTTCAAAAAATTTAAATATGAATTGTACCAAGATGGCATTGCGAAAAAGTACACACAATTTCCGTTTCCAATATTGTCACGTTAACAAGGTGAAAAAGTTCACGGGAATTTTCCCTGTTTAATTTAATAATAAATAAAAATTAATTTACATTTTAAAATTCTTTGATATCCAAAGTTTGACATAGCATTCATCTGTCATTTTAACAGAGTGAAAGAGTTCATGAAAATTCGCCATTGAATTTAATTAAAAATAAAAATTAATTTGTATTTTTAAATACTTTGATATTCGAAGTTTGACATAGCATTCATCTGTCTATTTAGGTGTAATGACATATTTATGGTTTTTAGTTGGTATATATATATTAATTAAAAACACTGATATATATGTTTATAACAACATTGACCTGTCGTTTGACCTTTCATTAGGAATATTCATATAGGAGGGTCCACCCAATACATGGGTAGTGTTAAGATTCTACACATTGCTCATGATTAGTAATCGCATCATACAGGCGAAGTATACACGCGTGGTCCCTATTACTTAAATTTACGTGTCTATAATGAATATTTAAATCAAAAGTCAAACGGCCAGGTCAATGTTGTTTACCTATATATAATTATATATATATATATATAAGTTATAAATACATTTCTTGATTTGATATTCATGTATTCACATTGCCCCTTTTATTATGACATTTAAACAGGCTCATCACAAACCATCAAAGTAGGCTAAATGCCAATTAATTCACACAGTTAACGTTTTTAATGAATATTTACTAATTTCCTCTGGTTTTTTTTATTTCTTAGGGAGTGGTGGTCTGAAGTACATCACAGCACCACCCACCATCTAGGTTGAAATCCCACTCGGGACATATCCTAGTGTTACAAAAGTTTGGTTGCCAAAAGTTGGTGGTATTTTGGCCACTCTGGTTTCCTCCACCATCGTTTCAATTTAAGAATCTTGACTGTTGCATAAAATCTCATTACTCCATTCAACCAGCACAAATATAAACAAGAACAAAAGTACGGAAAAAAAATACTGAAATGTAGATTGTCTCCCTTTATTCTTGATCTTTTAATTATTCTTAACTAGTGAGGTTGATAGTTTGTAAATTGTTTAACATAAGCATAAAAATACAGATATGTGGATAATCTCCCTTTATTCTTGATCTTTTAATTATTCTTAATAAGTGGGATTAATTTGTTTTGCATTGTTTAACATTTGTCTTGGATTTGATAGCAAGTTAAAACCTATCCTATCGTACAACTTGCACCTTAACTATCTTGAATCTTGCCTGAAGCAGTTTAAAATGGTTTTGAATTACCGTATTTTATTCATGTGCATTATGATAATTCAGTATCAAGCACTCGGTATCAAGCACGGCATTGTCTTCTAACAGTTATATAAAAGGAGAGAGAAAAAATTATGGCCCTATCTTTGTTATCGACCTTACTGAAACTGAGCGATATTATAATATGGTTAGCTGAATGTTCTATTGTTTTTAATGACTGGTAGGTATCCCTTGAGGCTGATTTGAATAAATTATACATCCCGTTTTATTATCCCGCGCGGAGAAATAACGTTCTTTGCTCTATAGTCTTACTGTTGTAATTGTATTTAAAATTTTATGTAAGTTGGTTTAGGCTGTGAATTTGGCCTACGGAACAATTGCTGGTTTTTTTTCTTTCAAGAATTTTTTTAATTCCTTTATATTTGCGATTTATTTTATGCATTTGACCGCAGAATGATTGTTGTTTTTTTCTTCAAGAATTTCTTAATTCTTTTATTAACAGTTTATTTTATGCATTTGACCCCAGAACGATTGTTGTTTTTCTTTTCTTCAAGAATTTCTTAATTCCTTTATTTTTGTGATTTTTTATATGCATTTGACCACAGAACGATTGTTGTTTTTTTCTCCAAAAATTTCTTAATTCCTTAATTTGCGAGTTATAGAATTTCTAAATTTCTTTATTTGCGATTTATTTTATGTTGTGTACATTTTGTTTTTATTTTTTGTTTTTAATTACTAGATAAATGTAATTTTATTGATTTGTTTCTAAAATTTAAAATGGTGTGAATTTGCCCTTAATATTGAGGTTTTTTTTCTCAATTTTTTTTCCATTTTGTTTTGTTAAAATTTGTTTTAAATTATAGATTGAGTAATAAATTTTGTTGAATTTAGTCGGACATACCAGGCACATGTATTTGTTTTTGCATACATGAATAAATTGTTTACATACTTTTAACCCACTGTTAATTGTTGGAATTTAAATACTGTTGTTTTAAATTTTCAAAATAAAAATTCTAAATGATTTCAGAAAAAAATTAATATATAGCTTATTGTTGAATGAATGAATGAATTTTATTTCATAAACATAATTAATGTTATAGCTAGCATTAGATAACATTTGAATAAATATAACAACACAGCAGAGAACAATATCAATGCTGTAGAATAAAAGTTCTATGTCTCCAAGCTGCTTGTTGAAAACCCTAGATTTTTAAAAGTGTTAAAATTTTTGAATAAATATTTTTAGAAAAATAATCAAATTATTATAATAAAAATTTGAAAGAAAAAATCTTTTGGCATATTATACAGATTAAAATTTTAACAATAACCATGCATTATATTTGAACAATCATCTATGGGTATGCTGCATATTTTAAGATACAAAAATGAAACACATGCACCTTATGTAATGGCCATATTGAGTGTCTGTTTGGGTGCCACATGGCCGCTGATGGCTTAGCCTGAAGGAAATGTCATAAACATGTGCATAATAGAAACCTATTGCGAACTAAAGTACAAAAAATATTTAATATAACAATGTGTATGAGTAACCTGTGTATGATAGCAAGGTTTTTATCAGAATTTTTAAAGGGATATGCCGCTGCAGTAAGAGGACCAGGCCCTGGTTGTTAAAAGTTCTGGACCAAGTTGTTAGAAGCTTGATTAGCTTAATCAATGTTAATTAACACAAATTGAAAATATCAATTAAAACATCAAATCCATAGATTTATAGCCATGTGGTTCAATTTGTTGAAATTCTAATCAATTCCGAAATTTTAACATTAATTTCACAACATTTGAAATTATGCATTATTTAAATTTTGACTAATCAATTGATTATACTAATCAAGCTATGGACGACTTCACCCCTGTTTGTGTAACCAAATTGTTAGCTAGTTTTCCACAGTTTTAAAATTGTTAAATACCAAATTTCCAAAATTGATCAAAATATACTTCTATTTAAAAGTATTTTTTCTATAAACTTGCTAAAATAGGTTACCAGTATTTGTTGAAAGAATTTCTCAAAAATCAGTAGCCAATGGGATTTCAACTACCAGGAATAGAAAGAAGGGATGAAAATTCAAAAATGTTTTCATAAACCAATGAACTAAAACCTTTCTTTTTCTAAAATTTCTTTCTTTTTTCTAGAAAGCTAAATTTTTCTAGACTAGGGCTACATGGCCCTTTCCTACTTTTGAATTTTTCAAAGAAGACCATTGTAAGAGTAAGAGTTTGAATGAGACCCCTGGGGGTACACATTTTAACGAGACCCCTGAGGGTAATTATTCAGACGTTATATATTAATAGTTACAGTAATTAGATCTAGTGTTTTTCACAGTTTTGTTAATTTGATTAGTTAATCGGAGGCCTCATCGGAGACCAGGAGGTCAGAAGGGAGACCGGGAGGTCAGAAGACTGCCTGGTATCAACACAAGTTTTCACAGCTCGGTACAATTACAACAAGTTTATACAATATTAGATTCCGACACTCTCATTGATATAATTATGTTTTTATTGCTTCCTTAACAAGTTGCCATATGTCACCTCCAACCTAGTAAGGGGGTAAAATAATATTTTCTGTGTTTCTACGGTAACATCATTCCAAAAATATGGTCAGTAGGTGGAAAGAAAATTTTATAAAAATAATTTATTCTGATAAAGTTATGCAGAAATACAGTCAAACCTGTCTATAAAGACCACCCAAGGGAACCAGTAAAACTGGCCTTTATATATAGGTTCAAATCAAATAAAGAACAATTGGGATACAATTCTACTGACCTTTATTACCAGGTGGTCCTCATATAAAGATGGCCTTTAAGGCAGGTCGGACTGTATTCCAAAATTCAAAATAAAAAGATGTAGTTACTTTAAGGGGTACATGTACCAGAAACACAACTTTAATTTTTTTGGCCTGAATATGTAATGGTGTCAGTCTCATAAAATATAATACATAATTTATACAGTTAATTAACACTTTGTGAGGTTTATTTATTTAATTGTCCTTTTGAATATTTCATTAGACAAATTCAATTTTCCTGTTGTGTTTGTCATGTAAAGCAACATATGTTGTATTTTCTTTTTTAGGAAAATTGAATTATGTCACGGGGTTAAATTTGGGGTCAGTTTGGGGCCATAGATAAATTAGAATACAACAGGATATATCTCTCACACTTGCAACAAGCATGTTTTCTCTTTCTCTCTCTCACAACAGGAGTGTGCTCTCTTACAAACACATGCAACAAGAATGAGATTTCTCTCTCTCTCTCTCTCTCTCTCTCAAACATGATTGCAATAGGGAGTATTCTCTTTTCCCCTTCTCTCTCTTTCTCTCTCTCTCTCTCTCTCTCTCCCTCTCTCTCTCTCTCTGTCTCTCTCTTTCTCTGGTATTCAAATTGTTTCCAATAGATACAAAAACCCAAGCTAAATTTTGAAGTTTTAAAAAGGGAGGACATGGGATGGTCACCTCAACCAGTTTATTTTAGAACGGTAAAATATTTGCAGAATAAAATTGAAAATTTTGTCAAACAAATTTTGTCTCATTATAAAGATTTAGACAGATTAGTGAGCAATACCATTTAATGATCAGAATATGAAAATCCTGTCTGATGCATAACTAATATTTTAATGAGCTTTGTAAAGTTGATCCATCTTAAGTTAATGGCTTACTATGTCATATTTCTCAACTAGGGACACAAAATAATGTAGTACGTCACTTGTGGTAATGGCAACACACTGTCCTATTCTGATTAGACTTTATCTTGACCGACTAGATGAACATCTCCAATAAAACCAGAGATGATAATGGATTTGGTCTTATTTTTGGCACTAAATTTCTGTTAAGCTCATTTTTAGAACCTTTTTGATTTCTCTTCCATTTGATATTTTTTTTAATTTTAATAAATTTTTCAATTAAAATTAACTATATTCCAGTTTTATCTCATGTTTTTAGCAATAATGTTATCCCATCTAAATATTTTTTTCAGTTTTGAAAATATTTTGAAAAGCATCGCTCCTCAAACTGGAAAATATTGTGTCTAGACAGTTTTTTTACTGTATAATAAAAAAAATCATGACTTATATATTCCATCCAGACCTCAGGTCCATATCTTGTTAACTTATGATTACTTAAATTTTGTCTGACACATTTTGATTGGTTTATTAATATTTAATGGTTTCAGTCTTTTTGATTGGTTATTGTTTTCACCTGTTGTTGTACCAAATCTTATTGGTTGATTAATATTTTATTGTTTCGGTATCTCTGATTGGTTATTGTTTTCACCTGTTGTTAAACCAAATCTTATTGGTTGATTAATATTTTATTGTTTCAGGATATCTGATTGGTCAATATTTACACTTGTTTCATTAGATCTTATTGGTTGATTAATATTTAATTGTCTCATTATATCTGATTGGGTGATATTATTCTGTTGGTGTTGCATTACATCTGATTGGTTGATTAATATTTAATCATTTCTGTTAATTTGATCTGTTGATATACAATTTAATAACATTTGACAGGGGTGGGTTTATTTGTTTAGATCATATGAATTACAGTACTGGGAATATGTATTTTGAAAAAAAAAATTGTTGCAGTGGCCTTGATTGCCAGAGTACAATGTGACATGTATTTTGAAAAAAAATAGCACAGTGGGTTTTGCCAGAGTACATTGTGATATTCCATACCTTTTGTGCAGAACAACTTTATTTCTAATATTAGTTTAAACGATATATTATTCACAAAATTCAATAATACAATAAAATACATAGGATTTGAGAACAAGACCAAGGTCTTATGTAAACTCGTCTCCACAGTCTTTGCTTAAAATACATAAAGTTAGAAGATCAGGAAAGCAAGTTGAAGAATTAAATGTTGCATTAGGTAATATGTATTGTATTGTTAAAAAGTAAATGATACAAGAGAGAGAGAGAGAGAGAGAGAGAGAGAGTTACTGACAAATTCTTTTGGATGGCAATTTATATTTTTGAACTTTGAAAATTATTTCTAATACATATGGATAAACAAGTTGAATTATTCCCAAACTCCCCTTCTCATTGAAAACTATTTATTTTCTTTGGTTCACTTTCCCTACAGTTGGAACAATGAAAATTTCTAACGCGAAATAGTTAAGAAAACCGCAACTGTGAAAGTTTCCTATCCCTAATGTTTATTCTTATACAGTATTAACATCACATAAATGTCATATAGAGGCTGTGGTGACCTAATGGATAAGACGTTAGTCTTCGAGTCCAGGGTCTCTTACCGCTTTGAGTTTAAGTCCCGCTCGGACCACATGTGGGAAAGTGAATTTTCCTTGTCGTTGGCCTTTACTGATTCACCTGGTATCAGTATAATGGACTAGGGGAGTGATGTGCTTGTCTGCGGCGTACTGACGCTATGAGCTAACACGGTAAAGTCGCCCTGAGTGCACGCTACTACAAGGCAGGCCATACAACACCCCTGCACTTCACATGCATATACAAAATTATTCATAGATTAATCCATAGAGATTAATAAAATAGTTTTCGTCGTGAATAGCTGAAAAATTGCTGATGCGACGTTAAGTAACAATCAACCAACCAACCAACCAACCAACCAACCAACCAACCAACCAACCAACATAAATGTCATAATAACTGATGTGAAGGTGTTTTAGAAAAAAGTTCTTGAAAATGTTTAGGACGAACATTGGATGAAGTGCATTTTAAATTAGTTAAAAGTACTAGTAATCACTATCAGAATGATGTAAGTTTTAACCCGAAATCTTGGTTTGAAAAATATACTGTATAATGCTTATATTTTGCTTTAGTTTTATTTCCACTATATCCGCTGTCTGGTGTTTTCCTGCGAAAATAAAACCGCCTCGAAAATACTGCATTTTGAGGCATTCATTGAATGTTTCAGGTTCTCGTTTACTTCCTTCCCTTTAATAAAATTAGACCGCAAAAATTTTACATCGCAAATACACTGAGAATCGCCAAACTGCGAAAAATTTTACCCAATATAGAGTACATCAGTAATTCAACTGCATTAGAAATTCTTAGTTGCAGAAAAAATAGTTCTTTGGTATAAATTATTTCAAATTATTTTCTCAAGACTTTTCGTGGGTTTAACCATCTGAAGATCAGCAGTTTCTGCCAAAATTACGGAAAAGTTGATATAAATTATTTCATGCAGAAAACGGGATTATCAGTCATTATCTGGACTGATTGTGGCTCCGAGTCTGTGTCCTAATCACACTCAACTTTTAACCTTTAAATAAAATTTGGTAAAGTGTTGCCATGGTAACATTTAACCCCTTAACTGATTTTAAAAATCCTAAGTTTCCTGATGATACAGGTCTTGTTTTGGCAGAGCCAGAAGTTTTTGTTCTGTGAAGTTTGTTGATAAAAATTTCATGTTTCGTTTGCGAAGGTGATTGGAGGTTGTATGCATGTTACATGTGGTTGTGTATTTTGGTAGGTATCTTGGTTGGCTTCTCGGAACATTGCATGTTCTTTGTTAGTCATTGCGATTCAGACAGATAAGGATCATACTGAAATCTGTTGTTAAGTTTTACATGACACACATGTACAAAATTAACCCAAAAATTAAAATTCCTCTCAAACAGTACCTTACTGTCTCATGTCTGGGTTTGGACCACCTTGCTTCATCTCTCTCTCTCTCTCTCTCTCTCTCTCTCCCATGTACTGGAAGTTTTTTGGTCGATCTTCACATTCTATTAATGAAAACTCCTCTCTCTCTCTCTCTCTCTCTCTCTCTCTCTCATGTACTGAAAGGGATATGGTCTTTTGATTACAAAATTAATCCATGAATTGAAGTTTCTCAATAAGAGTATTATTATTCTCTCTCTCTCTCTCTCTCTCTCTCTCTCTCTATCTCTTGGGTACTGAACACTGTTTTGGTCTTGAATTTAAAGACAACAACAAAGCATACTCAGTATCTTCAAGGACTGACTCTCTCTCTCTCTCAAACATGGACAAAGTTTGAAATCTTGAATATTTGAACATTCTTTCTGAAACGTGGACACTGTTTTAAATCTTGAAAATTTAAACATTCTCTCTGAAACATGGACATTGTTTTAAATCTTGAAAGTTTGAACATTCTCTCTCAAACGAGGACACAGTTTGAAATGTTGAAAATTTGAATGTGGACACTGTTCAAAATTAAAAAAAAATTAACAGTCCTGTTTAAATGTACATTGTTTTCAATATTATTTATCCCTTTCACACATAGGCCTGTACATGCACTTTAAAAATGTAGAAAAGGCCATAAAGAGGTTACTTGGTACAAGACAATGAAATGTGATTCCCTCCCACAAAATAAATGATAGTCTCACTTCCTGTTTATGCATAATAATTAGGGGGTATAGGTGATGCATTGCTAATATTAAAACTGGTTTACAAGAGTTAACAAATAGCGACATGTACACATTGTGATATAACTGAACTCAAGTGCAGTAATACAAAACACACACACTTTCTCTTTCTCTTTCTCTCTCTCTCTGCTGTAATACATAACATATGATTTGTGCCTTGTAACACAATTTAATTTTGATTGAAAAAGCCCCCCCCAAAAAATAAAAAAAATAAAAAACAAACCCAAAAAATAGACAACAAAAACCTATCTTGAACATTTCTATGTAAAATGTAAAAAAAATAATTAAAAATTAACCTAGAAATTAATTTAATGAATATTTGGTAACAAAAACTTGGTTCATCCGTGCCTATAGCTGATGAAGTCTGATATAAGTGAAATATTCTTGACTTGGATGTTAAACACCAATACTCAACTCAACCCTTCTTTTGTCATTGGTAAGGACTTGGTGGGCCATACTTAACATTTCATGATTGTAAAACTATTGATGTTGTGGTGTTTTTAAAGAAAGATTTTGAAAATGAAGGCATTCGACAAAATCTTAGATAGAAGACTGCCTTAAGCGTGTACTTGACAACATGCTAACAGCTTCTCTCTTAAACTTCCAATGGGGCATCGAAAATGCCTCTAACTGCCTAGCTTAAAATTCTACATTAGATTGTAAATATTTTTCTTTTTATTTTGTAGGTAAGTTCAAGTTTTATAGTTTTATGTATTAAAATGGAAAGAAGATTGGATTGGTAATGTACTCATTATATTTAATACAAAATTTATTGGGCTTCATCATATGTTTGGTTTGGACCATTGGTCCTTGTATCACTCGGAGCTTCAGAATAGCCAAGTGGTCCAAAGAAACTAATTACAAATCAACAGTTCCTCTCATTTTCTGGTTTCAAATCAGACTTGACCCACGAATCTTAGTGTTAGAAAATTTGTTAGTTTGCTCATCCAAGGTAAGGCGTTTTTGTTGGACACTCCAGTTTTCTCAACCATCCAAGAACTGACTGTTTCAACATAATTTGAAGAGTTTTGACTCTGGGGCATAAAACATCATTATTCAACTCCATTTTCTCCAATTAAACTCTCAATGGTCATCCTTAAAATTCATTGTCACTAACACATTTTGTAAATAAAAAAATACTTTTTGGACAAATAAATTAATTTGACATAATTACAGATTTATTCCTTAGTTACAGATTCTACACCCTAGTTACAATTTTTACACCTATTAGGGGGTTATATCCTATATTTCATATATAAACTTAATTTTCTAAATTTGGATTACTCTATATCAATTTTACCTTTATAAAAATCACCCACCGACTGTCAGTGAGTTATGAATCTTAACACCTTAGTAACGAATCGTACACGTTAGTTACATGTTTAACACCTACGATGAGGGGGGATTTTGTATATATGATAACTGACGATTGAGGTCTGTATATCTCACTCAAGTATCTGACAAGTATGTCGAGTTGTTAATTTAGCGAAAACACAAAAAATTGTGAAAATCCCTAGAAAACCATCTATCTCTTTTATTTATGTTTATAAGTTATAATTGATGAAAGCAGTTATGTTAATTATGTTTAAAGATCCTATATCGGTGTCTGGGATTATTTGGCTTGCTAAGATTGTATGTTTCACTCAATTTTTTGGTAGCCCAGTGGTTAAGAGTGTTTGTACCATTTGTGGGAGGTTGTGGGTTTGATATGACATCATCTATAGCTGTGATAATTGAGGAAAGCAGTAATGTTAATTATGTTTAAAGATCCCATATCAGTGTCTGGGATTATTTGGCTTGCTAAGATGATATGTTTTACTAAATTTTTTGGTAGCTCAGTGGTTAAGAACTTGCGCTGTATGTGAGAGGTTGTGGGTTTAATACCATTTCATCTATAGCTGTGATAATTGAGAAAAGCAGTTTTAAAGATCTTGTATCAGTGTCTGGAATTATTTGGTTTGCTAAGATGATATGTTTTACTCAATTTTTAGTAGTTCAGTGGTTAAGACTGTTTGTGTTGTATACGAGAGGTTGTGGGTTAGGTATGACTTCATGTCTAGCAGTGATAATTGAGGAAAGCAGTTATGTTCATTATGTTTAAAGATCCTATATCAGTGTCTGGAATTATTTGGCTGATCTTAGATGAAAGGTTTTTACTTAATTTTTAGTAGCTCAGTGGTTAAGACTTTGTGCTATATGTGAGAGGTTGTGGGTTTGATATGATGTCATCTCTAGCAGTGATAATTGATGAAAGCAGTTATAAGATCTTGTATCAGTGTCTGGGATTATTTGGCTTGCTAAGATTGTATGTTTTACCCAAATTTTTTATGCTAGATTTTGTATTTTAGTAGCTCAGTGGGTAGAGTGTTTGCACTGTATGTGAGAAGTTGGGTTTGATATGATTTCAGGTCTACATGTACTGTTTTTTAACAGTGGTCAATTTATGGTGACTTAAACAGTGACATTTTTAAACCTTTAGTTGGGTCCTGCAGTAAACTCACAACCTGTCATTTATAAGTCTAGCACTGTTTTAACTTAAATTTTAAAATTTAGATATTGAGTTGGGTCCTTCGGAGAACTCAGTTTGTCAGTTACTGTAATCACTTAACTTTTAAATAAAAATCTTGAGTTGGGTCCTGGAGATAATTCACAACCTGTCATTCGAAGAATGAACTCGACTTTTGAGTTGAGATCTTAAGTTGGGTCCTGCAGAGAACTCACAACCTGTCATTTATAGACCTAGGTCTGTTTTAACTTAACTTTTAAATTTAGATCTTAATTGAGTCATTTGGAGAACTCTATTATTTTGTCAATTACTGTAATAACTTAACTTTTAAATAGAAATCTTGAGTTGGGTCCTGCAGATAATTCACAACCTGTCATTTACAAAATGAGGAACTTGACTTTTGAATGTTTATCAATAAGAATTGACCTGACGTTAGACTTGGAGTTTATGATGATATTGACACACAATTAGTACTATGCAGGGATGATTGAATATATAAAGTATTGATGAGGCCCATTGATTTTTAGTTCTATTTCAATTAGACATTCTAATTAAGTTTTTACTTCTGTGTTTTATGTTCAAAGGCATTGATTGACTCAAGGCCATCTTTGTCACATTGATAAATTGATATGCATCACATAGATAAATAGATAGAGACCGAGAGAGAGAGCATCAGAGAGAGAGAGAGAGATAGATAGAGAGAGCATGAGAGAGAGAGGGATGGATGGATGGATGGATAGATAGATAGATAGATAGATAGATAGATAGATAGATAGATGATAAAAAGAGAGAGATGCCATTGATTTTATGAAGGTCATATTTTGCCACATTTATAAATTGATATGCATTTCAATAGATAGATGATACTAGGTAGAGAGATAGAGATAGGGAGATAATATGTTATATAGGCATATATATGAAAAAGGATGTAGTTTGTATTTTAGCCATCATCAACCCAAACATCTCAATTTTCAAGGCTTCTCACTGTGTAGGCTTAAATCACAGAAAAAATCTGTCATGATCAGTTCGCTTGCATGAAGTCAGCCAACTCTGAATTCCTTCATCATCCCAGAACTGACTGTCTTGATGAAATTGAAAGAATCTTAAATACCATTATAATACTTAACTATAAGGTAGCATGTTATTTTAATAATAAGAAATGGAATTAGTGTTAGTGTCAGTGGATTTATTTGCCTAGAATTACTACCAAATTACCAAATTTCCCAATTTGACATCCTAAGTTCCCCGAAACAACAGTGACACACATGGAACAAACAGTTTACACAAATTGAATCATGCACTGTTCTGACCCAACATTCTCACAATACAATATTTTTTAAATGATGATCCTAGCTAATACAAGCACGTCGGGCAGAAGATAGTTGCCTATTTATTTCAGGACGGGAACAGTTTTTAAATGGGAGCCAAATTTCCCAATCTGAAAGGGAGAAGGTAGTTTTTAATAAACTTGAATAAAATCACCGAGTGTACAACAAACCAATCATACTCTTCAGTTTCTTTAAATTTTATTTTGGCATTGGTGACCAATTGGTTTCAAGTGGGTAACAGAGTAGTTCTAACGGACTGTCTCTTACCACCAGGGTTGGTGTAGTTTTTTGTATATTATTGACAAAAACTGAGAAAATCTGAAACCAAGCACACTCCTCAGTTGTGCACAGGCATGATAAAATTTAAAGTTTCCTTGAGATATCAATTAAGACCTGTGTATCTAAATCTGCATCAGTAAACTTTGAGTTGACAGGTATTCCTGATAACCACCACTAATAACTGATAAAATTGTACTACCAAAGGGCATTGTGTAAAATATGGATTGGATTGGACTTTTGGACTTGACTCATGAATTGGATTTTTAGATTGGATTGGACTTTTGAACTGGACTCATGAATTCAAATTTTGGACTGGACTCATGAACTACTAATACCTTTAAGAAATCCCTTGTTCAATACCAAATGATCAAAACTAAAACAAAAAATAAAGAGTTCAGTTCAAGAGTCCCAAGAGTTAATTCAAAAAGTCTAGTCTAAGAAAGAGTCTAAACATTTTACACCAAGAGTCCAATCCAATCCACATTTTACACTTTGCCCTTCCAATGACTCTACTGATAGAGATGTACTACAATGTACTCACAGCTAGCAGTGATAGAGATGTACTAACTGTTTAACTTAGTGTTTCTTACAGGAGCAATGTTCAAGGTTTTTAGAGATTTTAACTGTTAAGTGAAGATATATATCTAATGTCAAAGTTTAATGATGATAAAGACCCTTCGGCATAGGGTAAAATATATCCTTGATTCAATCGTGTGCTTTCAGATTACTGCACTTCCGAGTCACCTCCTAGGTTCAATTCCTGCTCAGGATGCTTCCAAGTGTAAAAAAATGTCATTTAGCTCACCAAAGGTTTTCTTCAGGCACAGACTAACAATTGACGGATCGCCTGCCATGCCCACAATGTTTCGACAAAGGCCAAGCATGCTTGAATTACACACAAAGAGAATGAAAACTTGTCCCATTTGGTGGCGTCACTGACACTAGTATGTCATTAGTTGCCGTGACGCTACTTTAGTACCGTGATGGCAGCCAGTGTCAGATATTAGTGTCTCTAAACACCTAGTTTCAAATCCTGTTCTGGACTCTTTCTTCGTAAGATAGTTTGTCACTTTGCCCAAGGTTAGGGGTTTTTTGGGCACTGGATTTCCTCCAACATCCTGTGTTCAAAATTTGGTGAGAAGGGGTACCGGTATTTGTTTTTCCAAATGCTACAAGTTCAAAATTTGATAAGGAGGTTTCTTTACTTTTCTCAAATAAAATCGAAATTTGGATCTTTATTTTTCCAAATGCCACAAATTCGAGAAGATTTGTTTTAAATGGTGGATAGAATATTTGATTTAAGGGAAACCCCTTACTGTGAGGAATCACCATGATCAGGTCAAACCAGATCCTTGATAAATAAATCTCTTGTTTAGATGACTTTAAAGGAGGTTAGTTTTATTTGATCAGTGCTAATGGGGGATCTTTTTAAAGGTGTAATAAATTCACTCTGGATAGAGATAGAGCATTTCCTGGATTGACAATTTGTTTTTAATAGACATCTGTGCTCTCTCCTCAAAAACTTTAAACATTAAAATACTACCAAGCTAAGAGTCCACCATTATAAAGGGGCATTTGTTGCCAAGTGGTCTAAAGATCACTGTACTTCTACATATATACATGTCACCACACCTTGCGCCTCTAAGGTACACCTCTGGCTGTCGGGTTTGAATGGGAAAAATGGTAGCATGATAAAGTTTTTTTTTTCAGATTACTTTGCTAAATTTTGATCATTTTCTCTGGGTACTCCAGTTTCCTCCACCTTTCTAGAACTTACCACCTCATTATACGAGAAAAAAATGACCTGAAAGTCAGTTGGTAGAACAATATGAGATGTTTTTAGTTTGAATCTATGCATAAAATGATGATTTACAAGATATATTCAAAATGATGAAATTATTTACTGTTACAAAAGGGGAATTACACATAATTTAGAGCTAAAACTGTTGGTGTAATTTTTTAAATAAAATCTAGAGAAAAAAATAAATTTGAGGGAAACACCCAGACTCTATTAATTATCAGGTTTATGAATCTTTCTGGCGTTTCTGGTAGGGCGATAGATCTTTGGTAGGCGATAGATTATGGGTTTTTGGTGTCATTGTACTTGATCCACACTGACACTAACACCTGCTATATATATATAATATACACCAATGTTTATAAAACATGTATATATCAAAATGGAAGTGAAATCCCCTGTATTATGAGATCACTGCTGACTTGTGTGACTTTCATTTCCTAATGCAGAGTGCTTAGTAAAAGAACATCATTACCCACTTTCAATTCTTACGTCAGACTCTGTGGAGGTTCAGAGGTCCAAGAAATCTGCAAATATCAAGGTTTCCATCCACTGACTAGATGTGTTCCAAAAAAATTGACAGATATCAAGGTTTTCCTAAATGGTTACCGGATATCCAAAATTTATAAAAATAAAAATAAACCCTGAATGGGTTTGACCCAAGACTTGAAAGTGGGTAGTGACAGTTCTTTTGCTTTTTAAAATGGCTTTTTTTCCCCCTTTAAAATTCCATTTCTTAAGTATGGAAAAAAACATGTTACTATCATAATTACTGTATTATATGCAAGGGGCTAATTGTGAATTTTATCGAGCCATTCGTGTTTTTCTAATATCACTTTTCATTCTGTTTCAATTTCTTAAGTTTCGGAATCTGAAAATCATGTTAGCAGGAAAGAAATGATCTTAATATCATAATTACTGTATTCCCTCTGATGGGCTAATTGTGAATTTTATCGAGCCGTTCTTGCAGTTCTAATATCGCCTTTCATTCTGTTTCAATTTCTAAAGTTTCGGAATCTGAAAATCATGTTAGTAGTAAAGAAAACATTCCAATATCATAATTATTTATTATATCCGATGGCTAATTGCGAATCGTATCAAGTCATCCAGCCGTCCTTAGTGCTCCGATTGACCTTACGGCAGTGATAATTGTAACATAAAAACATTGGGTACAGTTATAATCAATAGATTATCGTGCTGATGTGTCTAGTTATCCCTCGATATACCTGGTAATTACAGGTAAAATTAATTCCTAATCACTTATCGTCATATTTACCTGACCAGGTGATAATGTACAGCTATTACAGACATCTGTGTGAGAATACCTGTCGTGTACAATATTGATTTTTGTAAATCCTTATATAGTAATGCACGTGAAGTACCGGTACATGCTTTCACATTCAGGCTAGTTCTCAATTACTGTGTTTTAACATGTAGTCATATTAACTGCTTGAAAAGACTTCCATTTGTATGTACCCTCCACAAAAACTGTAATTTTGACTGAAAAGTTTTAAAATAATAGATTCAAGCCATTTTGAACATTTCTGTGAAAAATGATTTTAAAAATTTTACATAAATATAACGGGTTGGGAGTACAAATGTCTTACCGAATGTTTCACTTATATCGATATGTTGCCAGCTATAAGTAAAGTGCAGGTACCATTATATACATTCGCATTCAGACCAGAATTTATTTACCAGTATGGTGTTTCTTTACAATTTTAGCTGCTTTTGATTGAATTATTTTTTATGTTTAGTAAAGAATATTTTACTTACATTGAGATGTCACCAGCTATAAGTGTTGGATATTTTTTTTATGCCCCAGTCAAGAATATTTCACTTACATTGGGATGTCACCAGTTAAAGGTTTTATCTTTGCAATACAGCCAATGATTATATTAACCATATTAAGGAGCTTGGTGGCAGAGTGGTTAAAGTACTGGCCTAGGCATGTGATGTCTAGGTCCAGTATACAACTCTACTGGCCTTTATAAGCAGGGAGCCCTTATATACAGGTGGCCTTTAAGGCAGGTTGGACTGTATTCAAATTAAAGGTCAAACTGCCAGGTCAAACTCGACACACTATATGTGTAAAGTGTGTGTTTGTGTTTATGTGTACATGTTTTATTATACATAGTTGTGTGGGCGTGTAATAGATAGTATTGATACATGTACGTGTGCATGTTGTCCAATAACTCGAGATTATAGATCTGTTACACGACCGTGCATCATCTGTCATACATCAGAGTGACATCAGTCGTTATGTTAACAATCAATTGTCATTCCATTTCTATATCAATCATCTAGCGCATTACGCTATAGAAGTAATTACTTAATGATTGGCTAATAATATGTATCATGTGACCAGATGGATTGCAGCATTGCATAATCGTCAATATTGTGCACCAAAAGGGTCTATACATTGTGTCATGTGACCAGATGGATTGCAACATTGCATAATCGTCAATATTGTGCACCAAAAGGGTCTATACATTGTGTCATGTGACCAGATGGATTGCAGCTTTCTATAATTGTCATTATTGTAAAATTTTAAAATGATACTTTTGGTACCCTAGACACAATCAATGGGACTGTAGTTAATACCCAGGTCTTCAAACCCTGAGCTTCATACTAATGGCGAGGCCGGGGGCTTAATTTCAGAATCGAGGAGCTTGGCTTTCATTTCAAATTCATTTTGATTCAGGTTGATTATAAAGATGTGAATAAGTTTTAGTAATCAACACAGTGCTACTTTGTTCTGAAAGTCACCTTCAATATGCTCAGGTATGAAATAGAACCAGACAGACTAGTCCAAACTTAAACAAGAGTGGGCTGTTCATCTGAAACTAGTCCAAACTTAAACAAGTGGACCGCTTGTCTTATGATGAATATTGGAACCAGACAGACTCGTCCAAACTTAAACAAGAGTGGGCCGTTCGTCTGAAACTAGTCCAAACTTAAACAAGAGTAGGCAGTTCATCTGAAACTAGTCCAAACTTAAACAAGAGTGGGCCGCTTGTCTTCTGATGAATATTGGAACCAGACAGACTCGTCCAAACTTAAACAAGAGTGAGCGGCTCATTTTATGATGAATATTGAAAAATAATTATGAAGAGCTGAAAAGTTTACCATGCAATGAACAAGTGTGCAAACATTGAATTTCTATGAGAAAATAAGATTAATTTGATTATTATGTAGACCGAGTAAATTTTTGATTGATGAGATTAAAAAAAAACTTAAAACTTGAATTAAAAATCTTTTAAAAACCTTTATGATGTTCAGTAATATTAAATTTAATCTATTATAAATAATGCTTTAACCTAAAACATATATTTTGTTTTAAATTGAAGCATGACTTATCTACTACTGCGTTTTTCTCGATCATGATCATTAAAACGTTTAACCTTGAAATCACAGTCACTGACTACAGATAAAGTAAAATTATGAAATGAAAAATTGATTTTATGTGGCTTTTAATATTATGTAATATAATGATAATTCTATAAGGTTTAAATACATAATCCCCCACCGTGTGTCTGGTGTTCAGATTTATACCACGCCGCCATGGTATGTGTACATGTTTTGTGGGGTGTTAAAAAAGCAAGATTTTTATTTATTGTCGTCTAATTTATTAGGCTTTCATAAATGCACTTGAAAATTTGAATGTATAAAACTTGGGAGGTTATTAATAAAATTATGATAAGAAATATCATATTATTATAAATTTCTCTAATTGAAATAAATTTGTATTAAAAATATGAGTGAAAGGTCAAATGTTCATTGCCATTTATGACACACATTTCTTAGGTAAGCATTTCTGTAAGGTCGCATATAGCTCAATGTAAGTGAGCAACACCAAGTACTAAATGTCGCATCTAGAGATTTGAGTTATATCGAGGTGGTGGTTTCAGGAATAGTATAGAGTTGATTTGAGTTGAGAAGTGGTGTTTAACGTCCCAGTCAAGAATATTTCACTTATATCGACACATTGCCAGCTGTAGGTGAAAGTGCAGAAAGTTTCCCTGTGCATTGCGCTGATAGCATTATACAGCAGGGTTCTTTATCCTGCAATGCCTACCATGACATGGGACCTCGTTTATTTTATTTCAGGAATAGAGGAGGAAACCAGAGTATCACACCATTCCTGAACTGAGTGAAAAAATCTTGAATGTGTCGTTAAAACCCCCCCAAAAAAACTTGTGTCACAGGACTCTGAAAATTAATGGCGAAAATCTCGGAATAATAGATTGATGACCATGATTAATCTATAATATTGAGATTTTAAAAGATTGCAAATCTTGAATGTGTCGTTAAAAAACTCGTGTCACAGGACTCTGAAAATTAATGGTGAAAATCTCAGAATAATAGATTGATAACCATGATCAATCTATAATATTGAGATTTTAAAAGTCGAAACATTTAAACCCAAAAACATTAAAATCTCGAAATATTTAAACCCTGAAATTTATAAATCTGAAAACTTTTAAATATCGAAACATTTAAATCCCCAAATATTTAAATCTGAAAATATAGCCAGGGTTTATTCTATAGCATTACTCCTAAATGTCACAATAACATGTATATCGCCTACTCACTTCTAAACTCCCCCCTTTGATGATCAAAGACTTTTTTCTCTCCTTGTATTTAAGACAATTTAACATCTATTACCTAATACTGGTGTTATAAATTTTTTATGGCAGGGCAATAAAATTTTTATGTGTTATAGTTCCGCCAGTTTGACTCGACCTCTGTGACCTCAAATTTAGATTTTAAAAATGTTAAAACTAATACTGGTTAAAACTTTCATTACTGGGACATGTTTTAGGGATTTTGTATGTGAGTTTGTATATCAGATTATTTGTCATGAATGTTTTCGCCCTGTAGTATTTTTGAGTTATCCCCCTTGTTTAAAATTCTCATTTTTTTACCAGGTCATACTTGCTGGTTGTTCAGCGACATTACAGTACATTGAACATGTAAGACATGGTCGTAAAACATTGACATACAAAAACAGACATACAAACAATATATCAAATCCAATTACAAGGAATTTGCGGCCATTTTATGGATTATTTTATATTCCGGGGTCTAAAATTTAGGCAGTTGCATTGGGTATTGTCAAGTTGCTAAGTCTATGATTTTGAGCTACAAGTTAATTTTTTACATGTTAGAAAACAATAAAAATTATTTAGAACTGAAAAGTAAAAATGTTGTATCAAACAGTGTTTAATCGAAAAATTTAATTTATGGGGTCGTTTTAGCCAAGGTGTCATGTTTTTCCAAAATTGGTTGGGGTTTGGATTTTTGAAATATCTAACCTTTGCAATAGACTGGTGTTTCATTTAAGGGGGGGGTGGGGTTACATACTGAGCATTGGGAAGACTAGGTGTTCCTTGCTGTCAGGTTATGGATGGAAAAACTCAAAATCACCCAGGTCTGAGGTCTGGGACCTATTGATTTTAAACTGGGACCTGTATAAGTATGATGGCCCATCCATTGTCACCAGGATTATACTGCTCTTTCTGTATGATAACATCATTGCATATAGATCTTTCATTGTCAATATTTGACTTTCAAAACTTGATGTGCACAGGCAAAAAGCCCTAGACCTTCCATTATAAAGCATAATTTTGAACCCCTGCCATCCTTACAATTTTGTTGAAATTTGTATTTTCAAAGAAATTTGGAAAACTCAATTTTAGATTTAGATGACTAGAGATAATAGAGTTTTATTTTTCCCCAAACTGAAATTAAATAAAGAGTTTTCACAGAATTGGTTAATTTCAATTGTGTTTAATTGGCTGACATTAAAATCAATGGAAATCAATGGTAACCGTATTAGAAAATCAGAGTATTAAGTTTTAAACAAATCTAAATCAGTTACAAACTCATTTTAATGACAGTGCATTCAGTAATGGCTAATGTAACATTTTACAAACAGATCTCCACAGCCCAACACGTTTTAAAAGACAGGCCATGGTGGCCTAATGAATAAGACGCCAGTCTTCAAATCTAGGGTCTCTCACTGCTGTGAGGTTGAGTCCCTCTCAGACCACATTTGGGAAAGTGAATTATCCTTGCTATTGGCCTTTACTGGTTCACCAGGTGTCAATATAATGTGACTGGGGGAGTGGTATGCTTGTCTGCGGGGCCCTGAGTGCGCACACACTCACACTTCACATGCATACACCAACTTGTTCATAGATTAATCCATAGAGATTAATAAAACAGTTATTGTTACGATGCAATGTTAAGAAACATTCAAACAACCAACCAACATTTTTAAAGGCATAGCATGCTGCATCCCTTGTATGGAGTAAACAACCTAGTTGTCAATCTGCTTGTTAACGGTTAATGGTTTTCTTTGGGTACTCTGGTTTCCTCCATTATCCCCAAACTGACCAACTTGATATAAACATATTGGAATAAGACTTTTTACAGAGAGTAAAACACCATTTCTCCACTCCACAATCCAAGAACTGACGGTCTGGATACAAGTTGAAGAATTTTGACTTCAGAGTAATACACCATTACTCCACTCTACCATCACAGAACTGACCACCTCAATATAAGTGAAAGAATTCTGACAGGGTAGTAATATACCTTAACGCCACTCCACTGAGCACTTCTTTTGTGGCTCATTATAAGCTTCTTGTATGCACTGAAGCAATGTAAAAGTAAATGTCTTGATCAGGGACATTATAATTATCCAGTCTCAAAACCATGGAACCAGTCAATATAACTGTAATTGATCACTAGGTCAAAGGTCAAAGTCTCCATACAATGGAATAGATCAGTAGGTCAAAGGTCAGTCTCCATACAATTTCTCCATTAAGATTTCCAATTTTTTCATCTATTCTACTTTATTTTTCAATCTCTTTTGGATTGATTTTTTCAAAACATCAAAATGAAATTACAGTAGCTTGTACAACAAACTGATTTAGCTGAAGAGTTAGAAAACAGTCTCTAAATTGGTTTCTTAAAGTGTGTTAATACGAACATCTACGGATAAATTGTGCTGCACACAAATGCATTAATTTTTAAAACCCTAATTTTCTAAGTGTTATTTTTGCAACACGTCTTTACATGACCAACCAGAGCTGAATGGAGTACAGCCAATCCCGTCCGTAAAGGCCACCCAAGGAAACTAACAGGGGTCCTACCATTCCTATATTTTCCTATATTTCCTATAATTTTTTACCCTTTCCTATATTTTCCTATATAATTTGAAAAACCTCCTATATTTCCTGTATTTTCCTATATTTTTGTTACTGGTAGCTTCAGGAATTCAGAATGAGGACATTTTCTCACATTAAGTACATATCAGAAGCAAGATTTCTAAACCAGTAAGTGTACAATGCAGTTGCCAATATTTTATGTTTGTTTGTAAAACGGGGAAAAGGAATGACTGAAGGAGAGGAAAGGAGGCCATGGCTGTATATTTTATATTAAAAAATATTCCTATAATTTTAGTGAAAACTCCTATATTTTTCTATAAAAATCCTATAATTTTGACTACATATTCCTATTTTTCCTTTATTTTTGAAGCCTCAAATTGGTAGGACCCCTGAACTAATAAAAGTGGCTTACGCTCACAACTTCTTTCAACATCTAGGTTTGAATCTTATTTTGGAAAAATCCTAGTGTAAGGTTTGTCTGCTTGGTAAGCTAACAAGGATAGATTTTCCCGGGAACTCTAGACGGACAAAGATTTCATCAAATAAACTTTTCCTTGACATCTTTATTGGGAGTGTTTATTGAAAGAACGATAATGGTTTGAATCAAGCTAAAAAGCCACCTATTTTCATTTCTCCATGTCAGATACCCTCCAAGCCACCAGACATACCGACCTATAACTCTGTAATGCATGTTTAAGAAATGTGTTTGATACATGCTTATTTCACTTTGGGTCGTAGATTAAGATATCGTGGCGAGTCGGACAGTCTCATTGTTTTAAGTTTGTATCATTGATTTTTCAATTTATTTCTCGATCTAAATGTATTTCACAAGCCAGTGTCACGGATATGGACATAATTTTCTATTAGGTTTTCATGCTTTCTGTTATTGGTATAAATATATATATAGATATTTTTGTGCTGATTCCATTAATGGGTTAGACGTCAATTCCCGATTCTGTTATAAAGTAGAATTAAAGTTGTATACTAGCTGGTGTAAGGTATAAAAGCATGTTGAAAGAAGTGGCATGGCGTAATGGTTTTTTACAAATCAGTCGGGTTTCTTTTACTTATTTTGAGGCTGCCAGTTCTGAGATAAAGGTTTGGAGTATAGCAGTCAAGATTCTTTCACTTAAATATACTTGGTCAGTTCTGGAATCCTGGATGTTGGAGGAATACCTATGATACTCTCTGAAAAAGAATCTTAAATTTGACCCTGTCAGTCACCTTATCACTGTGTGTTGATCCCTCCTCCCAATCCCTCACACTACTACTGTGTCCCTTCTTTAAAACCACCAGTGGAATGGGCACTGTATTCTAATCTGCCCCTGTCAGTCCCCTTATCACTGTGTGGTGGTTCCCCCATCCCTCCCTCTACTGAGTTCTTCCTAAAGGACCACCAGATAGACTGACTACCAGTGTGATACTGAATACTTCAGTTAACATGTTTATATGAAGTGTGGTATACCCATACTCTCTGAGTTGGATTTTAATCTGCCCCTGTCAGTCATCTTATCACTATGTGGTGGTTCCCCTATCCCTCCCTCTACTGAGTCCCTCCTAGGACCACCAGTAGGACTGACTAAATCAGTTATAACATGTCAAGACAGTTAACATGTTGATGTGCAGTGTGGTATACCTTTGATCCTATACTCTCCGAGCTAGGATCTAATCTGCCCCTGCCAGTCACCTTACTCAGTGTGGTGGTTCCCCCATCCCTCACACTACCAAACCCTCCTAGGACCACCAGTAGGACTGTCTACCTCAGTGACTCATTGACAGTTAACATGTTTATATGCAGTGTGGTATACCATATATGAGTTAAGATCTAATCTGGCCCTGTCAGTCACCTTATCACTGTTTTGTTTGTTTACAGACGTCTAATATGTTTACTCTGTAAACATCCTAAGAAAAACAAGCTCTCTGATTGATAAAATACCTGGCTATAACTCTCTACACTTCACCAGACAAATGCCTACACTTTACCAGACAATAGACCCGACTACTAACCATCATTTAACACTGTATTGTGTGGATATAAATTATAGTACAGACCTGTCGCAAGTTTAACACTGAGCTAACAAAAAGAAGTCAAAGCTTGGCTACCAACTGGCTAAAATATGGTTAGCTAGTGCCCCAAAAACGTTGCAGAGATGAAGATGGCAGCAGTCGAGATGTAGGTAGCGAGCGACTGAGAGGAACTGCCGATTTGGTACTTATTCATTTGCTTAGTGTTAAACTTTGGACAGGCCTGTACTGTATATACCTGCAATTTAGATAAGGTTTTCAGAAGGTTAGGGGGGTTAGCCATTTAAGGCCACCCTGAAATTTATCATTAACAGAAGTACCTGGCTAAATAACCAGTGTCTGGTTGACACATTTGAACCATAAATATCTTTATTTTACTGGACAATAAATTGACAGTTATCACTTAGCCAGTGGAAGTGGTTTGTATAGAATTATATGGTTTATTTATTTACAATTAAATATTTATTTACAGTAAAATATCTTAATTGCAGTTAAGATAAAGGGAGATAATTCTGAATGGAAGTTTGTAAACAACTTTCAGTATACTTCTCATAAAATTTCCTAGCAGATTTGAATCTCCTGCCTATACAAAGCTGTTGGTTAGTTTTTGTGTATGTAAAGGACACTAATAGAATGGTGTAATGTTGTTTTATACCCCAGATCCAAAAACTTCACCATTCAGGAATGAAAGTGAGAAAACAAGGTCATTACACATGATTTCAGTTTACTGCACATAAAATTTCTTGGCAGATTTGAATCTCCTGCCTATACAAAGCTAATTCACTATTAGAGTTGGTTAGATTTGGTGTATGTAAAGGACACTAATAGAATGGTTAATGTAGCTTTATGCCCCAGTCATGATTTCTGCTGGTCAGTTCCATGATAGTTGTGGAAATCCAGCATACCAGCATAACACCATACCACCAACCTTTTTCAAATCAATGGATAAATTTTTTCACACCAACATCTACCCAAGGCAGGCTGACAAGTTTGACCGATTTATCCATTTTTTGACGGATTTGTACCATAGACGGAAAAAATGAAAAGTCAATTTAAACAGATTTTCCCATTTTGACGGGTTTTTTTTAAATTAAAGTACTAAAAATTCATACTTTTTGTATGGAAATTGTACCAAAATCAAACACTTAATGATAAAAAAAGTACCTAAATGGCAACCTTGCACACTAAAAATGTAACGATTTGGACAAATAAATTTGATTTCAGCCTGGTTGGGTTATAGCCTTGGTAATGAGAGATACTGTGATCTGTTAGCCTATGTTTTATACCAATTGGCCATTTGTGCCTTTATAAGGAAACAAGCACTATAGTAAATAAGATTTGGCAGTACAGTTAAACCTGTCTATAAAGGCCACCCAAAGATACTATAAAAGTGGTCTGTATGGGCAGGTGGTTATTATATACAGGTCCAAATAGCATGAATTCAGCACAGTGTTGAAAGAATTTTCTGGCCTATAAATATACAGGTCCAAAGTCCAAAGAACATGAATTAAGAGTAATGTAGAAAGAATTTCTGGCCTTTAAAAGCAGGTGGTCTTTATTTAGAGATGGTCTTTAAAGAAAGTTTGACAGTATATAACGAAGATGATGTGTTTTATTCGAATATTATTTTGATTTTTAACTGCCAGATAAGGAAGGTTAAACAATATTTTTCTCCAATTTTTCTCTGACAAAGTTTTAAACATGTAGAATTATTTGGGGAGATACTTGTTTTCTTTAAAAGTATGTTTCTTTGATTTTCATACAGAACTTCGTCGGAGAATTTTGCGTTACTTACATGAGGCGTTACTGATCAATAGCGGGGGTTTATCTGAGTGTATAACTTATAAGTCAGGTTAAATTTATAAATTCCCGTATGCATGACTTGACAAACAGTTCTTAAATTTAAAATTTTAAATAACTGAAAGGAAAATATTCTGTTATCAACCTTTTAATCATTTTGACTTCTAAAAAGATCACTTTTGCTGGAAAATTAAACAGGTTTGAACATAGCTCATTAATAAACACGCCTATTGTTCTAAAATAAAGGGGGGTAATTATGGCGAACATTTTGACAAGATTTTAATGGTGTGTACAGGTGCGTGACAAACTTTGATGACTCTGCGAGATCTGATTACAAAACACGATCAGATAAATGTTTGTGTTGACATCATATCGCTGTTGTAAATTTGTCTAGCTGTATGTATAAACTCAAGCGTTAAACTTAAAACTATCGATTGGGTCATGATATAATTTAAAACTCGAAAAATTAAACTTCAATACCGATGATCTTCGGCATGATATAATTAAAAAAATGAGTGTTAAAAATTCTAAACCAATGATTTAGTAAAGATAAGGTACTGTCTATTAGTGTTAATAATGATATGTCATCTAATTGTACAGTTTTAATTGAAATTTTTAATTGGGTTTCAAATACTTTTATTTTTCATTCTTAAGCTTTCAATATTTGAAATCAAAATGTAGGCTATGGTCGCTATCTCTTATGTCCTATTGAATGTATATGTAAATACATGTAATTATTCATTTTAATTTTTAAATTTAAAATTTGAAATTTAAAAATCGACAATAAGTCTTATATAAACAAGTGACCTATTTCAATTTTAAAATTTTAAAAACTAGATAATGTCAAAACTGCATAAACAGTTATAAATGTGTTTTAAGAGTAAACAAATTGAAAAATATCAATGAGTTATTTGAGAAATATACTGAATTTTAAGATTTAAAATTTACAATGATTGTTATATAAACATTTGACCCATTTGGATTTTATTTAAAAAAAAAAAATTGAAATGCCTTTTAAAATTTAAAAAAATTAGAATCGATAATAAGCATAATAAAATGGTTTTAACCGTTTGAATTTTAAGATTTGAAATTCAAGATATGTCAAAACTTTGCTATAATGTTTTTTATAATGAATTTGAACATAAGGCCAACCGAAAAGTTGTGTTCCTTGGTTTCCTGGCCGGCCCTATTTTAGTGTAAACAACTCATAAGTTTTTTCAATTCAGATTTGTGGTTTTACAACTCTTTTTGCATTTTCAGTGGCAACATTTTTTTCAGGAAAAGAATTCAAATACCCACTGACCCCTGTTGTTTTTGAGAGTGAAACCTGAAACACGCAATCAGTTTTGTTTGGCCTAATGACTCATTCCAAATTTTAATAAAAACTTTTGTACTGCACAATGAGTGCTATATAAATATTTGACCCATTTGATTTTTATTAAAATTTTAAAAATTAAGTTTTTAACTTTTTAAAGATAAACAAATTAAGGGTTTATAAAATCTAAATTGTTTGATAGGTTTTTCGTTGCTTAGTTGTTTGTGTTCATGTCATAAATGTGGGAGGTTAAGAGCTAGAACCTGTCTGGACTTGGTCTAAAGAAAATATATTTATGTCTGTTTAAACATTTTGAATTACATAAATCGTGTCATGTTGTTTGTGACTAATATGGAAGCTCAGTTGGTAGAGTGCTCCCTCCATAAGTGGGAGGATGTGGGTTCGATCCCTGGCCGGGTCTGACTCAAGACTTGAGAAGACATAGAAATCTCAACCATCTTAAACATTTTGAATTACATAAACCATGTCATGTTGTTTGTGACTAATATGGAAGCTCAGTTGGTAGAGTGCTCCCTCCATAAGTGGGAGGATGTGGGTTCGATCCCTGGCCGGGTCTGACTCAAGACTTGAGAAGACATAGAAATCTCATCCATCGAGATGAAAAATTTTTTTTCCAGACCCTTGCAAGCCTATGGGGTTGGGATTTCTATATCTCTACTACAAAATAGAGTTAGATTCTATTAGTCTTTATTTATACAATAAGTTCAATAAAGGAATTTAAATTAGATTTGATGTTTTAATTTCCAGTTTAAAAGACTAAGAATGACTTGAATGAGAATAAGTCTGAATGAGATTTGTTTGGAATGGGATATGAAATGGGAGGGGAAGAATTATAAATTGTGTTAAAATAAATAAAAGAAATTGATTAATCTTTAATTCTTTAGAATGGTGGCATATTGTGGCACACCAATATTTATGTATTACCTGTTGGGTTTTAATACATTTTTTCAGTAATAAGGGGAATAAGGGAGGGGTATTCCTCACCTGTATATGTTAGTAAGAGGTGGGCGTGTCCCGTGTCACCTCACCTGTGTACCACTAGTTTGTTAACTGCTTTAACCCAAGATAATTGAAGGCACTTATAACTGGGGTATCATGTCTACTTTTAAGAGTACAAACTTGGGGCTATTATACCAGGCCCAGGTTTCACAATCGTGTCTGAACTAAGATTTCCCTCAACTAAAAATTTGTCAAATTTAAAATTTTAATAATTTTGTTAATTTTTAAGTTAATGAGTTATTTGTCATTTTGAAGATCACTTCAAGCTTATAACATTTGTATTCAGTTTTTGTCAAAAATAATAATTTGTAGTTCCGAAAAAAAGATGGTCATAATTAGCTTAATTTAAGTTAAGGAAAATCTTAGTTAAGAAATCATTGTAAAACCTGGGCCATGTGTCCTGCTAAAGATACAGACTTGTATAACAGTGCTAGTCTCAACGTTTGAATCCCTTTATCCTAGAATGAGTTTTATAGTTTGCTTGCTAAAATAATGGTGGATTTCTCAGGGAACTCTGGTTACCTCTTCATCAAAGAGACAATCTTGAAGGTATATATATATACACATGTATATTACAATGGAGGTAACTCAAGTTTCAACTGTTCATAGTTTTTATGAAATGAATAGAAAAAAAATGTTAAAAACTATTTGCAGACATAAATAAATAACAAGGGAAGTAAACCAATTTAGTCGCCATCATAAGAAACATATTTAATTTGAAATTAAAACTACATTAGATTATAAGAGAGTTTTGATTACAAGGGAGATAACCCCAGTGGCTGATTAATTTGAGCCACATGTGTTTGTTGTTTTCATCGGAGCATTACTAAATAAATTAAAATCATTACAGGGGAGATAACCCCAGTGGCTGATTAATTTGAGCCACATGTGTTTGTTGTTTTCATCGGAGCATTACTAAATAAATTATAATCAGATGTTACACAGTTATTTATATAAAAACACAAATTGATTAAAATAGATCTAGTAAAGAGATAAGAGAACATAAATAAAGTCCTTGATTCCAGTCAATGTCCTATGGTCCGAGTCAATGTCCTCTGGTCGGAGTCAATGTCCTGTGGTCCGAGTCAATGTCCTGTGGTCCTCGTCATCACCCTCTGCTCCATGGGGACCTCAGTGGTCAAGCGGTCTAAAGTGTGCCTCTCGGAGATGGTACAACATAATTGAAATTCTTGCTCTGCAAGAATTAGTAATCTGGTCCCTATTAATGTCCTCTGGTCCTTGTCATCATTCTCTGGTCCGTGTGGTCTTCCCATGTGGTCTTCCTCTGGTCCATGGGGACCTCAGTGGCTAAGTGGTCTAAAGCATGCCCTGACAGATGACAGCGTCTCTCGGAGACAGAACAACATAAATGAAATTCTAATCTGCAACAACTAGTAATCTGGTCCTTGTCAATGTCCTCTAGTCCTTGTCATCATCCTCTGGTCCATGAGGACCTCTGTAGCTAAGTGGTCTAAAACGTGCCCTAACAGATGAATGTGCCTCTCGGAGACAGAACAACATAAATGAAATTCTTGATTGGCATCAAAGTAATCTGGTCCCTATCAATGTCCTCTGGTCCTTGTCATCATCCTCTGGTCCGTGAGGACATCAGTGGCTAAGTGGTTTAAAGTGTGTCCTTACAGATCACAGCACCTCTCACTGCCTAGGCTCAAATCTCACTTTGACAGATTCTTACATGTGAAAGTTGGTTCGTTTGCTGATGATCGGTGGTTTTGATCCAACTACTCCAGTTTCCTCCACCATTTCTAAACTGAGCATCTCAATTTAGGTGAAGGAATCTTGACTGGGATGTAAAATGCCATTACTCCACTCTCTCCTCTGGTCCATGTCAACGTCCCCATAAATACATCTAGTAAAGAGATAGAGGACATAAATAAAATCCTTGATCTGAGTCAATGTCCTCTGATCCCTGTCAACATCCTCTGGTCCATGGAGACCTCAGTGGCTAAGTGCTCCTAACAGATAACATTGCCTCTCGGAGATAGAACAACATAAATGAGAGAGAGAGAGGGGGAATGGATGGATGGATGAATATAATTGAGGAATAAATATACAAAAACCTGCTCATATGTACATGTACCAGTATTTATCCAATCATGTGTACAAAATTACACTGGATTCTTTTACTTTGAAGAAAAATGACCTAACTTTGATATTTTTGAAGAAAAGGATCAAAATCCTATACGATGTCCTTGGAATAGGTGTAAATCTGTACTTACTAAAGTCTACATTGGTTGTAAATCGGAAAACCTTAAAAATAAAATAAACATGCTATTGATTCTCTTAGTAAATCAGTTAATTTGGTTTGGAGATGCAAGGATTTATAAATGCTACGATAAACACACTTTTGTATTCTGTTATTTAGCTAATAATTACCTCACAGACAAACATCGTATCTTGTATCTGAATGTTTTCATTTAAAAAGAAAGCTAATTTTGATCAGAAACTTGAGTTTTTTTGGGAGGACTGGGTCATCAAAATCCTGTGAACCAAAATTGAAAGCTGTTCAAACAAGACCGTGTTGAAGATTACAAGGAGATTATGGCGTGATTAGGCCATAATTAGGATGATAAGGACATGTAGGGGAGATTATACACCTAATTTATATCATCGATAAACACACACCTGTAATTAGGGGTCAAAGGTCATTTCTAAATCCCTAAAAAAATGTTAAAAATTCATTACAGATTGAGATATTCTGTTTTAATAACACTTATTGAAAATAAGGAGTTCTAGCTGGTCTGAATGGTGATTTTGCAGTGAAACCTATAAACTTAACCCCAGGGAAACCTATTATCATTTACAGAATAAGGCAAACTTTTTATTTGTACCCTCCAATACTTTTTTTGATTTTGACTAAAAACGCCTGAAAAATGACAGAATCAAGTCATTTTGAAAATTTCTCCCTCCCCTCTCTCTCTCTCTCTCTCTCCCTCTCTCTCTCTCTCTCTCTCTCTCTCTCTCTCTCTCTCTGTATAAATGGAGATTTTTCAGTGTAACTTGACATATACCTTAAAGTCTTGATTTCACTTGGATTGAAATTGTTTCTCTCTCTCTCTCTCTCTCTCTGTGTATAAATGGAGATTTTTCAGTGTAACTTGACATATACCCTAAAGTCTTGATTTCACTTACCGGGTAGATTAAAATTGTTAAGAAACATTACAATCTCTCTCTCTCTCTCTCTCTCTCTCTCTCTCTCTCTCTCTAAATAAAATGCAGTGTACTGAAGTAACTAACCATAACAATAGTTAATAATTGCAATCTCTCTCAGTTTAAAACATTAAAATCTCTCTCTCTCTCTCTCTCTCTCTCTCTCTTGCTCTCTCTCTTGCTCTCTCTCTCTCTCTCTCTCTCAAAAATATTGCAGAGTTTGCTGAAATAACTGATCCATATTAAAAAACGAACATCAAACACGGGTTATTAAGTGGATTAAAATATGTTTAAACATGATCACCTTCCCTGTTTAATTAGTTTTTAAATGTTTGGACACACTCGAGTGCTCTATTGAACGGTTTTGACAATGATAAGTTTTATATTTGAAATGATGTTGGTATAATATAAGTTTTGTTATGTCTATGTAAATAATTATATTTCTATTAAACCCCCACTCACAATTTCATTTTGTAATTGAAGTAATTCAATTTTCTCTAGTGTGTGAATATTGATGGAAAGTTTTTGAATTTGGTTTGCGAGGTTGTCGTTGGAAAAAGAAAAGCTCAGAAAATTTTTACATAATGTGTATATTTTGCATTGATCTGAAATTTTCTTTTCTTCGTCGTTTTATAAAAGCGTTTTCAGAATCATGACGTATTTAAGTTTATACATGTTTAATTTTATAATTATGGACTATGAATTAGTTTTCGGTTAACTGATGGGTTCAATATGGCAATCAGAGATTGTTCAATTATTTATAATTTTCTTTTCACCAGAATATATAGCTTTGAGTTTAACTCCATTACCGATGTCACACAATGCTGAATAGTTCATTTCCTCTCTTTTCTTTTTGTTCATTTTAATTTTTAATGAATTAAGGTTTAAACTTGTACGGTAAAGCTGCCATTCATTGATATTATAAATGTTCTGTCCAATTTTGATGTTGTAAAGAAATTTGCTGATAAATAGAGTTCGACAGCATACCACATGGTCAATACCCCTTAACAATTTCGTGGAAGGTTTTGGAAAATGTTAACATCTAAATTCCAGGAATAACGTCATTTTACGGGAAAACATGAACTTAAAAAACATTCCATCTCCAATGGAAGCAATAACTTTGTCACCTCAAATACTGCCACACAACAGTCAAACCTGTCTATAATGGCTACCTAAGGGAACCAGTAAAAGTGACCTTTAAAAGCAGGTGGCTCTTATATATACAGATTTAAATAGCATGTGGATAAAAATTTACTGGCCTTTAAAAGCAGGTGGTCCTTAATTAGAGGGGGCCTTTAAGGCAGGTTGGACTGTATTTTGGAGTTCTAAAATCTATTTGTTCTTTATTTTTCTTCATAAGCCTTCCTTAATTTATTGCCAAACCTGTTCAGTTGAGTGTTTATAATGCCAAACACTGACTTAACAAAGGGTGGCATAGAATTGAAGTTTTACTATGGTTTTGTTCAATAAAATGTTAGATTGTAAATCTTTTTCTTTTTATTTTGTAGGTAAGTTTAAGTTTTATAGTAATATGTAGTGAAATGAAAAGAAGATGTGATTGGTAATGTAGCTATTTTTATTTAATACAAATTTATTGGGCCACAAGAAATGATTGGCTGGAAGCAATGGCCCTTGTATCACTGACAGAGTCTCGGGAGATGATAGGTTATGTGTCCCTACTGGTCTAAAGTCTGGATTTTGGGTCTGAACACCAATAAGCCATACCACTCCACTATATAAATATTTAATATTAATAGTAGACCAAGGGAGATAACCAGTGTTAGAACTTTAGGCTGTTCTCCCTGGCCAAGAATCTAAAGGACTGGCGTATAGTTAATGGTCTCTCCTTGTCTTTGTTAGAATCCTAAGCTGACTTGCAGAATGTTTACTCTGGACACTTCTGTTTCCTCCTCCATATTAATACTTGCTACAATATAAGTGAAAAAAAATTCTGTATGAGGTGTAAAGCACCATTAAACCACACCATCACTATAAAATATTTAATAAACCAGAAGTAGACCAAGGGAGATAATCGGTGTTAGACTTTGGATTTGAGTTTTTATAGCTGTATAATTTGTTCTCTCTGACATAATGACTTATTGTTACTTTTGTATGGATTTACTGAATTCATTCAGATTGAGAGATTTTGTATAGCTAGATTAAATAAAAAGTAATGGTGGGTTAACATTTAGCATTTATAGGGCATGCTAGAAAACATGGTTTGTTTCATTATTCTGATCAATGGACTGAATTAATCCAATATCAGAGATTATTGTATTGTGGGATTAAATTAGATGTTATGGTTTTTAGCTCACCTGACCGAAGGTCATGTGAGCTTATGGCATAGCGCAGCGTGTGTATGTGCGTGTGTGCGTGTGTGCGTCGTTAACACCTATTTTCGACTTCTCCTCTGAAACTACTGGACAGTTTTTAATGAAACTTAGTCAGAAGTATATATGGGCCGGTGCAATTCAGATTTGTTCGTGGCGTTGCCATGGCTACCATAACTAGGTCAAAGTGACCTAGGGGTGCAAAAATCTTAAAAAATCTTCTTCTCCGAAAGTACTGATTGGAGAAAAAATCTGATGTGATATTTGGCTTCTCTAGGGTCTTAAGCCTATAGTTTGTTCATTTTGTGAAATTCGGATAAAAAATAGGTTACGCGTTTTTGCGTTTAATTTTGAAAAAATCGTAAAATAGCTTCAAATTGTTATAACTTGACTATTTGACCAGATAATGACATGGGGTTTTCAGTTTTGACATCTTCTTGTTAGTATCTTCAAAATGAGGTCAAGGTCAATTGTGAAGGTCGTGACCTAATTTTTTTTAACCTCTGATTACAGTGCTCCAAGTAGCCTAGTAAATACTCGAAATTTGCGACCAAAAATCGGATTTTGCGACTACAAATTGTCAGACGATCGCCATTATGTCAAATAATTTTTTTGAGTTTGGCCACTAAAAATCGGGAAATCCGGAAATTTTGTTCATGACTCGTCACCCAACCTGACAAATAGTCTCGCCATCAATAATATCTTAAAAGCGCTTGAATCAAAGCAGGTAACTTTATAGTTTAAAGCGCATAACTGACCGTGATCTAATTTTGCATAATGACAGCCAAACGGCAAAAATCACTTTTTGATTTGGGTTTTGTTACGACTTTTACTTCATCTAACTGATCAAGTTTGATTGTCTTCTCATCGCTCCGCCTTGAAAGTTGCCTACCATGGTGGGACCAATCCGAGGATATCGCTAAACCATTCAATCGGTAGTAGCGACGGGCGGTGTGATAGAAAGAATTTATAAGGTTTGGCCACCAAGAATTTTACCTGGCGACAAAAATTTTGAAATGGCTACTGAAATTTTTGAATTATTAGCCATGTGGCTACCAGTTTTCAAAACCTGCTTGGAGCACTGGATTATAATAATTATCTCGAAAACTATAAACTTTTTGTATAGGCATGTATATTAAAATGTTGTAGGTATCGATACAACGATCATTTTGATGTATAGAAAAAGGTCATGGGTTCAAAGGTCAAGGTCACAGATGGGAAACAATACCGAAATGGTCAATTATCTAGAAAACTATAAACTTTTTGTATAGGCATGTATATTAGAATGTTGTAGGTATTGATACAACAATTATTTTGATGTATAGAAAAAGGTCATGGGTTCAAAGGTCAAGGTCACAGATGTGAAACAATACTGAAATGGTTAATTATCTCGAAACTATAAACTTTTTGTATAGACATGTATATTAGAATGTTGTAGGTATTGATATAACGACCATTTTGATGTATAGAAAAAGGTCATGGGTTCAAAGGTCAAGGTCACAGATGGCAGAAACAATACCGAAATGGTTAATTATCTCGAAAACTATAAACTTTTTGTATAGGCATGTATATTAGAATGTTGTAGGTATTGATACAACGATCATTTTGATGTATAGAAAAAGGTCATGGGTTCAAAGGTCAAGGTCACAGATGGGAAACAATACCGAAATGGTTAATTATCTCGAAAACTATAAACTTTTTGTATAGGCATGTATATTAGAATGTTGTAGGTATTGATACAACGATCATTTTGATGTATAGAAAAAGGTCATGGGTTCAAAGGTCAAGGTCACAGATGGGAAACAATACCGAAATGGTTAATTATCTCGAAAACTATAAACTTTTTGTATAGGCATGTATATTAGAATGTTGTAGGTATTGATATAACGATCATTTTGATGTATAGAAAAAGGTCATGGGTTCAAAGGTCAAGGTCACAGATGGGAAACAATACCGAAATGGTTAATTATCTCGAAAACTATTAACTTTTTGTATAGGCATGTATATTAGAATGTTGTAGGTATTGATACAATGGTTATCATGATGTAAAGAAAAAAGTCATTGGGGTTTAGTATTTATGTTTTCTTTAAATCTATCAGCTAGCCATTAGTTATCAGGTGAGCGTATCAGGCCCATGGGCCTCTTGTTAATTCTTTATGATCCTGGGTTGATTTGGCATGCTGGAAGACATGGATACTGTCTTTGGACTAAATGTCTTGTATTTGATATAGAAACTCAGGATTAACAACCAACCTATCTTTTGTTGTTCAATCCCTTTTATTTACTTCTAGTTGTAAGTGGCCTCTGTAGGTGAAGCAGGTTGCCTACTCTTTTTCAGCCACTACAAAGTTGTTTTTGGTGTGTATTGTGTCACCGTACCTTGGTTTAGGGTTTTGGGTCTCCTCTGAAAGACTACTGAGAAATAACTGTTTACATTTATAGTATTTGCAGAGATGAAAATCATCTCAGAAAATTTGTAGTTCTCAAGTGAGGTTCAAACTCTCAAGGCCACAACCTTTAACTTTGAAAACCAGTAACAGTACCACTCAACTGCTTTCATTGATATTGAATGGGACAATATGATGTTCATTAGGTGTAAAAGACTATTTTACTCATTTATGTTACAGCTGGTGAAATCTCAATACAAGCTAAATATTCTTTACCATGCTTTCACCAAGTATGTTGAAAACTGACCGTAGTAAAAACCAACTTAACTTGCTTACTGTAAAACAGATGATTATAGACAAGATTTAGACAAGACTAAATTTCACACTATGCCCTCAATGTTGTAGTAATGTGTGTCCTGCTTCATTGAATTTTGTAAACAGGTTTTTATTTGAAAATAAACTTGTGTTGTTCATTATTTTCCTATTTTGCCTTTCTTTGTTACGGTTGAGCGCACATTTAATTTTGTTTGGTTATACACAATATACTGTATATCAGCTGAATATTACAAGGGTTTTTTGGTGCAAGGTTTTTTTTGGTGTGAATATTTTAAATTTTCAATTTTCGTTTTGCAATTGAAAAAAAAAATAAATAAAAAAAATAAATAGCTTTATACCAAGATAAATTACCTTGATATAAAAACTTGGGTGATTTAAGATAGTGTTAATTGAATTCAGTCAATCAGATATTGCAGTTACTTGATAAAATGCTAATTTTTAAACCTTACTGTACGGACATGTTTATACCATATATGTTAAAGTAAATGTGATTATTATCCCCTCGAAAACCAAGTCTGGAGTTGATATAGGATCCGGCCCCTATGTACGTACATTTGTATGTATGTACATATGTTACTCTTTCCTTGTCAGCACTCTAAAAATTTATTTCTCAGCAAAAATTTATTGAAATTGATACAAGGGTTTATCATGGTAATATCTTGGACAAGTTTGTGTTTCTTAGAGGGTTTATTTCAGTGAAATATTTCTGTCAGAACTCCGACAACTTTATTTCTCTGCAGAATTTTATTGAAACTTGATACAAGGGTTTACCATGGTAGCGCTTCCATCCTAATTACTTTCATTTCTAAATTTTGACCATATCTGTCTTGGTCAGACTTGTCCAAATATTACATTTTAAGAGCAAGCACCTTCCTAATTCAGAGTTACCATAGAGTGAAGTAGGGTAATGTAATTTGTCGGTCCATTTAAGATATTGGCCCCTATATTGAGGCAGTCAGATTTTCTTGTTGCTTAAAGAAAATGAAGTGCAGGAGAAAACTTGATAGGTCTCGGAAGCAAACTTGATAGAGTTTCTCACAATAAGATCTGCCAAAGTGGGATTCAAACCTATGCAGTATTAGACCTTTGTGGTCCCTATGGATGTACTTCAGATCACTGTTGACCATGGCCCAAAAGCTACAATTGTTTTAAAGAAAAGAACTTCTGTATTTTTTACCAATTGTCCAATCATCTGGAAGCATTTGTATTTGGGTAGAGTTAGAAATTGTAAACATTTTAAGTCGGCCATAGGTCATGAGGTCATGTTCTGTGTTGTCTGACCAATTAAGGAAGATTTTTACATAAAAAGAATAATTATCACTTTTTTTGCATCCTAGCATGTGGCCATTAAATTGAATTGTATTCACACATCTATTTAAACCCATTCATAGCTAACACCATAGAGGTTGTGTCACCACCTTTAGGCCAGGCAATAAATTGTTTTTTCCAATGCACCTTGCTTCTCTTATTTTGTTGGCTTTTCCTTTAGTATTTATTTTAATTTTTGGACATGCACTGTTAGAAGTTCTGAATTCTGCTATATAGATTTAATGTAAAACAAAAACTAAACTCCAACTAACCTATCCTATTGTGATGAGAGGAACATAAAATGTATTTGTTTGGCCTTTGTCACAAATTTTATAATTTACATAGACTAAAATATTGCATGTTGTTATAGTTCATCATGATACTAAAGTACATTTTGGGTCATTTATTGGAATGGCCTTTTGTCACAAATTTTATAATTTACATAGACTTACATATTGCATGTGGTTGTAGTTCATCGTGATACTAAAGTACATTTTGGGTCATTTATTGGAATGGCCTTTTGTCACAAATTTTATAATTAAGATATATTATATTGCATGTTCATCATGATACTAAAGTACATTTTGGGGTGCTTACTAGAATGAATACGGTATTTCTTTTAAAATTTGTGAAAATTCTCATTTTTCGATGATTAAGATAAGGTATATAAGATAAGGGTGTTTGTTTGATCTGTGATCTCTAACACTAACAAATAGACAGTTATGTTCTGTCTTGTCCACCATCAGCTTGGGCATCAACTTGATGTTTTAGTCCAGAATGTAAATAAATTATGTTTTAAAATGGTGTGGAATAATGAAGTTTTATGTCCCAGTCGAGTTTGGCATCAACTAGATGTTTTAGTCTAAAATGTAAGTGAATTTTTTAGAATGGAATAATGGGGGTTTTACACCAACCCCCCTCCAGTTGCTCCAGTTGAGATTCTGTCACTTATATAGAGGCAGTCACTTCATTCATGGTAAAGGAAGCTGGAGTGCTTAGAGATAAAACCACCAACCACCAGTAAGTGAACTGTCACTAGGATCTTTACAAAGTCGGATTTGATCCCAGGCAGTGTAGTTCTCTTGGCACTTTGGTCAGTAAGTGAACTGTCACTAGGATCTTTACAAAGTCGGATTTGAACCTAGACAGTGTAGTTCTCTTGGCACTTTGGTCAGTAAGTGAACTGTCACTAGGATCTTTACAAAGTCGGATTTGAACCTAGGCAGTGTAGTTCTCTTGGCACTTTGGTCAGTAAGTGAACTGTCACTAGGATCTTTACAAAGTCGGATTTGAACCTAGGCAGTGTAGTTCTCTTGGCACTTTGGTCAGTAAGTGAACTGTCACTAGGGTCTTTATGAAGTCGGATTTGATCTTAGGCAGTGTAGTTCTCTTGGCACTTTGGTTTCCTCTACCATCCCTTAACTGTCTAAAATAAGTGAACTACTGGTCCAGGGAGGTCTGCTGAGTTCTGATGGAATGGTAGAGGAAATTGGAATACCCAGAAAAACACAGACCATGGTTAAACAAACTGACAAACTTTTTCAGACAAGGATATTGCCAATTGGGAATCTAACATAGGCAGTGAGATTGAGGAATTATAATTTGTAACCAACTGCTTTAGACCACCTGACCACCTGTTCAGGCATTGATATCTAGGCATTATGACCTGTATGCCAGTGACTTGGCCACCTGGTTGGCCAGTGTGTTCTAGCCATTATGACCTGTACGCCAGCCACTTGGCCACCTGGTCCTCCACTTCATGATGTGACCATTTTTCTTTAAAAAAAACCTGTTTAAAATATTTTTTGTATGAAATTAAAATTTCAATAGATAACCAACATACAATTATAGAAAAGAAATTTTGGGAGAAAATATTTTTTTGTATGAAATTCAAATTTCTATAGATAACCAGCATACAAATATGGAAAAGAAATTTTGGGAGAAAATATTTTGAGACTTGTGTTAATTGAGCGTGAAGGGTATATGTCAGTTTTATGTTTTAATAGTAAAGTAGAGTGGTGTTTGTGGTGTTTTCATATTGCCGATGGAGTGTAGAGAAAACATAAGACATGGTTCGATTAATTTTGATGGGCGTTTTTAATTGACGAGGGAAACATCAGACACAGGGCGATTGATTTTGATGGGTGTTTAATATTTGACAGGGAGATGTCTGTGCAAATTGATAAGTGATCAGATCATAAGATCCCGAGCTTACCGGTGATCGCTGGAGATCAACACATCGCCCTGACGGGGAGAGTGGACCAATATTGATCAAGTCGAGTGCTTGTTTAAATAACTGTATAAGTGATAAATGTTTATTTTGTCTCACTTGTATAAATATGTTAAATATCTATATCAGTCAGAATTTAATTTGTGGTGGAGGGGGGGAGTATGTGTTAAGTCTGGTATAATAAGGGATGGGTGGGTATGCTTGATTGTGTTTTATTTTGTTAACCGTTGATGGGGTTTGGAGAAGGTGCTAGCCAGGAGTAGGCGTTAAGACTGGTATATTAAAGGGTGGATGGGTATGCTTGTGTTTTATTTTGTTTTACTGGAGGTGGGGTTGGGAGAAGGTGCTAGCCATAAGGGAGTAATGTGGGGAGTAGGTGTTAAGTTCGTTATATTAAAGGGTGGGTGGGTATGCTTGGTTGTGTTTATTTTGTTTTACTGGAGGTGGGGTTGGGAGAAGGTGCTAGCGATAAGGGAGTGATGTGGGGAGTAAGTTTTAAGTCTGTTTATTAAAGGGTTGGTGGGTAGCTAGCTTGGTTGTGTTTTATTTTGTCTACCGTTGGTGGGGTTGGGAGAAGGTGCTAGCCATAAGGGACTGGGAAGTAGGTGTTAAGTTTGGTATATTAAAGGGTGGGTGGGTATGCTTGGTTGCGTTTCTGTTAAGTTTTACAGTTTTTACAGTTTTACAAAAACAGATTGAGTCTTAATGGACAGTTGGTCTTAATATAGATGTGGTCACTTTAGGAGGTTTTAATGTTGTTGTCAAAAAGAGGTAATTTGTTCATTCTGTTACATTTTCACAAAGTTTTACAAAAAAGACTAAAATTTGTGACTGTTTAAGATGACAGATTGGGTCTTAATGGACAGGTGGTCTTTATAAAGAGGTGGTTGCTTTAGCATGTTATAAAGTAATTGTCAAAAAAGTGGTAGTTGTTTCTGTTATGTTTTTACAAAGTTTTACAAAAAACGACTAAAATTTGTAACCATTGACGATGACAGATTGGGTCTAAATAGACAGGAGGTCTTTATAAAGAGATGGTGGCTTTAGCAGGTTTTAATGTAATTGTCAAAAAGAGGTAATCTGTTCTTAGTGTTATGTTTTTACAAAGTTTTACAAAAAAAGGACTGTAAAATTTGTAACCATTGACGATGACAGATTGGTCTCAATGGACAGGTTGTCTTTATAAAGAGATGGTGGCTTTAGCAGGGTTTACTGTAATTGTCAAAAAGAGGTAGTCTGTTCTTTCTTTGCAAAGTTTTACAAAAAACAACTGTAAAATTTGTGACCGTTGACGATGACAGATTGGGTATAAATAGACAGGTGGTCTTTATAAAGAGATGGTGGCTTTAGCAGGTTTTAATGTAATTGTCAAAAAGAGGTAGTTGTTGTTTCTTTACAAAGTTTTACAAAAAACAACTATAAAATTTGTGACCGTTTACGATGACAGATTGGGGATGTTTTATTGGCGAGTCTGGGTGCTTTTAGATTTTTTGACTTCACAGTTATGAGATGTAATACCTCTGTGGTATGTGAATGTGTTTGTACCGAGATTATATCTGGTGAAAATTATTACGTTTTAACAACTATCTGATGTTTCTGTCCTTGAATCTGGGAATTTTAGTACAACAAGGCTTCTTGATTCCATAATATACATATTATGGAGGGGCGAGACTTTTCTTTGGAATTGGAAAATAAATTAAAAAGGATTTTCAGCGTTCCAGTTTATAGAGATGTTTTTACATACATGTATATATATACTGTGTTTTCTATCAACATTTGCTTCATTTTCATGTAGGGGCGAGACTTTTTTCTCAGGAATTGAAAAAGATATTTAAGGGGTCCAGTATATAGATTCTTTTACTTTATATCTGCACTGTGCATATTATTCTATCATCATTCACTTGATTTTCGTGGAAAGCGAGACTTAAAATTTGAAAAGAAAAAAATTAAATGTTCAGCATTCCAGGATATACTTATATAAATGTACTGTAAATTTTATCAACATTTGTGAAGGTTTGCAATGACACAATCCTATGCTTTTGATAAAAAAAAAAAAAAAAAAAAGAATTTTCAGAATTCCAGTATTGTACATTTCCCATCAGCGCTTGACAGTATTTTTATTGAGGAGCTGCAAGGACAACATTTCACAATGAAAGAAAAGGATTTTCTGAATGCCAGCATATTAATATTTTCACTTTATATAATAACTTTACATTATATTTATTGAAAGTTTGCAGGGACATCGTCTTGTTACACATGAAAAAAAAATGAAAGAAAAAGATTTTCAGAATTCCAGCACATCAATATTTTTACATATATACAGTCCATCAACACTTGGCAATTTTTTTTATTGACTGAGGGTTGGCAAGGATGTCTTACAAATTTGAAAAAAAATATGAAAAAAGCATTTTCAGAATCCCAGCACATAAATTATTTTTTATCATACATACAGCCCATCAGCACTGAGAGTATTTATCATATAGAGTTGCCAAGGACATCTTGGGGATTTGAAAAAAAAAACCCAAACACAAAATAATATTTTCATCATCAGTTTTCTTTTCTTTCATAAAAAAGGAGTTTTAAAGAAATTGATAATAATAGTAGTATTTGTGTCACAGTTATTATTTTTTTAAGCAGAGGGTGTTCTTTGGATTTTTAAAAATAATTATAAAAAGATTTTTCTGTCTAATTTAGATATACATGTATTAACTTAACTTCATACAGATCTTGATAAAACTTGAGAGAAAAAAATTATCATTAATCATAGCTGCTGTTTGGATGTTTGGGGTGGGGCTTCTTCTGAGGAATTCGAAAAAGAAATACTTAAAAAAATGAAAAAATATGTATTGAATTAAAATCTCAGCTGTTGGGGCTGGTATAATAATTTTCTTGTTGCATAATATTTCATTCAGTAACGAGGAATTTTGTAACTCGAGTCAAAACAAAGTTATCTCGAGTTTTTCTCTCGGCTCTGATGGAGAGAGAGATGTCGTGATGGAAATTCCATGTTTTCTGTCCCTACTTATTTCCACTACCAGTCAGTCAGCGTTTTCTACTAGCAGATGGTTTATAAATGTTATATTTTACAAGGTAGATATTTTAAAGCATTGACTGACTACAAAGTAATGGTGCCAACTGAGCCGTGTCGCTACAGGATGGTCGGGTGATTAGAACACATTAACATAAACATATAAATGATGCAGAATTCTTTGAGCGTTGAAGCAGAGAGTCGTCATACTTCACAAATATGTATTTAGCTTTATAGATCGTCATGGAAATGATTTCTTGAGTCACTTAAAATTTTATAACATAACAATAATGTAGTAGAGTGAGCTATGAGTTTGTCAGTTAAATGGACAATTTTGGATGTTCTTTCTGTGTATATTTATGTGAATGTTGTGATATACTAAAGTTGTGAAGGTTTAGATCAGGAATGAGCATCTAAAAATTCCCTGAAGACGTCAAGATATTTTTTTAATGAAGAGAATCAGGTAGTTAATTGATTGCAATGAGTTATCCACCGTATGACATCGCACAGCTTAAGGTAAGCACACCTCAACAACAACATCATCATCGTTAACGTGTGAATTTTTATCTTCCTATGTATTTGTTATAATGGTCTAACTAGTTTAAGGTGTCAGATATTAATTCGAAATGCATCGTCATCCGCGTGGAATTTTGTATTTACACCTGCCTACAGAATCCCACTAGTTCTTTACTTACCTGTGCTACTAAGCTGAATACATCGTCATCATCATCACCAATATGTATAATTTTATTTTGACTTATATACCGAGCTAAATTCAATATAGTGCCATCGTCTGTGTGATATTTTGATTTATATACCAAGCTAAAATTCAATATTATGTCATCAGTGTGTAAAATTTTATTTCTACCTGACTACTGTGTATTTTAAGGCCTAATTTCATGTCGATGTTTGTTTATTTACACCTGTTAACTGTACTAAAAACATCATCGACATGATATCATTTTTTTTATTTATACCTATCGGATTATGACCTAACATGTTAATTTTTGAAATACATCACCGTCAGCTTCATCCTTGTGTAAAATTATGTTTATATTTGTCCGTTGGTTAACCGAGTGATCTTGCTAGTGTTAACATGCTATTTCACCTGATATCTCGTTATTACACCTGAGATATTCTTACCTGCCTAACAGGTTATTTATTTCGGTATTCTCTTATTACAGAATATCAATATTGATATTCGAAGTTTCTTGTTACAGTGGTAAAGTATGAAATCCAGCAGTCTCTCTCTCTTATTGATGAGGTCAAGGTCGTTTTTACAATTAAAATTGAAAGTAAGAATTTAGGATATGTTAATACAGTCAAACCCATCTATAAAGCTCTACCCAAGGGAACCAGTAATAGTGGCCTTTATGGACAGGTGGCATTTATGTACAGGTTCGAATAATATGAATAAAGAATAATTGTGATACAATTCTACTGGCCTTTATAAGCAGGTGGCCCTTATATAGAGGTGGCCTTTAGGGCAGGTTGAACTGCAGATATTATCCGAGTTATAGAATTTAGTGTTGGGCCTTGAGTCTGTTTGAGATTTTTAAAACAAATATATAAATAGAAAAAACTAAACTTTTGAAAAATTCATGTACAGTTAAACCTGCATTAAAGGTCACCATTATATTAGGGCTACCTGTTTTTAAAGGCCAGTAAATTGTAATCCTAATTGCTCTTTATTCATGTTATTTGAACCTCTATATTAGGGCCACCTGCTTTTAAAGACCAGTTAAATTTTATCCTAATTGCTCTTTATTCTTGGAATTTGAACCTCTGTATAAGGACCACCTGTCATTGAAGTCACTTTTACTGGTTCCCTTGGGTGGTCTTTTTAGACAGGTTTGGCTGTGTTTTGAATTCTCTTTTTTCAATGAAAATCAAAAGTTTATGTTAAAGGATGTGATATTGAAACACCCAGGTTAGCCAACAGTAGGTTAAAAGTTAGATTTTGTAAAGATTTCTTCAGAGATCATTTGCATACAGGATGTTTAAAATTCAACTTTTTTTATATTTATGGGTAATAGTGGGTGTTAATGACCTAAAGATGCAGTAGGGCTTAGCCAGTTTTGGTTATCTCATATTTCTACACAAATGTGTTATTATAAAGATTTGAAAAAATAATTTTTTAATCCTTCTTTCTACCTGCATGTGTAAGTTGTATTACAGACAGTTTTGAATAAAACATTCTTCATAGATATAAATGTTTTACTAACTATGTATACATTCTTGAAGTGGGTGTGAATTAGAGAAACTATCCAAGAGTCAACAAATCAAAAGCAACCAGTCAAACCTGTCTATAAAGGCCACCCAAGGGAACCAGTAAAACTGGTCTTTATGGAGAGGTGGCCTTTATATACAGGTTCAAATATAAAGAACAATTGGGATACAATTTTACTGGCCCTGTCTATAAAGGCCACCCAAGGGATCCACTAAAACTGGTCTTTATGGAGAGGTGGCCTTTATATACAGGTTCAAATATAAAGAACAATTGGGATACAATTTTACTGGCCCTGTCTATAAAGGCCACCCAAGGGAACCAGTAAAACTGGTCTTTATGGAGAGGTGGCCTTTATATACAGGTTCAAATATAAAGAACAATTGGGATACAATTTTACTGGCCCTGTCTATAAAGGCCACCCAAGGGAACCAGTAAAACTGGTCTTTATGGAGAGGTGGCCTTTATATACAGGTTCAAATATAAAGAACAATTGGGATACAATTTTACTGGCCCTGTCTATAAAGGCCACCCAAGGGAACCAGTAAACTGGTCTTTATGCACAGGTGGCCTTTATATACAGGTTCAAATAATGTGAATTAAGAACAATTGGGATACAGTTCCACTGGCCTTTATATGTAGGTGGCCCTTATATAGAGGTGGTGTTTAAGGCAGGTTGGACTGTACTATTTGTAGTAGTGTGGGTCTAGGCACCAGTGTCCAATGTTAAATCCTGGCAACAACATTGATCTAGGCATCTATTACTTAGTCGTGTTATACAGTTTAACTATTTATTTTGACAGTTCTTATTTCAAATTAACACAAAATTTGTAATGTACAATATTTTGCACTAAAATTTTACATTTTGCATTTTAAAAATATTAATACACTAACTATATCCATCACAAACAACCTAGGTAGGAAACCACAGTTATCGTGATCAAATTTCCAGCCATATTGCATTCACATCACAGAAATTTGAGTTTATAATGCAGTTTTGGTATAAGTTGTTTGTTTATTGGTATATAACATGGCGTTTGTTTCTATATTTTTATTGATTTATAGTAATGTGTTGTCTGTAGAAGATGAAAATTTTTATAAAATAAATAAAATTATTGGGATTGTAGATATAAGTTATGAGATATATATATATCGAGAGAGAATGAAGCATGGTGGAATCCATATCACATGCCGTATCATTCCAAAGCCTATGTCTGATATCTTTTACATTTCAAAGGGTTTGTACAGGCCTGGAAAAGTCCTTAAATTTTGAGGTTTGTCCTAAAAAGACCCTAAAAACCAGGTCTGATCCTAAAAAGCCCTTGAGTTTATCCTGATGGCCCTTAAAACCCTTGAATTTTGCCAGTTGGGTGTCTGTATTTTGATATTAAGTGGTTGCGAATAGACTGATATATATAAAATAATTAATGAATAAGTTGCGTTTTGAAGGTTCCTGGCCCCAAACATCCAACTTCAACCTATCCACTTCAAGTGTTGTTACTATGGACACGTAAGTAATTGTTTAATTGATTTAATTGCCTTTGCATCAATATTTTTTGCTAAAATTGTCCCTCTGATTAGGCCTTAAAATTTGCAAATAAGACCCTGAAAAGTCCTTAAATTTGGACCCCAAATGTCTGTACGAACCCTGTATCAATATCAATGTCACCTGTATCACATCCCTTCTCAGATCCTTTAAACTATCAGTTTTAATTCAAATATATGATAAGAATAATCGAGCATGGTAAAACCCTTATCACATGCCATATATTGTCACAATTCACATCTTTGCAGTGATGATCCTAGATATATGTCATAATACAGTTTCCTGTATGTCAGAACTTCAGTTTTACCAGTTTTAAAGGCAGAAGTTAGTTTTTAAAAATTAAAGAAAAAAAAATCACTGAAAATTGAGTCTTAAAATGTTTGTGGTAATGTTAACAACATGAGAAGATATTTAAGAGGACACTTAATGGATATTTACTGACTCCATCCTCCCATGACAATCTATTTTATATAAGCAGTATATATGTGTGTAATATAGACATCTACAGGTTTATGAACCATGAAAAAATTTCCATGGTGATAAAAAGTGGTAGGGTGGGTAGATACCTAACAGCAGTTACTGGCTCCAGCCTCCCATGACAATCTACTAAGGCATATATATTTAATGAACTAAGTGAACAATTTTTTGCTGCCAAGTGTAACTGGATAATGAAATATTCAGGATCAGACTGTAGCTCCAACCCAAGGCATGCCCCATGGCATATATACAAAATGTACTGATTAATGCCATAAAGCAGCTAGACCAACTAGGATTGATCCTCAACAAAGATTAGAGAATTAAGAACTTAATGAAAAGACCTCAGCCATTGCCAATTAGGTACAGACAATGAGGTTTTGGGACAATTTTGACTGGGTAATGTGAAGCTTTGTAACAGTCAAGACAGCTTTGAGTTACCTAGCCCAGGTACAGGTAAAGGTACAACAAAATTTGACCTTAAGTTTGAAGACCTCATACATTGGCAATCTGAGCTTTGTAACTCAAAGCCATCTTTAAGTGGTTACAGATATTAAAACCTATATATATTATATAGGCATAAGGTTTTGTAACTTCTACGACAGTTCCAAGTTACCAAGCTCTGATATGGAATTGAGACCTTGGGTTTGAAGACCTTATCCATTGCCAATTCCGGTTACTGTTTGATTACTTACAATTGGCACTTGTATACTATATATAAGCATTAAATATTCATAACTGTCAAGAAAGTTAAAAGTTACCAAGCTCTGGTATAGAATTGAGACCTTAGGTTTGAAGACCTTATCCATTGCCAATTCCGGCTACTGTTTGATTACTTACAATTGGCACTTGTATACTATATATAAGCATTAAATATTCATAACTGTCAAGAAAGTTAAAAGTTACCAAGCTCTGATATAGAATTGAGCCCTTGGGTTTGAAGACCTTATACGTTGCCAATCTGGCACAAAAGTTAGACATTGAGTTTGAAGACCTCATCCGTTGTCAGTTTGGTTTATGTGAATATGGAAAATTATCAAAAAATTATAATTTATAACAATGAAAGGTTAATAACCCATCAGATATCCTACAATAATATTGAAGCCAATAAACTCCAATACTGATAGATATACTGATAATGTACTGTCGGATCATATACTGATAATGTACTGTCGGATCATATACTGATAATGTACTGTCGGATCATATACTTATAGTATAATAATATATATAATACAGAACAGGCCTGTCCAAAGTTTAATACTAAGCTTACGAGTTAGTGCCAAATGGGCAGGTCATATCAGCCTCCCATTAGCTATATGTCGACAGCTGCTGCAATCTGTCACTCGGCAGCTTTACGGTCACTAACTACCCATATCTCAGTCACTCTACAACCGAGCTTCAACTTTTTTAACGTTACCTCAGTGTTAAACTTTCGACAGGTCTGTACTGTATATATATATATATATATATATATACCATAGTGCGTAAGTTTGACCTGGCCGTTTGACCTTTAATTTGAATATTAGATTGGGCTAATAGACTGTGATTTAGGGAAAACAGCATGTTTCATTACCAAAAACACCAGTTACCTAGGATAACTATCACCTATACTTATATATCAACTTTATAAACCCCCTAAGTTACACAATGGATATGTCTGATTGAATATTCAAATTAAAGGTCAAATGGCCAGGTCAAACTTGACCACACTATAATATACTTTTCAAATCAGCGCCTCTCTAAACCTTTGATAACGGTATCACTATACATATACCATATTGCGGACATTTTTACTACCAATGTATTATCTAACAGCCATATGAATATATAAGAAATTTGGTACATTAAAAAACCTAACATCAATATACATAAAAACAGAAGAAACCACTGAGCAGATACGCAACAAGCAGTTATAAACCGTAAAAACTCGAGGACCACCTGAGGTAGAGTTGTTAAATAAACAGTAAAAACATGGGGACCACCTGTAGTACAGATGTTAATGGCCGTCAATCAAAAATTACCTGAAGACTGCATGCATGTCGTAAAAACAACAGACAACAAATTACGGCTGTAGCTCAGTTTGTAATGTATCCAAGCCATTAAGTGGAGGTTGTGGGATTTAATACTGGGACAGGTTTGACTCAGTTTGTAATGTATCCAAGCCATAAAGTGGAGGTTGTGGGTTAAATAGGGTTTGATTCATTTTGTAATGTACTTAGGCAATAAATTGGAGGTTGTGGGCTTCAATACTGAGCCAGGTTTTACTTGGTTTGTAATGTACTTGGGCAATAGATTGGAGGTTGTGGGCTTCAATACTGAGCCAGGTTTTACTTGGTTTGTAATGTACTTGGGCAATAGATTGGAGGTTGTGGGCTTCAATACTGAGCCAGGTTTTACTTGGTTTGTAATGTACTTAGGCAATAAATTGGAGGTTGTGGGCTTCAATACTGAGCCAGGTTTTACTTGGTTTGTAATGTACTTGGGCAATAGATTGGAGGTTGTGGGCTTCAATACTGAGCCAGGTTTTACTTGGTTTGTAATGTACTTGGGCAATAAATTGGAGGTTGTGGGCTTCAATACTGGGTTACAGTTGACTCAGTTTGTAATGTACTTGGGGAAATAAATTGCAGGTACGGGGCCATGTTTGACTTGGTTTGTTATATACTTGGGTCATAAATTGAAGGTCATGGGCTAAAATTCAGTCATGCAATGTCAGATTTGACCCAAGATTGCACAAGAGGAGATTAACGTCGTTCTTTTGTCAAAATTCAACATTTGAAATAGTATTAAAATCAGAGCAAACTATTAAACAGAAAACACTCCTATTGTGTTGGGGTCACAAAGTTGGTGGACTGGTACTTCTTGGCCATCTGAGTGTCCTATATAGTGTTGGGGTCACAAAGTTGGTGGACTGGTACTTCTTGGCCATCTGAGTGTCCTATATAGTGTTGGGGTCACAAAGTTGGTGGACTGGTACTTCTTGGCCATCTGAGTGTCCTATATAGTGTTGGGGTCACAAAGTTGGTGGACTGGTACTTCTTGGCCATCTGATGAGAAAATGTAGGTGCAAGATTTTCAACCTGCATCAGCAGTTGCGTATTTAGTTTTGAGAATATTATGGATAATTATTGTTTAGGGATTTTCAGGCTTTCTGAGTAGAAACAATTTGGGATTTAGTAATTTTTTCTGTCACAATGCTGTCAAATCTATGTAAAAGCCCACCACAAACTCCAGAAGAAGAATTGCCAACGGGGCTTTTTGCGAATTAACTAATCAAACGGTTGATGAGACAATAATGTAATAAACTGATAATCGTACAAATTGAATTTTAATTTCATCTGAATGACTGATCCATAGGTTCATTTCTGTCAATGAATGAAATTATAATTTCATCAGAAAAGATATTATCTAGCATTCGGTGAACTTTTGGGAATTTTAGATCTGTTAAATAAAAAAAAATCCAAATTGTAAACAAGTTTCATATAGGTTTTAGAATGTTGTTGAGGATTGATGTCTGTTTTTACTCAAGAGCCGTGTATTGGCTGTCAGTATGAACGATAATATCGCCATTGAACATAGCGGCAGCATATCAGAAAATCTGGATCAGACTTTGGTCTGGGTTATGGTCTGGGATTATGATAGAATATTTTTGAAAATGATGTCCCATATGAATACTATATCGCCATTGAACATATAAGCAGCATATCAGAAAATCTGGACCAGACTTTGGCCTGGATTATAGTCTGGGTCATAATTCTGGATTTTCACAACAATGTTTTTTTTAAGATGATGTCATGTGTTTAACATGGCATTGGCACAAATGAAAATATTCCCTAAATTTTATGTTCAATTTGGGCTTGGACTTTGATTCTGGACTTGAATGGCAGTGTTGTTAATGTGTGAAGGTCTCATTTTTAGCTCACTGGACAACATTCTGGAGAGTCATTGCTATCAAACATTTTCCTGTCCCAGATATCTGTCCTAGACATTTGTGTATATTTTTATAAGACTCATTGTTGTCAATTGAAGGATCTTGGGAGCTATATTGTCATCTTGTCAACAAGATTTATATAGACTGGGGGTTTTACTTCCATTTAATGAGTGTCTTATAGGGAATAGTTCTGAGACTGCAGACGTTGTGCCCAATCCAAGACTTGGACTAGTCCAATCGAGTCCATGTTTTCTAATATACCAAATTCAGCAGCAATATCTTGATGGTTATGTCAAGTATTGCTGTCCGATGATAACCATCTACTTCTCTAGACATATTCCCAATCACATATATACTACCATTGTAATTACTCGTAAAAAAATAACATGTAGTGTGATGTTACATGCTAATGGGTACAGGTGTCCCAAGGGAGATAATCTTGACAGGTGTTGGTGAGAAGTGACGAATACCATGGCTCTCCGTAGTGGCTGATAGAATCAATCTTTATTTAATATATTTTTACCAGAATCCTACTAGCATTATATGGAATAATTTTTTTTTTTTTTTTTTTTTTTTTTTGTATTTTAAGATTTTGGCTTTTATTTCAGATAAAAAATATTGTTTGATGATTGAATCAGTCTGCCATGAGAGAGACTATATATATAATAAATTGACAGTCTATTGATGAGGCTGTATTTGGAGATATATTGTATCAATATTTTGTTAAGAACTGGTGAAGAGAGAGCTATAGTAGAGTAATGGGGTTTTACACCCCAGTCAAGATTTTTTCACTTTTCAATGAGGCAGTCAGTTCTTCAGTGTTGTAGGAACCAGAGAATACATGAGAGAGAGAGAGAGAGAGAATGGGCTACTCAATCTGATAATGCTTTAAATGTATTGATTTTACTGTGTATAAATTTTAGCATGTAGGTTCTAAATTTGACATGTACGAATTTTAACACAAATTATAAACTCCACAAGCAATTTAACTATTGTAATTCTCATGGATCAGCTTCATGTGTGCTATGAATGAATTTAACAATGGGTTTAAATTGGCTCTAGTGTGTCATCTTGAAACTGTATCTAAAATTAAAACATTTAGAGTTGAGAGTTGAGTAATGGTGTTTAATCCCAGTCAAGAATATTTCACTTATAATGATATGTTGCCAGCTATAGGCGAAGGTGCAGAAATTTTGCCTGTGTTGCTCTGATGGCATTATACAGCAGGGTTCTTTATCATGCCATGCCTACCACGACACCATACCTTGTTTACTTAAGTTCCCATCCAAAAGAACCATGATTTTCATTTCGTAACACAGAGTGCTTGGCAAAAAAACAGTCTTTGGTGGGACCCGGCCTAGGATCAAATCCACAACCTCCCATTTATGGAGTGAGCAGTCTACCAATTGAGTGATGGTGGCCTTTCTAGCTTGTGAAATAGAACCCATAAATTTATGAAGCGAAGTACAGTCCAACCTGCCTTAGAGCCCACCTCTATAAGCCACCTGCTTATAAAGGCCAGTAGAATTGTATCCCAATTGTTTTTCATTATATTATTTGAACTTTTATATAAAGGCCACCTGACCATACAGGCCACTTTTACTGGTTCCCTTGGGTGGCCTTTATATAGGTTTGACTGTAATATCGTTCTAGCCTATGTAACAGAACGGTTCAAATTTACAAACATTTGATGTAGATGTAACTGTTTATCAATTACGTGGATCAATTTTTCGACAGATGTTTGATATTTATGTAAATATAAGTTTACTATAAACAAGGTTAAATTGAATTGTGTAGGAGTAAAAACTGACATTAAATGTAAAACGAACAAGTGTAAAAAATAAAATACAGTTCTGATGATATATTAGTTTTTGGACTCTGAATTTTCAAATGAATTTTTTCTTATTATTAATTTTTTAATGGCTTTTTTTTAGTTTTCTCAAATGAGACGAAAAGGATAAATTTTTAATTTTTCTAGTGAAAAAAAAAGATTTTGCCAGTGATTTTAAAACTAGATATTTGTAAAATTCTTGTAAAATTTAGGAATATAAAGCAATAAATTGTTATACATCGGTATACAGGGTTCAAAGGAAAAAATTTTGGATTTTTCTAGTAAAAAGAAAAAATATTTTACAAGTGATTTTCAAAAACTTAATTATTTAGGTTACTATAGATTCTTGTAAAATACAAATGTACTTATAAAATACTTATGAATATATTAGGATACAAAGTAACAAATTGCTATACATCTGTATACAGGGTTACCATTTGTAGAAAGAAAACTGGCAAGCCTCTGTGGCTTGGGAAATCAAACTATCCTTTCTATTAAAGAAATACTTCTTAAGTTGGACCATTAAGTTTTATATGATGCAGATTAAGATCCCATCTTGTAGATTTGCCAGTGTACACTGGTATATTAGAAAATCTAGATTTGACTTGGACCCTGGACTCAGAACTCTGGACCTTGGGCTTTAACTTCACTTAGACTCTGGAGTCCCTAGCCTCAGTTTCACAATCATTCCTTAACTATGATTTTCCTCAATATACATGTGGCAAATTTGAAAACTTAACAATTTTGTTAGTTGTTAAATATTTCAAAATTTAAGGTGTCATTTTGAAGACCAATCTGCATTTAACTTTATCAAAAATGTTTATTCATAGTACCATTAGAGATTGCCCAAATTTGCTCAATTTAAATTCAGAAAAATCTTGGATAAGGAAAGATTGTTAAATAAACTTCAGCCTGTTCTTGGACTTTATCTATGACCTTTTTAGAAGTGATTTCACTTTTTAACTCGCCTTTGATAGCTCACTTTGACATCATTAAGTTCAGCATCTAAAGACAAAATCAATGTCAAGTTCAAATTGCAATGCAGGATTTTCCAACACGCCCTGTACTTTGAATTGCAAACTTCCGTGTTTTGATATCATCCATAACATTAATCAAGATCGTTATGATGTATCAGTTTCCATGGATATACAGTTTCATCTTCTTGATGAGAAAATGTTGAAGTTTTTTATGATAACACTAGGTTATTTGTATCATGATAATTACTGTACTACTTTATAACATTCTGGGATGATGATCTGGTCAGCCAGAATTTCAGCAACGGTATTTACAACTTCTAAAATTCTATAACATGGTTGTCACACCCCAGGGCTCTTGGAATTGGGGAAAAATAAGCAGTATCATGTCCTGTGATTTTGAATAAAAATCTAAAGGGGAAAATACATAGTAAAAAAGTAAAAGTTTCAACTTTACTTAATATATTCACAGTAAAATGGGAGAATTCACCACATTTTTATGGAAAAAATTGGAAATGGGACCCATTTTCAGCCCCAAATGAAGCAGATCAACATCCCATTTTGAACATTTTTCAGTGATTTACAACTTTTATATTTTTTGTGGAATTTGGTCAGTGGATTTTCAGCAATGTACTTACAAATTCCTACATTCCTGGTGGTCAGCAAATGGTCGTTTGACTTATTTGAAGATCTGTCAATGGTCAGTGCATATTTTTAGGTGATATATTTAAAACTTTTGTATTTTGTGTGGGATCTGGTCCACTAGTTTTCAGCAACAAGTTACAATCTCGAATGGTCAGTGATTGGTAGTTTGACTTTTCTAAGGATCTGTCAGTGGTCAGCCGATTATTTTTCAGTGATGTATTTACAACTTTTATAGTGGTCGGATGCTTTATCTTTTTGGTGTTTTACGTTGTGGTTGAAGGTCGGACAGATTGATAAGAAGTGAGATGATAATCTAGTGTTTAGTTTCAGGACCAACACAGATGTTTTTAAGTTTCTGTCAAAAAATAAACGTTTAGATTGCTTGTAAAAATCTTGTTAGTAATCCAGATCATTCCTTAACTAAGATTTTCCTTAACTTAAATTTAGAAATTTTATTTTGGTAATCTGTGTTGGAACTATGGATGCCTTATTTACACAAATTTTATAAGACAAAAATGATCTTCAAAATGTCACCTTGAAAATCCTAACAATTACCAAAATTATGAAGATTTAAAATTTGCCAGATAAATTTAAGTTAAGGAAAAATCTTAAATAAGGAATGATTGTGAAACCTGTGCCTGTGGTTAAACAGAAATGATTAAAGTTCTTTAATTGTTCTTAACTTTTGAGGTTGTGGGTTCAAATTCCCTCAGTCTTAAATGTCTGCAAGTTTCATCTTTGAATATCTGCTTGCTTACTTTTGTGTTTGTTTTTCCATACTCAAGTCTTTAAGGAGCCCCGGTGGTTGAGCGGTCTAAAGCACCTCTTACCACCTACCGGTAGGTTTGAATCCCACTCGAGTCCTTAAAGAGAATTTGCAACAACTTTGCAAAAAATGAAAATGTCGTCATGGCAACAATTAAAGGGATTTCTGTAGACTACCTGTATGAACATCTCCGGTATTTGTTTTAATGCTCGACAACATGATTTATGGGGGATTACAAGGTAGAGGATTAATTTGGTTGCTAGGTAATTGATATTTTCTGATTAATTAATTTGATAGGTTAACCAAACAATCATCTGATCCTGTTACTGTCAATGCTGGTAATATTGGGGCACATATCTCGTAATTTCAGGCTATACCATCATGCCTCATAATGTCTGCATGGTCAACTCTCATAACATCAAATCGGCTCACCTGTATATCGATATATCTTGGCTTACTATAAAGAATATTGTTTTTTTCAGTCTCCTGTGCAGTATTTTAGTACCAAGTTAATTGGAATCCACAGTTAATGATGTGCATGTTTTAATTCCCATCATTAAAAACATGCTTAAAAATCCACTTTTCTTTTGCGAACAACTATGGTAGCTCATTTGGTATATATATAATGCTTGCTTGGTTCCAATTAAGTTGGTACTAAAATGCCACACAAGACTCAAAAAGTATCCTTTTTAATAAGGTCAAGTGTTTTCAGAGGTTTAGATGTCCAAACCGTGGCTGTGTCTAATGTGTTGCCACCATTTCACATACTTCGAAATCTGCTTTTCTTTTGGCAAACTACTATGCTGGTCCAAAAGAGTGTTTGCTCTATATTAAGATGGTCAAGAGTTCAAACCCTGGCATGGAGTAATTGGTCCCCACCATTATGCACATGCATGCTGAAAAGTCTGCTTTTCTTTTGCCAAGAACTATGTATTGCAGCTCAGTAGGTAAATTGCTCACACTATATATATTTGGATGATTGGGTGTTCATACCCTGGCTGGTTTTGACAAAGGCTTGGAAATAGACAGTGATTATTCTTTTCCCAAACATGAATGGCACATAAAACACCATTACTCCACCATCCCTAGAACTCTGACAGCGTGAACATTTTGGCTTGGGCATAAAACACCATTATTTCATTCAGACTCTAAATGAGTTTCTAAATACAAGATCAATTAATTAATCTATTATTTATCACACATGTACAAATTTAACCTTTTTGATTGGTGCAGATGTATATTTCAACAAGGAGTGGAAAGGTGTTTGATAAGGTTCATAACGAAAGGTTTTTGATTGGTGGAGAATAGAAAGGTTGATCTGCCGATCTGTTATCTCACAGTATCTGTCATCTGTAACACGCCGGGATAACTAATATTCCCCGGGGGACAGGGAAATTTTAAGTTTGAGTTATATTAAGACATCGCTGATAACATATGGTCCCTGGAGACGACAAAATATCATGCATGATAAATCATTACTCAATATTGCACTGAACTACAACAGGGCACCGGGACTTGTTTCTCTTTTATGTTGTAAATATTAAAACTTCTAAGATTACAATCTTTTCCGTTAGCGAGAGAAAAAAATCATAAGATAGATCTCATTTTAGATGAATTCATGTTTTATTTTGATGTTTATTTTAGTGTGTTTATTTTCCAGACACATTATGATCAGTTAAAAGTAGAACCGACCGACTCACTCCCGCTCCTGATGGAGAGATTTAGCCCGAGAAAATTATGTACATTTAGAACCAATTTGTCAGTTTTACCTTTTACAAAATTTTTTTATTTATATTTTTGTTATAAATATACAATATCATTACTGTAGCTTAGTCAGTTGAGCTGGAGCTTATCCTCTAGTGGTTGGGGTGGAAGGGGGGGGGGGGTAGATTTATGGCTTGGTCTTGCCCCGTAGTGTGAGATTGGGTTTAGATTCATGGCTTGGCCTTACCCTCAAGTTGGCGGTTTGGGCTAGATTCATGTCTGACTTAAGTGGAAGAAGAGTCATTACTAAGACATCCTAACTTCACTCTTCTGCTCAATCCTGGATGTTAGAAATTACTACAAGGTTGGGCAATGCACACAAATCAGCATAACTGACCATGGGTGGACATGGCCTAGTTGTACTGTCAGTGGCTTTTGAAGTCAAGGCTTGTGGGTTCAAATCTCACTCAGGACTTAGAAATTTTCTGAAATCATTTTCATCTCTTGCCCAGACTAGAGCTGTAAATGGCTCATTACCAGGTATAGTCTTTCGGATGAGACTCAAAACCAAGGTCCCATGTCTCAGCGCATGCTAAAGACACCTCTGTAGAGTTAAAAAAAGAGTAGGCCACCTGTGGCTGCTACAGAGGATGCTAACAATTATAAGGAATTGAAACAGACTGAGTAACATAAACTAAACGATTATAATCTTCCTGAAACAAGATCGCTTGCTTTCATTTATGCACGCTCATCATCGCTGATTAACAATAGAGCAGCAATATGCATGCATGTTACCTATTACGAGACAAATTTTACGACGTTACGATAATAATGAAAAGCATAATGACTCATTATAAATATGCTTAAAGACATGGCAATATATCCAGTATATATCGATTTGAAAATTTTAATTTTTGAAAACTCTGATTTTAACGGTTAAAAATGACATTGTTATAGCAATAAAGATATTACAGTTAATGATTTTAGTCATTAGGGATATTTTGATAGTGGAAAATGGCACGAAGGGAATTTAAAAATATCATAAATGTAAATTTTAAAAAAAGATTTTAGCATTTTGTATGCATATTCAACTGCAATTTGATTTGGTTAGTAGAAATTGACACGTAATTCAGGGAAATATATGGAAATTTAAAATTGGCACGGAGAGTTTTTAGAAATATCTAAAATTAGAATTTTTAAAACATTTTAAGCCATATAGTCACATTATGTATCTGCAATTTGATTTGGTTAGTAGAAATTGACACGTTATTCAGGGAAATATATAAAATTTTAAAATTGGCACAAAGGGAATTTAAAAATATCAAAAATTAAAATTTTTAAAAGATTTTAAGCCATAAAGTCACAAGTGCATTTAGTTTTAGATAGTAGGAATTGACACATAATTCAGGGAAATATATAAAAATTTTAATGTTTGAAAAAGAATATTTTAAATTTAAACAAATGATATACGGGTATATAGTCTAATTATACATACATTGCAGTTACAGTTAGTTCTTGAATAGTACATATTGACATGTAATTAACGGAATATAGTATATAGTCTTATTATGTATACCGGTACATTGCTGTAATAGTTAGTTCTTGAATAGTACATATTGACATGTAATTAAAGGAAATATAAGAAAATATATAATTTTTGAAAAAAAATAGTTTAAATTTAAAGGATATATAGCCACATTATACAGTTATAGTGTCTTCTTGAATAGTCGGAATTGACTCATAATTCACGAAAATATATGAAAATATAAATTTTGGAAAAAGTAAGAAAGAATATTTTAAACTTAATGTTTACAATTAATTTATAGTTCTATGTATATACTGATTAAAGTCATAAGAGATTGAACATTTTGTTTTAGGGAAAATTGGAAATTGACATGAAATGCCTGACAAATATATTACTGGTATACAATATTCCATGTCGAGGGGTATATTAATATGGTAGACAAATTGTTATAAATTGATTCAGTTTGTTATATAATCTGGTATTTCGATTAAAAATTTAAAATTCAAAACGGTTAAATTTTTTTAATTTTCAGGATTGTTTTAATCATATTAGATTTAAATTTTAGTATTTCAAATTTGACACCAATCATCTTCAGTTTTTTCGGGGATCTATGTGGAAATTTAAAAAAGTTACACCTGTCCATACAGAGAAACCTACTATAACGACCACCTATATATATAATTAGAAAAAGAAAAGTTCTTGGTACAGTTTAAATATTTTAAAGTTTTAAATCAAAATGACACATTTTCTATGTAAAATTAACTTGTATTCTATTAGCGCTTTCAGCCATAGCGGCTCTTCAGATATATATATACATGTATATACACGAAGACCACCTGTCCATTAAGAACTGCATATTAAGGTTTTATGCCGCAAATTTTAGCCTTAAAGAATATCTATACAAAGACAACCTGTCTATAAAGTCCATATTTCTAAGGGACCACTGCAATAGCTCGGGTGGTAGAGTGCTCACTCTGTAAGTGGGTTCAATCTCTGGTCGGGTGGTCGACTTGAAAGTGAGAAGTGTCTGATCTTTCACCAAGCACTCGGTGTTCAAAATGAAAGTGATGGTTCTTTTGGATGGGAACTTAAGTAAACAAGGCCCTGTTTCACGGCAGGTGTGGCATGATAAAGAACCCTGCTGTATAATGCCATTAGTGCAATGCACAGGCAAAATTTCTGCACCTTTGTCTACAGCTGGTGATGTCTCAATATAAGTGAAATATTCTTGACTGGGGAGTTAAACGCCATTACTCAACTCACAACTTATATTTCTAAGGTTCTTTATATACAGGTGTTACAGTAGTGTATATAGTTTTAATTAAGCAATGTTTATTGTTAATTAGGATTTTGTCTTTTTTTAAATTCAGTTTAATTTTAACCAATGTGTTCTTTTTATTTTTAGGTAAGTGAAAGAGTTAATATTGTGTATTGAATGAAGAATTTGGTTGGTAACGTAACCGTTTATATATAATTATGTATGGAAAAAAAACCTCATGGATTTTCCTGGTCACCTAGGGTCTGGTAAAAATTATCATTCCCTATGCCAAAAAGCTCAACTTCTGCATCAATGAAAACATAGAAATTTCCCCTCCTTTCAAAATTCCTGGGTCCGTTTCTGTTCATATAAGTGAAAAAGTCTTGAAAAAAGTAAAAAAAAAAAAAAAAACACCATGACTTCACTCATATCTACTCATACCACTCCACATTCACCTCATTTCGTATTTTGTACGTTGTAATATTGCTACACCAGACGAAGCGGAAAACTGATGACTCCCCGCAGCAGTAGATAATGCCGTACAGATTATTTCAAAAATGACCTTTTAGCAGGTTTAATACATTATATATTGTTTCTAATTATAAATCTTTAATCGGAGAAGATAATAAGTTTATATCAATTACCATGGAAACGGATTGTAGTTGACAAGGTAATTCTCAGAAGAAAATTACAAAGAAAAGAAAAACTTGGTAAACATGATCTAGACTGCGGTCTCCTGGCTGTTGATGCTCCATTGTCATATAACATCATTCTGGATCTGATAAATGACGGTTTTGCATGACTGTTGATATACATGTATAGATAGGGTAAAATAACTGCGTCTTTGTGTGTAATGTGGCAGCCATTACCTTGTTTACCAGAAAATTAGTGCCTGATTATCCAATTTTCGATTTTGAAATAGCTTGATCATAATAGTCAACGAGACTACAATTAGTCCATCCTTTGGACCAAATCGGGTCCAATTATAATTGAATACCTTATTGTTTTTTCACCCTCAAAACACCAATCTGATTTTCACAATTTATATAATACTTTAAAAACTTTAATTGAAAATGGTGAAATAAATCAAAATAAAATTTTTAAAGATAAAACACCAAATGGTTCAATTTAGAGCATTTAAATGGTAAAAATAAATACTCAAATAGATGCAATTTGGAGAATTTAAATGGTCAAATTTATGGTCAGGCCCCGGTTTCACAATCATTTCTTAGCTAAGATTTTCCTTAAATTAAATCTTGCAAAATTTCATATCTTTATAATTATGTTAATTTTAAAGATATTGAGGAATTTAAGGTGTCATTTTTAAGATCACTTCTAGATTAAAACATTTGCATTTAGTTTTGACAAAAATATTCATCAGTAGTTTCAAAAAGAGATTACAAAAATTTGCTAAATTTAAGTTAAGGAAAATCTTAGCTAAGGAATGATTGTGAAACTGGGACCAGATATGCTTAAAGGATTTTAAAATGGGTGCATACGTACTCCTCATACCGATGTGAATACGGGACTGAACTATCTTATTACTCTAGTTTTGTTTATATTAATAGAGAAAATATTGTTAAATAGATGTTATGACAATAACAGTTATAGGGATATTGATTCTGTTGAGTCTGTGTTCTGTAATGTGATGTATGATTAATTACTATTTGCATACTTTTTGTGAATGAGTTTGAAAAACGATTTCAACAACCAAACATCTAATTTATTGACCAAAAATTAATATTTGCATAGTTTTTGTGAATGAGTTTGAAAACGATTTCAACATCCAAACATACAATTTATTGACGATCATAATTACGATAACGATGGTTCTCGTGGCATTATCCAGCCTTTAACGTTTGTTTACCGTATTTCTAAGACAGATTGAAATGGTTTGTTAGAAGACTGCGGCTGATTGGTTTAAATACGAGGCCGCAACTGCTCGTTTACTCAGTATCCTAACGATATCAATTTTAATCATCTCCGGGAGTCTCTAGAGTCAAGCCGCTTGATGGATTCGTGGTAATTAAATAAGGGAACAACTAATTTAAGAGTCGATTGAGATTGTCCTTATTGTTACTAATTTTTTCGAGTGGCGTAGGAATTGTGGGATATTAGATTAAGACGTTGGATACACGTTGTACTAGTTGTGTAAATATGATTAATTGTCCAACTTTTGTTTTTTGCCCTTTTGACTTTTTTCCGTGTTGCCATGACATTTTTAAGATAAAATGGATCGTTCGAAGAGTACTTATATATCTATTTTTTTGTACTCAGAAAAGGACCTATATTTTTGCCTGTCTTTACCCTAATACTTTATAAACTTCCATAGTAGCTCAAGGGTATAGCATCCATCTTGAGAACGGGAGGTTCTGTGTTTGAACCCTGAGCAAGGTCATGCATAAGACTCTAAAATATGCAATATGGCTTCCTTGCCTGGTGCTCTGTATGTAGAGGTCAGACCATTGACTGTCAGGACAATATGACTGGGGGAAGTGGTATGCTTGTCTGTGGCATACTGACTCTGTGAGCTTGCCCCTTTCAGGGTGCATGTGCTGATTGCACACTATTACAACACAGACATAAACCATACATGCTCTTAGATTAATCCCTTTTAGAGCCTTATAAACTTCCTCTGATCGCTTATAGCTGAAAAATTGCTGATGTGATGTTAAACAACATTACAACCACCCACCCACCCAACCAACCAACCAATATGTAATAAGTTGTGTAAATAAGACAAATCAAGACTTTCTCGTGTTCTTGATTTTCATAGTGCAATCCTGTTGTTCGTTACAATTTACAAATTAATCAATTTTAACTCATTTACAAAATCCCCATTATGTTCTCAATGTTAACTTGGTGTAAATCAGGTTCTTCAAATAGGTTTTGATTGGGTAACAATTAACTTGAGATTGCCAGAAGATGGATGTATCGGTGACATTGATTGGTTTACTTTACAAGATGAATGTATTGATACTATTGATTGGTTTACTTTACATGGTGAATGGTACATCTTGTTTGATTGGATGACAGACAGTTGCCTGGATAATTAATGACCAATCAAGTGCATTTTAAGTACATTATCTGTCTTAATTAAAGAGAATACCAGGGGTATGAAAGAGAATTTCTGATTTTAATTTAGATTTGAGTGGAGGGAAATTTCTGCTCAACATTATATAACAATCTTTACACTCTAGTCAAGACTCTTTCACTTAAATAGAAGTGGTTAGTTCTGGAATGGTAGCTAGTTGAGTAATGGTGTTTAAAATCCTAGTCAAGAAGGTTTTACTTATATCGAGACGTTGAGCTACAGAAATTTTGCCTGTGCGTTGCGCTGATGGCATCATACAGCAGGGCACTTTATCACGCCAAGCCTACCAAGACACGGGACCTCCTTTATTTTATTCTGAAAAAACCCTGACTTCATTTCGCAATACAGAGTGCTTGATAAAAGAACAGTCACTACCCACTTTTAGGTCAGACCCGGCCAGGGTTCAAACCCATGGCCTCCCACTTACGGAGCGAGCACTCTACCAACTGAGCTACCGCAGTAGTAGGAATGGTAGAGGAAACTGGTGTATCAAAAAAAATCACTGATCTTCAGCAATCGAACTGACAAATTTTCTCATTCTAGGGTCTGTTTTGAGTGGGATTAGAACCTTTAGGCAGTGAAAGGTTTTTAGATGGTTTATCAATAAATAATGGCTAGAGACTCTGTGATCATTAAGCATGCACTATACATACATAAATATCTGAATGTTGTATAACAAAATATAAAGTATATATATAAATTAGTCAGTTTGAATTTTAATAAACATAAAATTCTGTTCAACATAAATCATTCTTCATATCAAAAAATTAAAAAATCAATTTTCATTACCACACATTATTTATTTTATCATCTATTCCGAAAAATGTCATTAAGTTATTGCTTCGAGTAAATCAGGTATGATAAATTATGTGAATTACAATACAGGATTGTCGAAAGTTTAACACTGAGCTAACGAAAAAAAGAGTCAAATCTCGACTGCCGAGTGACAAAGATATGGCTTGTTTAGTAACCGAAAAGCTGCCGAGAGATAAACAGCAGCTGACAGAAAACTGTGAACTAGTGAGGGTTGAAATGAGCTGCCAATTAGGTATTAATTCATAAGCTTGGTGCTAAACGTTTGACAGGTCTGTACTGTAAAACTTTGGTGGTAAGCGTTTTAATTTTTTGTTCATATATCTAGAAAATAGAGATAAATACCTGTGCTCTTTAAGACGCGGCAGGTAAAGGTGGAATAAATTAGCAGTGAAAAATTGAACTAAAGATGACAAAAAATGTAATATTTAGGTGATTGCATTTATTATAGATTGCATGTCATATACATAGATATGACTAATAAAACTGACGAGATTCTACTATAAATAGTAAGAATTTATAAATACACAAAACCGTGTCTCTTATTAAACTCCCACCAAGCATCACGGTTTGATTTGATTTGAATTTTTCCAAAACATTGGCATGAAATATTTGTCATGTTAGATCAGCATGCTTGTGTCATACCCTCTGTTGTCAGTATCCAGTTTTTAAGCTGTTTGTTAAATTGTTAAATAAGGAAGGATAAAACACAGAAACACAAAAAATAGAGAAAAATAAATAAATATAAAAAAATCGAGAGATAAAATCTATAAGAGAAGACAGGATAAGTCTTCATTAGTTATATCTGTGGTCATTGATCCTTCCTGACTGCCCGCTGGTCAATGTGTTACACTTATCTATATTCCTGATACATTCCTATACTGGTCATTTGTGGTCAATTGACCATTAACAGAAAATTCCCATGTGTGTTTACAAAATATCCTTATCTGCTGTGAAAATATAAATAGGTCACATCAGGTCACACAGACTGTCAATAGATATTAAAACAACCTGAGTAAGTAAGGGAGATTTGGGAGCCTCAGTGGTCGAAGATTTGAGGGCCTTGGTGGGCCAAAGATTTGGTGGCCTAGGTGGTTGAAGATTTTGGGGCCTCGGTGGTCGAGTGCTCTAAAGCTTGTGATTATAGATCAAAGAGCTTCTCACCATCTCTCAAATCCCACTTTGGACAGATCCTAGCATCAGAAAGTGAGGGACTGTTGTTTTTTTCACTGGGCACTCAAGATTCTTCTACCATCCATTCATCTACTCTATCAAGATTGGAGGTCTCTGTCTTTGGATGTTCTAAGTCTACTCTATCAAAATTGGAGGTCTCGGTCTTTGGATGTTCTAAGTCTACTCTATCAAGATTGGAGGTCTCGGTCTTTGGATGTTCTAAGTCTACTCTATCAAGATTTGAGGTCTCGGTCTTTGGATGTTCTAAGTCTACTCTATCAAGATTGGAGGTCTAGGTCTTCGGGTGATCTTAAGTCGTAGACCTTTCACCACTTGGATTGGAATGCCTCTCAATAAATATCCTAATGTGAGAATGTTGCCAGTTTCCTTGCCAAAGGTCTGTTGTTTTATCTGGGCATTCAGGTTCCCTCCCCAATTTCTGGCCTAACCACTCTGATATAAGTGAAAGAATCCAGATTGGGCCTTTGAACCTAGGCAGTGGCTAAAGACGCTGTGATCTGTAAGCTTGCACTTAAGACCACTTAGGCACCAAATCCCTTACTTATCAAAGGAAAATTATCACACATATTCAGTGAATTTGAATAACTCGGAAAATATTCTCATGGTAAAAAAATTAATGTTTTTTCAATATCTCTGGCTTGTTCATTTCTGATAATGTATAAATATTTAAATCTAAAGTATGCTTTAATTTTTCTCTTTTTTCACAAAGTGTTTAATTTTAAAAATACATGCATTTATAAATATTTCACTTTGATCAACAAACCCCGTCATATCAGTATTTGTACAAACAGCATAATACCATTTTGTTTCGTTTAGAAAATTCCGCAAATTGTATTAATTGTATTACAAATCAATCTCCATTTAAAAAGAGCGAAAGAAAATAGAAAAAGGTGTATTTATCATCGTGACTAAAATGCGAAAAATAAATTACTGCCATTCGAATCAAAGAAAATTTTAATTTAAAAAGACTGATGTATTCAATGATTGGAATAATTAATAATAATTTATTTATCATAAATTAAAAATTATTTTTTGATATTCGTGTTGTTTTGTGCTAGTCAGTGCGTTATTAATTTTACTCATGGTTGCCTCAACATAAAGCCGCTATTCATCCAAAAGTCCTGTTACAGCATGTTTTATTAACCCATATTCACCATTTTCATAACTTCTATAATTTTTTTTTTTTTTTTTTTTTTTTTTTTTTTTTGATATACAAGACTTTCAATATTATATTTACAATTTTATGTAAATAATTTGATATTTGTAGTCATAGTAAAGAAGATTGGAATTATTTAAAAATAATTTTGATATTTTGAAGGTGTGTTGTATATGTCCGTAACTATGTACAGTCAAACCTGTCTAAAAAAGCCACCCAAGGGAACCAGTAAAAGTGGTCTTTATGGGCAGGTGGCCTTTATATACAGGTTCAAATAATATGAATAAAGAATAATTAAGATACGATTCTACTGGCCTTTATAAGCAGGTGCCCATTATATAGAGGTGGCTTTTAAGGCAGGTTGGACTGTACAAGTTTTCTAAAGGCTGACTTACTTACAGATCACAGTACTTCTCATCCCTTAGGTTGGGAATCCCATTGAGATCAGATCCTAGAATGATCGTTTGAACAGAAAAGTAAAAAAAAATCACTCAGAAAAAATTGATAGATATTTTGATCAGAATAAGAAAAATTTTCCCTCTCTTTTATGAAACATATATATACATGTATACTGTATCTTGGGGCTAGTTATCATTTTCATACAAAAATTATTAGAAAGTAAAAAAATACATTAAGCAGGAGAAAAGATGGTGTTGGATAAGAAAAAGATATTTTCAACAAGATAAATATTTAATGAATAAATGAGTTCCGATCTCCATGGAGACGGAATTATAAACAAAAAAGAAATTGTCTGTTTATAGTGGTGAAAGTAGGAATCCAATATATCATATGTTTAAATATTTATCATATCCTCTTTTCTTCTTCTTCCAAGCGATCATTTTAATATTTCTGTACAAATTCTTTCTTCGTCCATCAACCGATCATTTTAATTATTGCCTTATTTATGACGAATATCACTCTCGAGAACTCATGACTTCACGCTAGATTGACTACCATAATACAGTGAGGACTCGCAATTTTCCTTGGGTGACTGCCATAATTACTCGACAGAAATATACTTTTTTTATTATTAAAAATCCAATTTTTGCTCCTTGATAATTTATGAACATGGCATTAAAAGAACGTAAAATTTAATTGCAAGAAATCTTGTGAAACTATTAATAAAACTCCGAAAATATTTTAAAAGGATTTTCATTTGTACCCTGCTATTAAAATTTTTATTTTTGACTAAAAAAAGCCTAAAAATGACGGAATCAAGCTAATTTGAACATTTACTTAAAATTTAATGGGCGAGGGTACAAAAGTAGGTCCTAATAACTTTTTAAAAGCGACAATCTTGTAACAAATTCCCCAGCAGAAAATCTTGCAGACATTTGGCAAGTGACTGACAAAATTTATCATATTACGATCTGTCTGTATAGGATTCAAACCTATTAAGGGTTAGGTCTTGTGGCCTCGACGGCCAAGTGCTATAAAGCATTGTCTTATGAATCCCAGCACTTCTCACCTGGAACCTAGTGTGCGAAAGTTTGTTGGTTTAAATTGCCGCGTTTTCGCAGTTTTCTTAGGGCACTCTGGTTTCCTCTACCAACTCCGAACTGACAACCTCAATATAAGTGAAATCTTCTTGACTTTGGTGTAAAACACCATTACTCTACTCAACTCCACTTAATCTGTTACATTGGAAGTGAAATACACCTTCAACTAGCCAGTGTTCAATATGATTAAATTGTCTCCATTTCAGAAAAAACGTTTATTGTTACCAAGTGAAAAGTTGCAAAACAGTTTCAGATGAAACCTACCTTTTCATATAATTACCTACAAACGTTGACTCATTTTTTGGCAATGCGGACTTGAATTACAATTTGGTTATATTGGCATTCTCAATATATTAGTTTTTTATCCAAAACAATACATATATTGGGAAATTTATAGTTATCAATTGTGTAATGAAATATTCCCTTTTAGGCTTTTGTTTCTCTATATAGCATGTAGACATTATCGTCGAGGTCAATCAACTTTGAGATAAACCAGAAGCCCAATCTATCGAGAACCATTGTGCGTGGTCTTGGTGATGCGCATTTTAATCCACTTTTTCTGCGGGACTTAATATTCTTCACATAAAATATTTATATACTTTTCTTTACAAGTTTTATGAACCCGTAAAATTAATCACATCTCGGGACCGATGAAACGAAACATGTCAGAAAATGTCTGAATAATGGCCGTCATTTGGGACAAAATAATTGGTTTGCAGAAGTTTCTGGCCATGGTGTATGGATCGGCACAATGATCACCATTAACAGTGTACCCATAATTCCTTTGTAATGGTTTGATCTTTGGAATTCAATTAAAAGGTCGTTTGGTCTGATATGGAAAATGTCGTAAACTTTGACTCTCCTATGTTGATTGGTCATTCATTGTTTTGTTTACATGTTAAACATGACGATCTTGTAATCGGTTGAATAATAAGTATATTGAATTAATGTCCTGATATCTGAAGTTATTTTCTAAAAATAAATGTGATTTGGTTTAGTGTAGGAGGCTAAAATAATTCATACCGATTTTCAAACTTATGATTTGTTGATTGAATGATTGGTTGATTGATTTATTAAATGATTGGTTGGTTGGTTGGTTGGTCAGTTGATTGATTGATTGATTGATAGATCAGTTGATTGATTGTTTTACTTGTCTTATATTGAGATTTCATACAACACTCCGTCACTTAACTGATCTCTCTAATTGATGTTTTAACTAGTGTTAATATTTCTATCACAGTATCTTACTGAAATCCCTCTTTCTCTCTCTCCTCTCTCTCTCTCTCTCTCTCTCTCTCTCTCTGTATGAGAAAGTTTGTCAGTTCACTTGCCAAAAAGTCTGATTTTTCTCTGGGCACTCCAGTTTCTTCCATCATCCATGAACTAAATAGTGAGAAAATTAAGACTCCATTACTCTCTCTCTCTCTCGTTCAGTATCTGATGATGTAGTTATTTATTCAAACACTAACTCACAGATTATACCGATGATACATCTCTCTCTTTCTCTCTCTCGTTCAATATTTGATAATTATATACAACAAAAGTGTACAAATTAAATTTCTACATCTGTTTGTTGTATCAGCTGAGAGCTGATGTAGTTACCAATTCAAACACTAACTTGCCCGATAATACCGATTATGCCGATTATACATTGGAATATCTGTAAGTACAACACTATCAAGTACTAATCTCAAATTGACTTGATGTTAAAGAAAATCAATTTATGAGGTGACTGTGTTAGTCCATCAGCATTGAAGCAGAAACGTATTTGTATATTTAATATATATATATATATGTATATATACATCTGCGGAGAAGAGATCTATTATTTAAGGATGATCGTGGTATCTTGTGATACTGCTTGTTGATTGGTTAACAGAGACACAAAAATGGACGTACTCGTAGGTATTTTTTTTATCTTTTTAGTCTTATGACCCTTTAGGGTAAACTATGTAGTTAGTTTTTCAAGGGACATAACTTTTCTGCTTCGTGAAGTGTGTTTTTTTAGATTATTTGTGTGAGAAAGTTAGCCACTTTCTTTATAAAAGGATTGTAGTTTTCTCTCCAAGAACTTCAATTTCCTCCGTCCTCCCAGAACTGACGGTCTCGATATAAGTTAAAGATTCTTGATTGGACTGTAAAAAACACTCTTTTATATTTTTTGAAGTGAAATGCTAGTTTTAGAACTAATATAAAACTTGCTTGTATGGCAAGGGAGGAAAAGATTATACAGGAGGCTAAACAAGGGAGATAAGTTATTATAGTTGGGAGTTGGTCTGTAACTGTTCTTGATTTACTCTTGTTAAAATTATAAAGGGAGATAACTGATTGTAGTTGGGAGTTGACCTGTTTTTGATTTACTCTTGTTAATATTATCAAAGGAGATAACTGATTGAAGTTTGGAGTTAATGCTTAGTATGACACTTTGATCTCATACCTAATAAGCTGTGAATAGTTGTAGCTTAAACCACTCACCTACTTAAGGCCATATAAAATTAATTCCTAGATTTTCATTCCTGCCGACCCCACTTTTTTTTCGACTCGCCCAATTTTTTATTTGTTTAATTTCGTTGTGTTTTCAAGCACTTTCTGTTGTCATTACTGTTATTTCTTTTGAATCTGAAAATGAAAAATAAAAAATAAACCCCCACGGCCCACTTATGAACAAAAAAATTGATGAAAATCTAGAAATTAATTTTTTATGGCCTAAGCTTGACACATTAATATTAGTCTTAGACAAAGTATGGATTAAGATTAGTGGGATTAGGTAAATTATGGATTTAAAAACTGTTGAAAGTCTTTTAAGTATCTGCAAGGGATAAAACGTAAATTACTTAAATTAAAGACTTGTAAGAACAAACTACCAGGTGTTATCCAAAGTTTAATTGTCTAAGTGAATATCAAAATATAATGGCTTTTTCCCAAAATCTGATCTGATCATTAATGAATAAAATCACTTATAACATTTTCAACATTAATTTCACAACAAAATTGAAAATGTGTATTATTTTAATTTTGACTAATTGGTTGATTAAATTAATCAATTTTCGAACAACAGGCCCCTTGTTTTTTAAAACTCAGTTAACTCATTTAGCTTAACCAACTGATTAGTTAAATGTCAAAAAGATATTAAAATGACACAAAATGTTGCAGTATATAAAAACTATATTATGACTGAAATTATGATAATAGCTATTGTATGCATTAACTTTTCAAAGAAATTTAAAAAATGTAGCATGATATACAAGATGCAAATATTCGCTAACCAACTAGTTACGCTAACACAGATTTATACAGCCAATCCTATTTGACAACACATTTCACTGATGTGTTGTAAAACATAATGCTACCAATCATGTTTGCTCTTTCATATAACAGATTTTCCAAGCACTCTGCATTATGAAATGAAAGTTGTAGGGTCCTTTGGAAGAGACCTTAAAAAGTGATGTCCCGTGTCATGGCAGGCATGGCACGTAAAAGCATCCTCCCTGCAGCATTACCTTGAGCAAAATCACTGCAAAGGTAAAAGGTAAAAATTTCTGTCACTTCACCTATAGCATGTGACAGCTCGATATAAATGAAATATTCTTAAGTGGGACCTAAAACCCCTTTTAATCAATCAATGACATAGCGGAGATCTAATATTAAAACCAGCTTGTTACTGTTGTACATGTAGTGAATTTGTTATTAGGTCGCTAGGTTAGCATGCTTAATTAATTATTAAACCTTTAAAACAAACTGTCGATTAAATTTAAATGTGAAATGGTATGCAAACAACGAAATTGACATCTTTACTCTAGGCCATTTTGTAGATATAAACCATTCTGCACTGTCTTCAGCGAAGAGGAAATTGTCATGTCGTTAAAAATATTGACATTTTAAATATGTACAGAGTCTGTAATACAGTTAACAAAATTGCACAGTTGCATGCACTTTGTGCACTCGGGCGTGCATTTATGCATCATCCGTTTTATTCCTATGTTATAATGTTCATATTTGCAGTCACTTATTTTGTATTTGAAATACCATTTAGTTTCTGACGAATTAATAAATGCTTGGTATAGCTGATCAGTATTTGGTCGATTGCTGTTTGACATCGCATCAGTAATTTTTCAGCTATTCCTGATGAGACAATATTTTCTTATTAATTTCAAGGATCAATTAAATTTTAGCTTGTCCATGTGCCATGTGAGTTTATGTAGGTGTTTCTAATCATCTTTGCACTAGACACTAAAATGTGTACTTATGGCGACCTTTAGAGCTCTTGTACACTTGACCCTAATGTTGCAGATAAACATCGCCACCGAACCCATTAAATCATTCTTTACACATAAAATAGTTCACCAAGGGATTTTTCTGTTAATATTAGGGTTTTTCAGTCAAAATCAAAATATTACACAGCCAAATTTTGCTAACGTTAATTTCATGTGAATTTCAAATAAACAATTTCATGTGAAATTCATGTTAATGGAGCTTATACGTGAAAAATTTCATGTGATTCTCACGCAAAATTCACATGAAATGAGATTCACGTGAACAAAATTTGGCTGTGTAGTGGAGGGTGCAAGTAGAACTTTATATGGTAAATGAATAACTGACTTCATCGCAAATAGGTTATGGTGACTTGTTTACATAGCATCGAAGCCAGCTTTATTATGTACAGTATGTTTATTAACTATAGTACGACTCTGCGGCGTAATTATAAAGGGAGATTATAATTTTTTTATGATGTTGCTTAATTACAAATTACTGGTACAAGGGGAGATAATTTGTTTTATGATGTTACTTAATTACAAGGGGAGGTAATTAATTTTCTTGTTGCTGAATTACAAATTACATGAGGAGATTATTAGTTTTATGATGCTGCGTAATTACAAGGGGAGATAATTTATTTTATGGTGTTATTTTTCATCTTGTGATCAATCTTACTGTCAGTGATTATGGCTATTAAAGCAAGAACTTCTGATTGAATTTTGTCTACAATGTTTATATTATAAGTTAGACCCATATTCCCAGTCTGAACACTGGCATTAACCTTGAATGTTGGTTTTTTGAGACTAGAAAAAGATGTGTATGTATCAATTTTAAATTATGTCACACATGACCTAATTACTGGTGATGCAGCTGTAACAGGTGTCACATGTGACCTAATTTTCTGCATGATGGTGATGTTTAAGTGTTCAAATTGTGAGCAGAGGGAGAGAGATTGTTATGCTGAAAACTAGGCCATTGTGACCTATACAACTGGAATCCATAATTAGGTCATGTGTGACATAGTACAGCTAAAAGGCTCTTAATTAGGTCATGTGTGACAGATATAGCAGGAATTCCTAATTAGGTCATGTGTGACATACATTACCATTGCAACACTAGTAATTGGGTCATGTGTGACAGATATAGCAGGAATTCCTAATTAGGTCATGTGTGACATACATTACCACTGTAACACTAGTAATTAGGTCATGTGTGACAGATATAGCAGGAATTCCTAATTAGGTCATGTGTGACATACATTACCACTAACACTAGTAATTAGGTCATGTGTGACAGATATAGCTGGAATTCCTAATTAGGTCATGTGTAACATATATTACCACTGTAACACAAATAATTAGACCATGTGTGACAGATGTTTTAAATTATTTTTGTATCACGTTTTTATGGGATAGTCTAAAACCTAACAGATAATATAAAAATTGTCAATGAATATGTTACAATACACCATCATAAAACTTGGTTATTTTAGAACATAATGTTGTACGACTATAAACAAAGATGGACTGATGAGAGTTTTACATGTGAGCGTACAACGTTTGTCTTTGAAGATCGTAGAGCGTTATTTCTTATTTATGACCAGGCTTGTAATGAAATTTCATGAATAATTGAACAAACTACCAATTTCTTTATTGATCTTGGTGCTGATGATTTCAAAATTTAGAACATGCCATCATTATGAAGTTATTCGGTTACTCGCTGGAGAATTAGGAGGGTTATGATTTTACGGTCAAATTTCAATCGAGAAACCTTAAAAAAGTAATGTAGGGGGTTTGATTGGTTGATTGAATGGGGTTTTATGTCCCTGTCAAGAATTTTTCACTTATATTGAGACATCACCAGCTATCGGTAAAGTGGCAAAAACATTTTAACATTGCAGTGCACTCTGAACAATGAACAACGAGGATTCTATAGTGTACCACACCTATCACAAAATGACACAGATTTTTTTTTTAATTTCTTAAAAAACCATTGAGTTTCATTCTGTCACAAGACGAGACATTTTTATATGTCTCTTCTGAAGAACCCCTTCAGTTTCAGTTCTAAATGCAGAGTGGTTGGCAAAGAACAGTAACTATCTATGTTGAAAGTCTTGGTCAGACCCATCAAGGGTTTGAACCGATACCTCTTACATATAGACCAATCATTCTACCAACTGAGCTACCACAGTGGTAGTAATGTAGGCACCATGATGTAGGTTATGTACGGATCGGACTTGATGTAGTGATCCTCAATGGAGACAAATGATGGTTATTTAATTACGACAGAATTTCAACGACAGAAAAATCTTTAAAACTGAAATTAGATTTTCTGGTGCACATTTAATTGTTATTTGAGAACCAAATTGAATTTTGAACGAATTAAAATTTAGAAAAATTAAATTTGACTTTTGTATGCTTTAAATGGCATTTGTTATGCTGGGCTTAGTTGACATGTTAGGAAAACAAAAAATATTTTTATAATATCCTGGGAATTTTTCAACAATATCTTTAAATACATTAAAAGTATATGTACTTAATACTGATAAGGCCAAAGAAACAAATATATGTTTCCACTAACTTTCATACATCTGGCCCCGGTTTCACAATCATTCCTTAGCTAAGATTTTCCTCAACTTGAATCTTACAAAATTTCAAATCTTTATAATTTTGTTAATTTTCAAGATATTGAGGAATTTCAGATGTCATTTTAAAGATCACTTCGGGATTAAATCATTTGTATTAGTTTTGACAAAAATATTCACCAGTCGTTCCAAAAAGAGATTACAAAAATTTGCTAAATTTAAGTTAAGGAAAATCTTAGCTAAGGAATGATTGTGAAATTGGGGCCTGGGTCTTGTTTCACATCATTTCTTTACTAAGATTTTCTTTAACTTCACTTTATCAAATTTTGGTAATCTTAATTCAGATTTTTACAAAATTAAATACAAATGCAAGTGATTTTCAAAATAACACATTATATACCTAAATATCTTAAATATTAAAAAAATATTAGGATTTAAAATTTTGGATGATTAAAGTTAAAAAAAAAATTTTTTAGTTAAGAAATGATTGTGTAACTGGAGCCTTGTCCCATACTTTTTGAGCAAAACACCTAGCGAAAATTGCCAAATTTTATTTTTCTGAAATAATTTTTTTTACAATATTCCTAGTGAGCAAAGATATTGAATGTTTGAAGCATACAGGTAATTAATTCACCGGTACTTATAAAAGTACAAAATTGCACATGAGCACGCCAGATATGTTTAATATTGGTAAATGCTGGCTCGCTTGAACTAGAGATTAATGTTGGATCTGAAAGCATTATCATGGTGTATGAATCAAGTATTAAAATATGGCTGCTCCTTTGAATTCCTGCAGATTGTGTAGAATAATATTATTTATTATATGTATATATATAAAACTTCAGCTGCAAATATCCTTACAGCTGTTTTGTGGTGAAGATGATACTTAATGCATAGTCTTTCATCTCGTTATACGAAAGCCGATAATGGCCAGGCAAAAGTATAGCATTTTATGTACATTTCTATACCATGGTACTCAAACAGTTGGTAGAGTGTTTGCACCAGAAGTGGGAGATCGTGGGTTTGAACCCCAACTGGGTCTGATCCAAGACTTGAAAAATGGGTATTAAGTATTCTTTGGCCAATCACTCTGAATTAGAAAATGAAAGTCATGGTTCTTTTGGGAACTTAAAATAAACGAGGTCCTGTGTCATGGTGGTATTTGTTCGATAAAGAACCCTGCTGAATAATGCCATCAGCACAACATACAGGCAAAATTTCTGCATCTTCACCTATAGATATCGGCATCAGAAACACCCATAAAATGCTATGTTTATGCACCGCGTGTCTGTGTGCCGCGTGTTTGTGTACCATGGTACAGAAACACACATAAAATGCTCTATGTGTTTTTGCTTGGTCGTGAACAGCTTCGTATGTTTACGAGAAAAAGAGTTGTACTTGCGGATGATGTTGTTAGGTGTAATGAAAGAAGAGAGACCATGTGAAGTTTGAATTTTCTTTTGGTGTGATCCAGCACTCGTAAAATATTGTATTAATTATGGTAATTTATTGTTACTAATTGTGATATGTAACTAATAAATAAGGTATGTTTCCTCCTTAGACAAGTCGCCATGGTTACGAGAGGCTTTTTTGAAGTTTAATGATTTCTTTTGTTTCTACGGCTGGTATCACTTACAGTGACTTATGTTTATTATGTAATCACATGTTGTTAATTGTTATATAACAAGTTTGTTTTATATAATTAGTTTGTTTGTTTTGTATCCCCCCTTTTATCATTGAGTGATGAAGATGGAACATGTACACTCTCTTTTCCTAACATGAGACCCACTGTGGCTTAGTTGTTAGGATGTTGGTCTTCAAAACTAAGATCTCTGTGGATTTGGTGACCTTGGTGGTCAAGCGGTCTAAAGCGCACACTTACCGATCACAAAGCCTCACATGGCCTAAGGCGAATTGGGACAGATTATAGTGCAAGAAAGTTTGTTAGTTCACTTGTTAAAGATTAATGGATTCCTCATGGCACCCCAGTTTCCTCAACGACTATCCCAGAACTGACTGCTTCAATATAAGTGAAAGAATCTTGAATTTGAAGTAAAACTCCATTATTCTAATTAAATGTCTTTGTGTTCGAAACTGGTTTTTCTTTTCAGAATTTTTTTTCTTGTGTCATTGGTTTGGGACTCTACTGGTTGCAGACCAAAGTCTTTGATGACTCACAGGTCTAAGCTGCTAGCTCAACCTTGTGGATTGGTCATCTGGTGTTGGGGCCCTACTGATAGAGCCACAAGCACCTGGATGATGTTAAAATTCAAAACATTCCTTGGATATTGTTGTCTAAATATATCATATAAAATATTTATATGTGTAGATAATAGTTAAATCCATGTAATCAGATCATAGAAATGTTTGAACTTGGACTGCATGACAAATCCTGTCACAGAGAGAAAAATGTTTGTTTAGAGGTTTACAGACAAATACGCAGGATATTTAGTACATTAAATTAATATTAAAACTCTAAATATATTTGTAATCGGCTTTGTATACATGGCTTATACAAATATAAACACGTTATTGTATAGACCAGGATTAAAAAGTCATGTGACCAATGTAGCATTCAGTGTCATGCGAATGTTTGAATAATGCATGTCAAACATTGATCTGTCGGCTTTCGTGTTTTACTTTGTGACAGAATTTTTATAAAATTTAAAACTGTGTAAATATTGTGTTTTAAAATTGCAGCTGTTCTTGTTATGTATTTTACAGATATATATAACATTTATATATCCTGAGGCCCGCGGTAGGGATTAATTTTGAAAAAAATGAGTTTTTAGTGCAGGGTTGAATAAAAGATGTAACCAACTTATCATGTATTTGATCTTATCCTCTCTTGAGTTTGGGGCCTCGATGGCTGTTATACATATATATCCTGAGGCCTGTTGTAGGGATTGATTTTCGAGAGAAAAAGAGTTTTAGTGCAGGGTTGAAATAAAAAGTAAAACCAACCAACAATTTAACCACCCTCCTTCCGACTTACAAGGTGCCGAGTGGTCTTAAGCTTACAGATAACAGTGGGTCTCACTGCCTAGGTTAGGTTCCCACTTGCGTAGATCCAAATGTGGGACATTTTGTCACTTGCCGAAGGTCTGTGATTTTCTCTGGGCACTCTGGTTTCCTCCACCATCTCAGAACTTGACTAGACATAAAACAATATAACACCACTCCACTCATTAGGGATCTGGGTGGCAGAATTGTCTATGGTTTATGTTAATTTCCCGAGTAGGGCAGATATTTGAAAAAGTTTATCTGTTTGCCAGCCAAGGGTTGTTTTTTCTCTGGATGCTCTGGTTTACTCTACCATTCCAGAAATGGCGGCCTGAATATACTTAAAAGAATCTTGACTGGGGCATTAACCTGCAATACTCCATTCCATTCAAACTATATTAAGTTTTTAACACATGACTAAATTATGTGTAATCAGCCAATCAAATAACATCCCACCCTCCCATCTCATTTATTTTAAAACACCTGAATGATGAAAAATGAGAGATCAGCCTAAGTTATACAGCTGATGATAATAATAATTGTTAAACATGTGTACATACATATGTAAAATACACGTGCCAGCTGTTGAAATGTCATTTGTGTGAATTTATTCTCTTCTATGAAGTCTTAACTGTGAATGATAATAGGACAATATGTCACCATGTAGATATATATAAAGAAATCAATCTATTGTGATAATGAAGTGAATGATGTCCCTATCTATGAGAAGAAGTGAAGTGGAATAATATGGTTTTCCGCCCCAGACAAGATTCTTTGACTTATATCGAGTCAGTTGGTACAGGAATTATGTGGTAGAGTTTAACGCCCCAGTCAAGATTCTTTCACTTATATCGAATCAGTCAGTTCAGGGATGGCAGAGTTCAGTGGAGTAAGTGAGTTCTATGCCCCAGTCAAGATTCTTTCACTTATATTGAGACAGTTGGTACAGGGATGATGGAGTGGAGTAATAGAGTTTTTCTTTCCAGTCAAGAATCTTTCACTTATATTGAGGCAGTCCTTTCTAGAAAGGTGGAGGAAATCAGAGTATCTAGAGAAACCACAGACTTTAGGCAGGTGAACTGATAACTTTGTCACACTAGGATCATTCTCAAATGGGATCAGCGCCTAGTCGGTGTAAGCCCTGGCTTTAAGTCAGGGTTTTTTCTGGGCACTCCAGTATCCTACGTACATCATCCCTGAGCTGAGTACCTCAATTCATGCAAAAGAATTTTGACCAAGGTGTAAAACTATTACTTCACTCCACCATCCCTGAACTAACTGACTGGTTACTCCACTCAGCTCTTGTCCATCTAGTAATAAAAAGACTACATACAAGACTGTAATTGTTTTGTTATTGGACAGGCATGTTCAGTTGGTAATTATCACCTGTTAATACCTACCTGTATTTACACCTATGTCTACCTGTAATTGACATAATTACACCTGTATCAGGATGTGGGTAGGGGGGAAGATATTGTCTCATAAACAATGTCTGAATGTAATAGTTCAATTAAATGCTAAAGTTATATATTGTCTTTTCAAAACTATAAAATCAAATGTGTTTTATTCTGAATAGCTCAATGGATGGAGTATTTAGCTGTAGTATGAGGGGCTTGGGTTCAAGACAAGATCAAATTCTCTTTTTTCTCGCCATTCTTGATTGGCATAATGACCATCAGATGTTGGAGTCTGAATCCCACCAGGGACAGATTCTAGTGTGAGAAATTTCCACCATTATGCCTGAACTGACTGCCTCAATATTAGTGAAAGAATTTTGATACAGGCTCCACTTAACCAAGTTGGACCATAGGAAATAAGGCAATTCAATTGGGATACAATACTCAATAATTATATAGTAACACTTGATCTTGGGTCTGGCTGGCCCTCCTAAAAAAGTAAAAAAGGTTGACTGTATTTAATTCAGCAGTAAAACTGAAAGGGCCACCAGAATGAAAGTCATTAAAATGATTGAGAGAGTTATTTCCCTGACATGATCAGTTACATCTAAGGCAGGTGGTTGTTAGGATGTTTAAGATGTAGTGTGTCAGTCTTCTCGCCTCTAGAATGTATTAACAACTTATACAATATAGAGATCTATCACATCTGACGTTAATAGAAGCATAAACCAGAGTATAGTAGCTAAGGATGGGAGTGGATATGTGTATCAAAGTGGTTAAGTTCATGGATGGTAGAGGAAACCAGAGTGTCAAATGTCTGTCTTCTGGCCTCTAGAATGTATTAACAACTTATACAATATAGAGATCTATCACATCTGGCGTTATTAATAGAAGTATAAACAGAGTATAGTAACTTAACATCATGAGGAATTAAGATGTATCAAGGCAGTCAGTTCATGGATAGTGGAGGAAACCAGAGTGTTCAGATTATTTTTCTATAGGGAGACACTCAGTTCATTGAAACTAGAGAAAACTGGAGTGCCCAGAGTATTTATCAAGAGTATTTTACAATATCTAGGCAGTCAGTTCATGGATGGTGGAGGAAACCAGAGTGCCCAGAGTCTTATGTACAACTTATACAATATAGAGATCTATCACATCTGACGTTAATAGAAGCATAAACAGAGTATAGTAACTTAGCATCATAAGGAATTTTAAGATGTATCAAGGCAGTAAGCTCATGGATAGTGGAGGAAACCAGAGTGTTCAGATTATTTCTCTATAGGGAGACACTCAGTTCATTGAAACTAGAGAAAACTGGAGTGCCCATAATATTTATCAAGAGTATTTTACAATATCTAGGCAGTCAGTTTATGGATGATGGAGGAAACCAGAGTGCCCTGAGAAAACCATTTTCTTTTGACAAGCAAACTAACCAATTTCTCGCACTGTGATCAACCAAGTGGGATTTGAACCTAGGCAAATAGACCACCACGGTTTATAAGACCACACTATAGATTGCTTGGATGAATCAGATAGAAGCGGTCAACTTGTCAGTGCCACCGTGGTGCTGATTGTGGATGCCCCCGCTGTAATGTGATTTTCTGAGTGAGACAGGCCAGTCTGAACTCAAAATAGAATCATAGTTTATAGTTATAAACACAAAAGAAAATTGATAAAGACAATAGTAAATTAGCAGTACTGAATGTAGATTTCCCCTCATGTGAAAAGTAGTTCATAGTTCTAAGAACAAAAATATTGATGGAAATCGAACAAAATTACCGGTACCATTGTACATAGATTTTCCCCTCGTTCGTGTTTTCCCTCGGTGTTTATGTTTGGCTAACAATGTAATAATTATTTCTGACATAGGTTTTTATTTAATCATTTATTTATCTTTTATTGTCAGAAGATGAAAATGGATTAGTGTCAGTATTTAAGAGGTGGCGGGCATCGGTAATTCCGCATCTGATCAATGTTTTATCATCGTAATTGGACAGACGTTTTTATCAATAACCATCCCGTACCTAAAAAAACCGACTCTTCGTATAATTCATGTACTCAATACAATTTACTGTGCTATGGCTATTTCAGTCTTTTATAGTTACAGAGATGAAAATATTAGGTAGTCCACCGACCCGTCAGCCCACCAAACTTTCAGTCTGCCAGCTCACCATCCGGCTAGCCCACTAGCCCTCCAGCCCACCTACCCTGACACTGCACCTCAATTATTTTAAGTACCAAGCAAAAAGAATCATGACCTTAATTTCGTAATGCGAATTTCTTAGTGAAAAAATAATCACTACCCACTTTCAAGTCTTGGGTCAGACAGACCCAGTCAGGGTCCGAACCCACTACCACCCACTTACAGAGCGAGCACTATACCAACTGAGCTATCACAGCGGTTTTAGTGGAAAGAGTAAAACAGCAAATCATGCTAAAATGAAATTGTCACAAAATTTCCTGGTTTACCTCATACAAATATATATAGATAGACATATTAGAAGCAAATCATAATTAGCTAGCCAGCTAAAAGTTTGGAAATGTTTTCAACTTTGCTTTCTCTATAGTATATAATTTAAAGAATACTAACTGGGATTAAAAAACGCATTTCTTCGCTCCTATCTGCTACACACAATTTTATTGCAGTTTCTTTCTCTTGTTATAAATAAGATCAGAGATGATTATAATCTCCAATTTACAAATTTACAATGGCATCTGTCTGCGAAATGTAAATAAATTCCAATTAAGCACAGCCTTTTGGTTAATTATACAAATTGGCACAGGTAAAATATATTTTAACCTGTTTATTGTAGAATAAAGTGTAAAATTTGTCTTGTAAACAAGTCCTCCAGTACCTTTACATGTGCAGTATTTATTCTAGAAGATTGATCCCTTATATTGCCAAATGGTCTGATTGTTAAGGCCTCAGTGGGCCATATTTTGCATTACATGAATGTAAACATATAGTTTATATGTTAATAATGGTGTGTTAGAGGAATTGTTTTGGGTCCGATCTGAAAAACCTAGAACTAACTCGGCCTTTACCGCCGAACGAGGATGATGCTGATGATGACGAGGCCTTTACTGCTAGTCAAACAATGATGATGATGATGATGATGATGATGATGATGTCTTTACTCCTCTTTATTTAATGAGGATGAATCATGATGATAATGATTATGATGATGATGATGACAGCGATGAGGATAATGATGATGATAATGCCAGACATGACAATGATGCAGTTATTACTAGTTGATGATTATGATGATGATGACAGTGATGATAATGATGGCAATGATGATGATAATGCCAGACGATGATGCTGATGCCGTTATTACTAGTCGATGATGATGATGGTATTATACAGTAGTCTATAAGTAGTATTATAAACATGAGCTGGTTATTAAGCCCTAATCTGACAGGTTACACTAGACAGATATGCCCTTTAGAGATGTCGGCTTTTTTTTATTTACCGTGTTGCAGAGAGTATTGTAATTCTAGTATTATTTAATGAAAATGTATATTGTATATTGCAGTCTTCTTCCAATATGGTCTTTGACCATTTTTGTCATAATTTGATTCCCTCATGCAAAGTATTTTTTTTAGCTAAATTGGGTAAAATATATTTTGGTCCTTTTGGGTATCTTTTCAACAGCTTGGTTAAAAAAGATTTTGGTTTCACAATTTTGGTCCAAGCAGTACTGATGAGGAATTGTGATCAAGAGTAGAGGACTCTTGCTGGGCCATATTTGGGGCTAATATTGGGCCCCATTTACAATTCAAAATCTTATAGTTTTTTTTCCACAAATATTAAGCTTATTTTCACAATTAAAAAAACACTTTTTGAATTCTTTGGTCATTTTACATCAGTAGAGTGAAGTGAAGTGGAATGTATCTTACTCCCCAGTCAAGATTCTTTCACTTGTTTTTTACGCCCCAGTTAAGATTATTTTGCCTATATTCTTAGTGGTCTATTTGAGTACTGTGGAGGATACCAGAGTGCCTGAAAACAAACTTCTACACACTAGCATCTGCGAGTTGGATTTGAAATTTAGGCATTAGAAAGTGCTTTGGTCAGTTATTGGAAGGTACTTCATAAGCTGGCATTTTATATCACTAACGCCACTGAAGCCCCATACCAATGCAAATTAAACTATGTGTGTGACAGAATATATGACAACCATCCGTAAAACCTTATGTAAAATTTTCTGAAAAATTATTTCTCAACAGAAATGCTTAAGCTGGCTTAATTCCACCATATTGATGTGTTTTCAGTCCAGTTAAAATTTTAAAGGCCAGTTACAAATGAAAGTAGTTCCTTATCTTGACTATCTATGAAATAGTTGACAACCCTTGTTTATCTATTATACAACTATACTCAACTGTTCCCACCACATCCCAAACCCTGGGCCCATCCCCCACTTTGGCTCCATCCCCTACCCCAGCCCAGCCCAATTACCCACCCACCATTACACTCCATGTATAAACTTCTGAAAAATAATTTTTCAATGCAAATGCTTAAGATAGCATAATTCTGCCATTATTAGGTATTTTCAGTCCAAAAGTAAATTGATAAAGTGGGTGGCTATGATTGAAGTCTCTCCTAGTATATATCTTAACATCATCAATTTGTAATGTCTCCAATATCAGCCATTATTTTGATACAAGACAAAACATCTACTTTTGCTTCGCACGGAGTATCTTGATGAGCCCCGAGGGTTTCCAAATGGCAATGTTAGATTTAAATAAAATCAATATTTTTTAATTAGAGATAGATTGTTGTTTGACTGTTGTAGTGAAGGTGTCTATCACTGATTTATATAATTGTGTTAACAAATTATCAATTTTAAATTAAGTGTCATTGTCAGAGTCTGAAAAGGGCAGCCATCTTGTCAAGGATAACAGATCGTCTGTCGGAATTTTTGTGTTGCATTATTGAACTGGATGAAACAGTGTGTGTATGTGTGTTTTCTAGGTATATTGGTTTCCTCCACCATTCCAGAACCGACTGCCTTAATACAATTGAATTACCGTAACCATATTTATTTTAGTGGAGTGCTAATTTTGGCTTATTTCATGGCTGTTTGTTTTCTGACCCAAAATTTTAAATTATTTCCCTTGTCTTGCAATATTAGCAACAACATTGACATGACTTTCTTAATATTTGGTTCTTTTATTTAATTTTTGGTTTTTTTTTAATTTTTGTTTTTTTTTTAATTTTCTTAAATTAAGTCACACATAGACTTCTTGTTATTCCAGATTATTTTTGTCAGAATTTTCTAGAGTTTCTCTTAATTTTCTTGAGAAGAGTCGGACATAAATACCTTGATATTTCAGATAACTTTCTGTCAGAATTCTCGTTTTTCTCGTAATTTTCTTGAGAAGAATTATCTTTCATTAATTAGCTTAAAATAGATGGCTAATTACACAAAATAACATGGTAAAGTAAATATATTACACTCATGTTAAATGTCAATCACTGGTCGAAGCTATTAAAGCAATCTCGCAAATTGATGGTTGTCAAATGTGATCCATCGAAATTTACCATCTTAATCATTGATATGTTTGTAAAAACGACGGCGAGATTAATCAGACGATAGTCTGACTTATTGTAGCTGTCCTCGTTGTCAGTATATAATTACTCGAACGGAGATCGTATGTTCTATCCCGTTCTCGTTGTCAGGATCATCCCTGATAATGACTACCACTTCTCCGAGATCATACGCTTAGTCCTATTACTTAAAACAATTGATTTGTAGTGCATTATGGGATGGTATGAATTAGATTTGCACCGGGAGTTTAATAGATGCATTCTGTTTAAAATTGATAGGACTGAACTCTGCTGTATTATAATCCGGGACTAAAAAAAAATTAAAAAGTTTTATCTTCTTATCCATTAGGCAGCCATGACCATCAGTAACGCATTGAATCATTGTATTTAACTAAGTTATTATTATCAGCTAGTTTGGCTTCTTTATGTTCAATGATGAATATTATATTCTTCCCAAAAATATTAAATACAGTCCAACCTTCCTTAAAGGCCACCTTTCTGTAAGGACCACCTGCTTATAAAGGCCTGTAGAATTGTATCCCAATTGTTCTTTATTCATATTATTTGAACCTGTATATAAAGACCACATGTCTATAAGGGCCACTTTTACTGGTTCCCTTGGATAGCTTTTATAGACAGGTTTGAATATACTATAAGATTCAACTTCACTTTTATCTTTAATTAATTTTATTCTAACAACTGTAGCATTTACTTTTTCATTGTCGGTGGAATGTCAAAATATGAATGTACAGTTAAACCTTGATATCACAATTTTTTAAACATCCCAAAATCTATTTTTTCAAGTCTCCCTTGATTCTTATAAAGGATTTGGTTATAAACTTGGTAGGCTTATAAAAATAAACATAGAAGAAAAAGACGTCAAGCGAGGTGGCCACATGGTCAAGGGGCATTAAAACAAGGTTTTTAAGAAATAACTTTGATATTTTTTGCTTTATCATTTTTAACCCCCTAAACTGGTGTGTAACCTGTATAACTCTGCGAACAGGTTATGCAAAAATTTGCACACCGGTTTTTGGGGTTAAAAATGATAAATCAAAAAAATATCAAAGTTATTTCTTATAATTTAATTCAAAAATAATTTTGCAATAATATTTATAATTTTAATCACAATTAAATGTTTTCAAAATTCTACATTCAAATTGTCATCATCATATGGCGGATAAATACAAATGACGTCATTGACGAATGAGCTCGTAACCATTAACAGCGGTCATCTTTTCTATTAATCATGTGACCAATGTTGGTATCATACATAAACTGAAAAAATGACACTGAAAAGATACCTAAAATTAAATTATTACTGTATAACCACACAACCTGAGACTCAAATTTTCCTATTATTGAAAAAAAATTGCAAATATATTTTATAACACGTTAAATTTTAGAAAATCAACAACTATTATAGCCAATATTATATTCTGATGTTGGTTATAAGAGGAAATATTTCTATCTATACACAAGCGGTTCTGGTTTACACTACCGGAGTATTTTAGTAGCAGTTTCTGATATAAAATAAACAATATTTATGTATCTAGCAAGTCATAAGCGGTAGATTTTATTACCAAATTGCTGAGCATTATGACGAGAATTAGTTCGACACAATGAAAAGCTGTACACAATTTGTAATATTGAATTAAACCCACAGAAACACAACAGGAAGAGTATATAAAATTCAAATTGAAAATGGGCTCCTAATGTGATAGACTCGTAATGATTTCATCTGCGAAATCCTACCTTTGTGTTATAATTCAATATTATAGGATTTCAGATCAAGTAAATTTGTAACTCTGTCTGTGTTTATTGAGAAAAAGTATTATAGCTAGGCTTATTGTTGGTTATAGAAGACTCGTCAGACAAATGAGCTAATCTTCATTTCCTTGTGAATTTAGAAAAAAATGATACTTATTAACAAGCTAAGCTCATTAACCTTGTAATTAAATGTGTAAAAATAATTTATATTATCCATGAAAAGTATGGTTGTCATAGTCGTGATCTTGAAAGGTACACCACTCACTGTAATTAAATAGGAGGAAATAATTAGTATAATCTGAAAAGTATGGTTGTCACATGTGTGATCCTGGAAAGGTACATGGCTTGCATGGATGCGATGTCAGTATGGTTTATCCTCTCGCTCGCTATACATGTGATGTCACTAAAGTACACCTGCTTCCTCGGTCATTAAAAATATGATGTCAGCATGGTTGGCTCCCTTGCTTCCCATAGATGCGATATGGTGGCATAAGTTCTGTTTCTATACCTGTGGCTGATAATTGCACATTTTAAAGAATTGAATTAAGTTACTAAGATGTTGGTTGGGAATTGAAATGCAGCTGAAAAGTTTTGGGAGAATATATAGGTCTTAACGTTGAGATAGACAGAAAGTCTCGGAGACAGATTTAAATAAGAGAGAGGAGGGACAGATTGAAAGAGAGAAGAGAGAGAAAGTGTGTGTGTGTGTGTATGTGTGTGTGAGAGAGAGAGAGAGAAAGAGAGAGAGAGAAACTGACATTTATGAAGTTCATTGAAATTAAGAATTAAGAATTAATATCTAAATTTCATTCATATGACTGAATATCTCCCACATGACGTGGGAGTTGTATTTGAAGTTCGTATTGGTATTTATTTATTTCCTTTGTCCCTGATGGAACGGCAGTGGATGCTAAAATTAGCTTTAAATCCCTCTAGCCTGGAAACGACAATGGAAGTTAAAATCAGTAACAGTTAGTGTGTAATTAATTGTATTGACTAAGAATGGTGTATAAATGGTGGGTCAATGTATACAATGATTGGCTTTGTTGTCATTTATCGGGATTTGTAGTAAATCGTTATCTTGTATGTATCGTGTCAGATGACCACTTCAACCTGATGTAGAATATTGGATTTTGTGTAAATTTTCTGAAGACATCATTATACACATGTCAGTACATTAAGATGTATATATAAGTACAGTTACTGTTGAGGGTATTGTACGGGATTGTCACATGTTCGAAGTATTGTACGGAATTGTCACGCAGTGTTCTGACAGTATCAAATACCAAAGGTTTCAATGATTTGCAAGGTATCTGTTGACATCAAAATGTGATGTTCGGTGAAAATTATTTATATCTCTGCATTTCGTCTATACTTAAACCCACTGAAATAAGTGGACATTAGCATACAACAAGTTGAAAAGGTTTCAAACTTCAGTGATTTAGTGATCTGTAATGAAATCTTTGAAGTTTTTGCTGCCATCTAAGGTTTTTACCATTGTTGGTCTGTCTGTTTGTCTGTCCGTCTGTGTGTCTCTGTCTGTCTGTCTGTCTGTCAGTCTGATGCTACATAACAGAAATGAACTGAATGGAGTAATGGCAGTTTATTTTGCTTCCAGTCAAGATTCTCTCAATATTATCAAGGCAATCAGTTTTCAGATGGTGGGGGTAACCTTGAGTACCTAAAAAAAACACGACATGTGGCAAGAGAATTAGTATACTAACTTTCCCACAGAACAAAGATCTTTCTAAAATGGATTCTAACCTAGGCAATGAAGATGGTAGGGTCTATAAGCAGGAATTTTAGTCTACTTGGCCACAAAAACCACAGAAAATTATTGAAGATTCTAACTATGTTTTATCCCTTTGCCTATTGCCAGTGTCATTAAAAAACATTAACACCTGGGGTCCTTGATGTCTTGATGTCGTTTGTATTCTTTTACGATTCAAGAACTGACCATCTTGATATAAGTGAAAGAATCTTGACTGGAGTGGGAAAACAACATTACTACACTCCCCTCCATTAGCATTCAATGCTGTGGTTTTTTTGTTACACTAGATTTAATGTGGAGAAATGCTTTGTTTCTGACTACAGTCAAACCTGTCTATAAAGGTCACCTAAGGGAACCAGTAAAAGTGGTCTGTATGGGCAGGTGCCTTTTATATACATGTTCAAATTATATGAATAAAAAACAATTGGGATACAATTTTACTGGCCTTTATAAGCAGGTGACCCTTATATAGAGGTGGTCTTTGAGGCAGGTTGGACTGTATTCTTCTGGAAAATTTCCTGATTTACAGTACTCTTCTTGCTGTTATTTTTGATTACTGATTTAGTTTTCATTTTTTCTGTTTTACAGGTGCGGACATTATTTGTTAGTGGTTTACCTATGGATGCCAAACCTAGAGAATTATACTTACTATTCCGTGCTTACAAAGTGAGTAAAACTTTCATTTTTTTTCCCAAAATCATGTAACTTTCATTCTCACAATATCCCAAACCTAAATTATTACAATTTCTCTCAGAGATGCAAGTTTTCCGATAACATGACCAAAAATCTTAAATTATTATCTCCCTTGTCTCAAATCTTAAATAATTATTTACCTTGTCTGGCAATATTGGCCATCCATGTTGTCTTAAAATTTGGTTCATTTATTTAATTGATTTTCCCTTTACTGGTAAAAAATTGGCATATTTCAGGTGAGAATTTAAATATCTGATATGTTTTAAAATCAGAATTTTAAATTAGTTGATAACCCCTGCCCCATTCCTTGTTTTCTTGTTAGCTCTTGATTATTTTCCGATAATTAATTTTTTCGCCTCTTACATCTCTGAAAATTATTTTTTTTAAGATATTAAAATCCTTAATTGAAAAAAGAAAAACCTTGTATTTGTTATTTGTTATTTTAATCCCTCCTCCCTGAGCTTTGTCGTCAATCCACATCGTGAATCCTCGTAATTCTTCTGATCCTAATGCATGCCTGTCGCTTCGTATTTACACATTTCGACGAGCATTTATTTATGCGTTTAATTAACTCGCAGATTTCAGGTTTCAGATTGTCATGTGAGATGTATCGTCATTTGTTTTTCGAGGCATGTCGAGATTTTTTTTTTTTACGATCATACTTATAATGTTGGGATTTCAGATTCCAGGTCATCTTAAATGATGTATTGTCATTTGTTTTTCATGGCATGTCAGATTATTCACAATAGACCCTTACACTGTCAATTACTGTGTTTAGCATCATTACGGATTCTCTGTCAGATAGAAAAAGAAAGTTATATATGACATGCGTTAATAGCAAGACGATTTCAATTAAAGCTAACCTCAGACCTTCGTTGGGGGGGGGGGGGGGGGGGGTTCAGTGCCCAAGTGTTCTCAAGCACAAGTGAAGGTCCAAACACAATCCATTTAAAATTGATTTTGAAAAAATTAGAATTTAGTGGTATATTGTTCTGGTTTACCAATTTTGGTAAATTCAAAATTTTCAAGTTCCTTCAAGTTTTAATTGACGGATCTCCGGCCACCCCCACAATGTTCCAACAAGCTCGGCATACAAAATACACAGAAAAATAATGCATACTAGGTCTGAATTGTGTCATTTAATGATGTCACTGACACTGGTACATCATTAGCTGCCGTGATGCTGCTTTGCTACAGTGTTATCTCTTGGAATGAAAATTTAAGGAAACCGAGTTCCCTTCTTATTAGTTTATATCCATGTCAGATGGTGAAAACTCTTTCCACATCCTACATATGTACTCATAATTGATTCTTATAATCCATTCTTTATTTTTAAGTTCATAGAAAAATTCCACTGATCTTTTTTTATTGGATCGTGAATTTTACTGATTGGATTAATAAGATAAAGGATGGAATTACTTGGGTTATAGACGTCATTCATGTTGTCGTAACTTTAATAATTAAACTTGAAATAGATACAAGTTTGGGATAATCTTTTATAAGATGGTTGTTATATCATCTTGAAATCTCCATGGAGACCAGATTAAGTAACCATGGCAACCAGGTTAATGATAGTGATTCTTTTAAAGTTAAATGAATCATTATAGAATATAAAGAATCGAATTAAACTGCTAGAGCATTATCTTCTATATAACGGTTACATTTTGTGCTTTTTATTGTTATAATTTTATTTTATCCCCCACCTCTCAGAAGAAATAGGGTGATATTAAATTCAAGTTTCTGTCCATCCAAAATTCTTGTCTTTGTGAATTCTTCATAACTATGAAGCACTTTTTCATGAAACTGGGTGCAAAACATTAACATTGATTGGAGATGTGCATATTGTTAACCAGAGTTGGTTTGCTCATTTTCCTGGCAGTAATTGCTCTTTGAAAATAAGTGCAAGTCACAAAAAAAGAACCTGCTGGGGGGGGGGAGGGGGGGGGGCATAATTCACTGAATTTACTTGTTAATTTTTGCTTTATTCATGGTTAAGTATATATTTCTGCAAAAAGCTAAAGCTCAAATCCCAAAATCCCACTTAGGCAGATCCTTGTATGTAAAAGTTTGTCAGTTAAACTATAGTTTATAATGAAGCCCTGGGGACTCTATTTTTAACTTCATTATAAAGCCACTTCATTATATTGTTATATAGAGGAGCGGCCGGGTCCAATATTTGACCTCTTACTATCCATGTATTCAGTTAAAGCATGTTCATTATATTTGTGTCTTACTGTATTGGTTTTCTGTGGGCACTTGGGTTTCGTTAATCATTCCAGAATCGACTGCCTATATATAAGTAAAAGAATTTGGACTTTGATGTAAAACATCGCTACTCCTGAATACTCCATATCTGTGTCACATAGCAAAATAATTAAATGACAGTTACACATTCTCAGCGTTTTGGAGCTCTATACAAAACTTGCCATTATGATGCTTGTCTTAGTTTTACGTCAACATGTGCCCTGTCGTCCAAGGTACAGACCGACAACTGGCTATATTATTCCCTCTGTACAAATTGTGCAATGCCAGATATATTGTAGACTCCAGTTTTATCCATTTTCTCAAAGACTCAGTTTTATCCATTTTCCCAAAGATCAGTTTAATCATTTTCCTCAAAGACTCCAGTCATCTCATTTATCCATTTTCCTCAAAGACTCAGTTTAATCCATTTTCCTCAAAGACTCCAGTTTTATCCATTTTCCTCAAAGACTCCATTTAATCCATTTTCCTCAAAGACTCCAGTTTATCCATTTTCCTCAAAGACTCCAGTTTATCCATTTTCCTCAAAGACTCCAGTTTTATCCATTTTCCTCAAAGACTCCAGTTTTATCCATTTTCTCAAAGACTCCAGTTTAATCCATTTTCTCAAAGTCCAGTTTTATCCATTTTCCTCCAAAGACTCCATTTTAATCCATTTTTCTCAAAGACTCCAGTTTATCCATTTTCCTCAAAGACTCCAGTTTAATCCATTTTTCTCAAAGACTCCAGTTTTATCCATTTTCCTCAAAGACTCCAGTTTAATCCATTTTCCTCAAAGACTCCAGTTTAATCCATTTTCCTCAAAGACTCCAGTTTTATCCATTTTCCTCAAATTTAATCCATTTTCCTCAAATTTAATCCATTTTCCTCAAAGACTCCAGTTTAATCCATTTTTCTCAAAGACTCCAGTTTTATCCATTTTCCTCAAAGACTCCAGTTTTATCCATTTTCCTCAAATTTAATCCATTTTCCTCAAAGACTCCAGTTTAATCCATTTTTCTCAAAGACTCCAGTTTTATCCATTTTCCTCAAATATCTTTGATATACTATAGCTTTATAGTTTTCCGAAATATTGATCATTTTTTCTGGTATAACTCTTTTTTTATCGGGGAAAATCTTCCAAGAGAATTGGATAATGCAGTTGTAATAATTATTTTTTTCCATTTGTAGAAGTAGACCGTCTTCTTATCCATTTATTTAATTTTCATGTCAGACAATAACAAGTGGTTGCCATCGGTGATTTTTTTGTAAATCCGAGATCATTAAAACTCTTTGATATCTGATATCTGCTTTATACTTGTCAAGCTTTCATATGGTAAAATTCAATCAATCTATAGCACTTAAATGTTTTGATCTGTATCTTGCAGATGCTTTTTCCCTAACTACATTTTTAATTCTCTTGAAACTGCAAGATTTGAGCTTTTGTTATTGGTATAATGAACATGAATGATTTTGTTTTAAAATTAACTATTTTGTAAATTTATTTTTTCATTCCATTCCTGTCCTTGAGTTCTTTTTTTGAGATTCAGCTAATCTGAATTACGTAATTTGTTCGTGAGAAATTCCAAGAATGGAAATTTCGTTAATTTTGATTGGCAGTCAATGATAACACTTTGATCTTTGATTGGATGGAAGCAATATTGAACAGATGGATGAAAAACATAATCAATAACGTATTCATCGTCTGAATACGGGAAAAAACCCCTTATTTGATTAGAATGACATTTTGAGTGCCTTTTCTGACAACGATATGAAAAATTGTTTGTGTCTTGTTATGTTTAAGTTTTGATTATAATTTTTTAATCCATTATAAGGTTTTAATTTTTTTAATATTTTAATTTAATGAATTTCAATGGGCGAGGGGGGGGGCACTGAAAGAATTCATGTTAATTATAAACACATGTTTTATAGAAAAAAAGTTAATTTCAAGTCTCCAAAAAAAAAAATAATATCAAATTCAAGTTTCTGTGACATCTAAAGAAACAAAATAGAAAATAAAACTTATGAATTCCAAATTCTGCATATCCATATCAGTATTTAGATCATCTGTTCAAACTGTCCCCTGATACGTGCCCTGTCTATTATAATTATGTATGTTTTATTTAAGAGGTTCTCCGCTGTATCTAGAATGCTGGATAAAGTTATCCTCCAGACACCGCAACACTTATGATTTAAAATATTACCAGACATTAAATCTACTGTTCTGAAACAATACACTGTTAAAACTTTATGAAAATGAATGTTTTCATTGTATGTTAACTTGGATAATTCAGCCGTTATTATTTTCTCCGATACTATGGGAGAAAACCATAGAGCTATTATTAAGACCTAAATTGTATTTCTTTTCATTGCTGTAACTCGCACTTCTAAAGGAGAAATTGTAAAGTCTCCTTGGGGTTATCAAGTATTCATTCTGCTTGAGGTTATCAAGTGTTTTTTCTAAAATATCTGCAATGGCTGTCAAAAAAATGGTCTACTGGTTTAAAACATGCTCTTACAGGTCATATAGTATTTAAATTCCACTCATTAATGAATTTGAGATTATCAGTTGTCTTTTTCTTGAACAGCTGTGAGGGCTCTTTGTGGCCATTTGGTCTGAAGCATGTTTTTACAGATCCAAATCACCACTCTGTGCTTACATTGAAACTGCACTAGAAAGCACTTGAGGTTATCAAGTGTCTTTAATGTTTAGTGTCTTGAATAGTGATGGACCTCGGTGGCATAGGGGTATAAAGCATGAGCTTATAGATCACAACAACATCTCTCTAGGCCCACATTCAAATTAGTGTCACTTTTCTAGAAGAGTTGCAAGAGGGCCGCAGCGGCCAAGTGGTCTAAAACACAGGCCTACAGATCACAACATATCTCTAGGCCTTCATTCATTAGACTCAAATGAATATGTGGTTATCCAGTCTTTTCTGGAAGAGCTGCAAGAAGGCCTCAGTGGCCTAATGGTCTAAAGCATGGGTTCATAGATAACAGCATCTCTCTCCTACATTGAAACTGCACTAGAATATACTTTAGGATATCTAATGTCTTTTCTGGAATAGAGCAAAGGGTCTTTAGCAGCCTTGTGGTCTGGTGCAAATGCTAACAGATCACAGGATTGTCTCTAGATTAAAATCCCACTAGGGCATATCCTTGTGAGAAAAACCTTGTTAGTTCACTTGCCGAAGGTCAGCATTTTTCTACAAATACTGAAATTTCATACACCATCCAAAACCTGACTGCCTTGGAATAAGTGAAAGAATCTTGACACCATTACTCCACTACACCATCATTGATCTTGCTGCCTCAATATAAGTGAAAAAGTTTTTACTGGGGTGTAAAACACCATTATTACCCTGCACCAGCCAAGATCTGACTGCCTCAATATAAGTAAAAGAATCTCAACTCCCTCTAATCCCATAGAATAGCTGATACATGTATTGAACAATTTCCAACTGATTGGACCAACCAATCAACAACAAGACATCTAGTCTATATTTAGAATGCATGAAGACCCCCTAGCTAGCTCTTAAATCTTTCTTAATATACTTGCATGATTTTGTAGAAATTCTAAATTATCTAATGATTTTTTTAGGATTTTTGAATTTGGAGAGATTTATATTTTAATTAAAATAAAAGTAGCATAAAGTTGCTTGATCATATTGAATATGTTAACAAATACGAGTGTCTACATCGGGCTTCAAATATTCGGACCTTAAGGTTAAAAGTATAGTTTTTGGTATTTTTGGCTACATAGGACCCTTTTTGTTTGGTATACACAGAAAAAACGTTGAAGTAATACTGACAGTACCATCTAAAAATAATATCAACCAGTAAGTTATTTCCCACTTTCAAGGTTTCTATGCCATACTGACCAAATGAAAAATGTAAGTTATAGTACCATCTAAAAATAATATCAACCAGTAAGTTATTTCCCACTTTAAAGGTTTCTATGCCATACTGACCAAATGAAAAATGTAAGTTATAGTACCATCTAAAAATAATATCAACCAGTAAGTTATTTCCCACTTTAAAGGTTTCTATGCCATACTGACCAAATGAAAAATGTAAGTTATAGTACCATCTAAAAATAATATCAACCAGTAAGTTATTTCCCACTTTAAAGGTTTCTATGCCATACTGACCAAATGAAAAATGTAAAACAGAATTTCTAACATATAATTCAATTACCATTGGCCTTTAAACCTGAAGTATCATGCCTCGAGAATGCATTTTATATAAAGCAAGTTAAGACTACAAGATGTCACTGATATTTAGAATTATATTATTGAGGTAGACTTACCCTAAAATTAGTTTATATTTGCATATTGTTTTTATTTGGTCAAAAATACCCAAACACTAATACTGAAAACCTTAATAACCAAATATGTGCGAGTTTGTGTGTCCAAAGAGGACCTGTTTAGCAAATCAGGGTTATTTCCAAACTGTCAACATGGCAACTGCAATGTGTTAACTGTTTTATGTGTGTTTTGTTATAAAATTAAGCAGATAATTAATATGTATGTAAATTAAAATGCTTATGTTTGGGATTTCTGTAGTAACATGGTAGTATATAACCTTTCTTTTGATTGGTGAATGAAGTATGTAACCTTTCTTTTGATTGGTGACTGCAGTATATATATAACCTTTCTCTTGATTGGTGAATGAAATATATAACCTTTCTTCTGATTGGTGAATTGAATCGGCTTTGCAAAGAACATGGCAGATGATGACTATACTTATATAAGCTTTATTCTGATTGGTTTGTAACTTTACATGTAAGCTTTATTCTGATTGGTGGAAGTCTTATCGTTTCTAGGGTTATGAAAATGCATTGTTAAAGGTGATGGGCAAACCTGGCAAAAATAATAGTGTAAGTAACAAGAAAAAGTTGTAACCATGGTTACCAAATATTAACAAAATTGTAACCAAGGTTACCATAGCATCAGCTTCAAGAAATGCTAATATTCACTTTCACTATAGGGATCACAGATTTTAATGCCAGCATTTAAAAGTCATCACAAAATGTTTAATTATATATATAATAACCACATTTAACAATGTTATATATTATGTATTATAACAAAGTAGCATGTTTTTTTTAACTTAAGAGTGACTTAATGAATGGCCTAAATTAACAAATGTAACCAAGCACTTTACGTTGTCACGGCAACTGTTTGTTTATATCATCACATGCACGTTGGTTTTGTATGTTCACCTTTTTATGTCTTTACAGGGCTATGAAGGCTCACTATTAAAAGTCACCAATAAAAACGGCAAAAACACTTCAGTAAGTATCGTTATTGCACTAAACGGACCAATCAAAACCATTTCTGTTCCATCCATTACAGAATCAGCCAATCAGAAACATTGATTTTGTTTTAGAAGTTACAAGCCAGCTGAGAATCGAATCACAACTATCTACTAAAACCTGACAGGAAAATATTGTTTCTTTAACAGAGATTTCCGTCTGTAAGTGGAAGTCCATTCCATTTTCCATTTTGAGAGTCAAGCGTAAAACTTTCAAAAAAAAAAACGCAATCAAGTGAGACTTCTAGACTACCAACCTTCAACCAATATATTTGGTCAGGATATTTGCATCTCCATCTAAAGTCCAAGTTTTATTGCATTACAAACCATGTGTGTATGTGTCCATGCATTCACGTGCAAACTGAATTAAGCCAGTGCTTTGATAATCTTCCCTAAACAGCTTGTCCATATGAAACTAAATTATTATTCTTAAAGTCCAATATAGCTTAAGTTATTGTCTGACTTGCTTCTTCTTGACCAGTTAAGGTTTTTGGCCTGGTTTATTCCCCACCTTTTGAAGAAAGAGTGGGGTATTAAATTTGAGTTTTTCATCTGTCCATCTATCTAAAATTCTTGTCTTGTCTGCACAAATTCTACAAAATGTTGGAGCACTTTTTTATGAAACTTGGTGTAAAGCATCAACATTAATAGGAGATGCTTATATCCTTAACCTGAGTTGGTTTGCTCATTTTCCTGGGAGTAATTACCCTTTGAACATAAGTGCATATCACAAAAAAGAACCTGCTAGTGGGCGATACTAATTCACTGAATTTACTTATAATGAATAAGACCAGATGAGCATTACAGGCCCTTTGGGGACTCTATGAAGGCAAAATTGAATCTGAATTGATTTTACCAAGTTAAAGGCTGTTATTTCAGAATTTGACAAGTGTTTGTGTAAGTTTGATGCTACCAGTGAAGTTTTGATGTTGTTGATATTCCCGTGTTTATGATAAACGTCGGAGATAAGATACACTTCCTCTTACAAAGCAAATGTCTGTGACTTCAACAGATCTCAATTTTGATTGGTAGAGATAATTAAGATCTATCGCTGGTGCAAAGTAAACAACGTCTTTGATCTTAACAGATCTGAATTTTGATTGGTCGACGGCACTATTTATTAATATGTTATAAAGTATATGTACATGTTTTAATGATAAATAAACAGAACCTGGAAATCAGAGATTAAAATCTTCTGTAAAATGCATTTTAAGGCCAGAATAATGTAAATCAATGTTTTTTAAAACATTTACTGCGAGTTGCATTTTAGGCCAAAGGATGTTGAATATTTGTTTCAAAATTTGTATTGGTGCTTTCAAATTCATATATTGAGGCCAAAAAATGCTAAATATGTGTTTCAAAATTTGTATTTAGTAATATTCTCTCAAAATTGATAAAACTCTTCAGTTTTCAAAATTTTATATTGACCGTTCAAATTTTTTGAATGTTGCATTTAAGGCCAAAAGATGTTAAATATGTGTTTTCAAATTCATATTTATTCTTTGCTCTCGGAATTGATACAACAATTTCATTTTTCGAAATTATATATTAACCCTTCAAATTTACTGCATTTTGCATTTAAGGCCAAATGACGTCGAAAATATGTTTCAAAATTCATATTTCTTCTCTGTTCAAAGTTAACAGTTAAATGTACTACATTATATTGTATTTTGTATTTAGAACCAAAGTATATTAGATATATGTTTCAAAATTATATTAGTACCAGTACTTTTCTTTCAAAATTTTTACAACTATTCATTTTTCAAAATTACATGCGTTTCGAATTCACCAGATCCAACCAAAACTTTATTTGAAAGATACATCAGTCTCTGATGTTTTCAAAAAGAAATTTTGTTTTCATATATGATTACATTATAATTATTTTATTACAAATGGCCAATTGCTTTATTTGAAAGAATTTAAACTTTGGTTACCAGGTCATTTAAATGTTTGCTATAATTATAATTACTATATGTTTAATTAAGCTTTTTTATGATTGCAAATACATGTATATTTTTTTAATAATAAATTTTAATAAGAATAAAAGTTATTTTGTGAGAAATGGTGAATGGTAAGTTTTTGTTTTCTTTATGGATTTTTTTTATTGAAAAATAACTTCTGTAGAATCTGCAGATGATACTGTACATTGGGGAAATTTACACTGGGAAACTTTCACAGTTTTGGCCTAAGGACCATTTTGGGAAACAACTTTAACTTTTATGTTAAAAGTATGTATTGGATTTTGTTAAGTTTGAATTTTTTCCCCTTCATGACAACAAACATAATTTTGTGGTTATAGATACACTTTTGAAATTAAAAAAAAAAACCTTAGATCAATTACTAGAAATCAGAAAATTTGTAATCCTGTATACAAAGTGAAAATAGTTAATTTTTATTTTCCCATTTCCCACAAATATTTATTCCCTGGGAATATTTCCCATCATGCAGTATTTGAAAGTAGATTTAATTCAATTTTTTTCTGAAACAAGTTTATAACTAATGCTTAATAAATTTTGCTTTTAACAAGGGGTAGAAATTAGAAAATATTGTTTTAACTGTTAGATGTGAAATAGTCTAACCAATTTAAACTGTTTTTGATACATCAATTAATTACATGTACAGTTGTCCCCCTTCTTACACAGACATCTTTCTGCAATAAAGATGTGGCATTAGAAAAATTGCATCTGCTTACAGTACAACCAAACTGTAAAAGTAAAATGTTGACAATTTTTAAACTTCCAGGAATAAATTTTCGCATGAAAATGTATATTTACACTATATTATAAAGCTGAAATTGTCAGAAATACAAATTTTCTCTCAGTCAATTTTTCTGCTTATGCTGACACAAACAATGTATGGTTCTGTTCTAGAAGGTGCATTTATAGGAGGGGGACGTCTGTAACGTCCTGAAGAAAGCTCAAATTATATCAAAATCATTAATCTTATTTCCACTTTGTTGTATATTTTTACTTGCTTCATTGTTGTACGTTTTGTAATCTTAACAGCCCGTGGGATTTGTCACGTTTAGTTCGAGAGTAGCTGCAGAAGCCGCAAAACAAGACTTACAGGTAACATAACGTCATCTGGTGAGAGAAAAAAGTTTGATTTGGTATATATAAAACCATATGGTTAAAGAACAGGGTATTTTTGGGGTTTGCTTTGGACCTAAATATATTGGAGTAACTTGATGCACTACACTCTTTAAAAAAGCAGATGTATAAAAATGGGAGGTGGCTGTATTTCTTGAAAACATTTACTGTACAAAGGAAAATGTTCGCATGGGTAAATTTTTGCTTATTTCATGCTAAATAAGTTACCGCAAAAGTTTTACGAATGCGAAAATGTCTACCATACAGGTTTACATATCATAATATATAGAATATACACCTGCTTATATTGGTTATACATAAATTACACCCACCTGAAATGCCAGATTTCAGAAATCGCGTAATTTTTACCCAGCGAAAATAATCCCCTGTAAAGTACTGTAAAGTTGCTGAGTTTGGAAAGGACTGCTGTGACCAAGAGTTTACATGAGTCCTCAAATCCACTGGTTGTCTCGGTACCAGTTTATTGGACTTATTGATCTGGGATGTTAATCTGACATTGCAGGGGACTGTACCATCACATTGAAGGTCGCCATTAGTTTGCAATAGCACAAAGCAGATCATACATAGTTTTACAAAACTCACACACAACATGAACTTGTGTTTAGATTAATATGAAAAAAATTGTCTCGTAGTGATAAAATACATTTATGTGACTTGAAACATTATTGAAACAATCAACCAAACAAAAAACTAAATGACCACCCTACCAATGAGACAACCAGTCAACCAACCATTTATTCAACCAACCAACAACCATCCAACCAATGGCTCAACCATTCAGAGTTTGGACAGGCACTCGACACAATGACCAAAATGCTAAAATTCCCGAAAGCAAAAAAAAATTAAATAAAAGATTAATTTGCTACTCAATTTAAGAGTGATTTATGTATACAGATATGTTTTTGTTTTCAGGGTGTTCGTTTTGATCCTGATCTTCCACAAACATTAAGATTAGAATTTGCAAAAAGTAATACAAAAGTAACGAAACCTAAACAACAGAGTCCACAGCCAGCGGCAACACATCCCACCTTGATTCATCCAATTACTGGTCGTAAGTATAAAATATTCATAATTCATAATTGTGATCATATTATGAAACCCAAACAGCGAAACGCTGCAGTAAGCAGCGACACATTCCGTCTTCATACATCTAATTATTGGTCGTAAGTATGACATATTCTTAATTGATAATGATAATCATATTATGAAACCCAAACAACGAAACTCAACTCGCAGCAAGTGTCAACGCAATCCATCTTGATACATCCAATTACTTGCTGTAAGTATAACATATTCTTAATTCATAATCATGATCATAAAATTATAACAGGGAAAGTCCATAGCCATCGGCAACAAAATCTATCATGACACATCAAATTGTTAGTTGATCGTTAGTATCATATTGGATTGATAATTGTAATCTTGTAGTGAGAGTAGGTCAATTGTTGTAGCCAAAACATTTATTCTTTAAAAGCTATTTTGAAAAATTCATAAAATAAGATTAAAAAAAATAAAAGATTTCAAAGAAGATTTATAACAAACTTAATACAAACATATCTTAATATGAGATAAGTTCAGGCAATGCTTAGGATTGAAAAGGGAGTGTTTGTCTCTCAAGAGACAGCTCAAGTTTAGACAAGACTTGCTGAGATCATATTAAGCATATAGATATTTATCCCCTGCCTTTCGAGGAAAGAGGGGTTCGAAAGGCGGGGATATTAAATTTTAGTGTCCATTCGTCCTTCCGTCTTTCGGCCGTCTGTCCGTCCAAAATTCTACTCTGCCCTAATTCTCCAAAACTATGAAGCACTATTTCATGAAACTTGGTGCAGATTATCAACATAGATATAAGATGCACATATCCTTAACCCAAGTTGGTTGGCTGATTTTCTTAGAAGTTATTGCCCTTTGAACAGAAGTGCAAATCACAAAAAAGAACCTGCTGGCGGGAGATCCTAATTCACTGAATTTACTTGTCAATATTGGCTTAAATAGTTAACAAGTTTCACTCTAGTGACTTAGTACATGAATTTACTGTGTAAAATTATACGAAAACAATTTAAACGTGCCATTTGAGTAAATGATAACCCTGACCTTGACCTATATGCAACATACACCTACATGCAGTAATGATACACCTGTGACCTTGACCTATATTTGTCGTACAGTACACAGGGTAATGATACACCTATGATTATTGAGTTAAATGTTAATATTTCCACTTGGACAGTTTTCAGATGATTTTTATTTCTAATTTTTTACATCAGCTTCATCAAGATCAATCGCTCATTAACAAATATTTTTCTGTATCAGTGTTGATAGAGGGTTTAATAAGAACACGCTAACTACATTCATTAAATTCAATCATTTCTGAGGCTTGTAGGTGTTGAAATTAAACTTGATGTTTTGCTGATTTTGGTGATTTCTTTTTCAGCATATGGTTTGATAATAATCCTGTAATTTTTAAGGCTTGTAGGTCATGAAATGCGACATAATTTTTGCTGATTTTGGTGGGTTCTTTGGCCTTGTGGCATGATCTATATTTATTATCATTTTTGTGGGAATTATATGAAAAATGTTTATGTCACAATTGGCTTATTAAATGTCAGTTTATGTGATTTGGTATTAATTTAAAAACAAATGTTATACGGTATCATGTGGTAAAGTGATGAAGCCCATATAATTTCATCTTCAATTTGACCCCATACATAGCACAGCAAATATACTTAGGGTTAAACTCTGCAATTGACTTGATCTTCATTCCAAGGAGAGGTAGAATATAACTTCAGATCACTTAACGGGAAAAACACTGGCCTGAATATCCTGTAGACACAGGATAGACTTTTAACTGAAAAATTGCTATTAATTCTTCTAGCAGACATATAACTTAAACTTTGCTGTTCTTTTGATGGAACAGATTTATAACTTAAATTTGGCTGTTCTTCTAACAGCTCTCGTTTAAATTGTTTTGCATCTTTTAATTTCATCATTAGACACAGGAATAGATAGAATTGTCAAATTTGCACATTGATCGAGTTAAGTAGCATGAGCATAGACTTATTAACATTTTCTCTTTTCACATATATACCAAAATACAGTTTTTGCAGCTTTCATGTTTCTATGCTGATCTAGCGTTTTATATTATTACTTTGTTTTACAGAAGATGTATTTTGCGATCATTTTGGAATTTTAGATTTTAATTCACAATTATATATTTATACATTTTATCTCTTGCTATATATTTAGATTTGCAATTTGGTAATGAGAATGCATGACCAATTTAAAAAAAAAATAAAAAAAAATTTTTAACTTAAGAGGGCTTTTCAGTGGTGGACCCAGGAGTTTTGAAAAGAAGGGTTTCATTTTTGAGAGCTTTTCAGTGGTGGACCCAGGAATTTTGAAAAGAAGGGTTTCAATTTTGAGGGCTTTTCAGTGGCGGACCCAGGAATTTTGAAAAGAAGGGTTTCAATTTTGAGGGCTTTTCAGTGGCGGACCCAGGAATTTTGAAAAGAAGGGTTTCAATTTTGAGGGCTTTTCAGTGGCGGACCCAGGAATTTTGAAAAGAAGGGTTTTAATTTTGGTTGATGTGGAACGATATGCCAAAGTCTCCCCTAGCTAGGGAGGATGTCTGGTGGTAACTTCCCCAATCCCTTACTAACCTCTGTTCTGGTTTAGCCACTCCTTGTGGGGAAAATAAATGAGAATCAAGTGATAATGATAAGTTCTTGTTTTTGAAAGCTGAAGCAAAATTATATATAGACTTTAAAATGTGGTTCATTAGATGAACCCTATTCTATATTGGCATTACATAGTCCCACGTTAGAACCAGGAATTGAAATGATGACGACGGCAATGATGATGATGATGATGATGATGATGAAAGATTAGCATTAAATACAAAAAATTGTTGGTCATGCATTCTCTGTAGCATTTTACTTCTCCTTTGAAAACAAAAATTAAACTTATTTTTATATTATATATATATATCTTATTTGCCTCATATCAAGCCACAACTTAGCAAACTCACGTGTGCTATCTCTTATTTACCTTCACTTGCAGAAGAGTTAAGTGCAGCCTTCTTTCCAGGTGGCCCGGAAGCCTGGGCTCCTCATCCACTCGCCGCCTACCCTGAGCTGGCTCCAAGTGCAGCGGCGGCTATCCATCACACGGCACTTATTCAACACCCAGCCCTCGCACAAGTACCGGTACGGGTTAGTTATCAGAATCTTTTTACCATTTATTGCACTGGTGCAAAACGTTCACATGATTGTGTATATATGCATTTCCATGGTTACTGTCACTTGATTTTAATTACATGCATTAATCGCCTTAATTACAGGTTTTGTCACATTTTATTACATGTGTTACCATAGGAACATAGCATTACATGCATTGTCATAGTAAAACTATTTTCACTTTGGATTATATGCATTGCCATGGATATAGGTTTTTCACCCTTACATGCATTGCCATGGTAATAGTTTTCAACACTTTATATTAATTTTTCACAGCTGTATTTTAGAAGCATTTTGTATAAAAATTTAGTTCACTTTTAAATTAAAAATATCACTGCTTTCCTTATCTAAAATATGTTTAAATAATATCAAAGTCAAACTTTTAATCTTTATTTTTGAGGACATATTTTTTTCGTGGGGGGAAGAGTGTAACTTTAATAACCAACTTGTTTCAAAGGAAACTTTTACATGACTTTTCATAGTTACTTGTTTCATATTATATTTGAATACACTGATATGCAAAAAATACAAGAGCCAAAAATAAATATGCAAATTAGGAGAAAGGTTCTGTTTTGTAGTGAATAAGTACAGGTGGAATACGATGACAAATTGGAAATTTAATAAAGTTATATGTTTTGTACAATAACTTCACATTTGTAAATGTTTTTGGCACTGCACAAAAATTAATTGGTGATTTAGTTTAGTGTGATTCTCTAATGATTGATCAAACACAAAAAACCAAAAAACATTGAAACAAACAAAAATAGAAGAGAAAAAATGAAAGAAAAAAGAAAAGAAAATTTCATAAAAAATATTGTTATTTTTTTAAATTTCTCAACTGAAGCTGATTCAAGATGATGTTTTTGAAACTTCCTAGATATAATTTTAAAAGTATAATTGTCATTGTAATAATTGTCCAGTTGTTGATAATTTTTTTCTTCAAAATTACTATTATTTCATATAATACCTCAACAGATTTTGTCTACTAGGTTTTTTTTTTATCAAATTGTGAATTGTTCCCTCGTTTAATCATAGTTAATTCATGATATCCAAATCTTACCAGTTTAGCAATACATACAGGAATATGTAATAACAACATTGCAAGTTCAGAGGTCAGATTTATCAGGGGTCAAGGTCATATTTTATATGTTGTTATGTTAACATTGAACATTGTGATATTGTGTGTGGTTTTGCACAGTGCAGTGAATGGTATATTGGTTTGGTTAATGATGTCTATTATAAAAATATATTATTTTACAAAATAGAAAGAAAAAATAACGAAAATATGTCATTATTATAACTAAAAAAAATTGTGTTTGCAGTAAGCAGAAATTGGTCAAAAATCATCAGGTTTAAATTTGTGTAAAGTGGGGTCAATCCGAGGATCTTTTATAACTATGCCTTAACTTATTTACATATTTCAAATATCTTTTGTTAAAATTTCACATTTTTTTTACTTTTGAACTGGTAAAATGTTCTCATTAACCAAACCAAACACTTAACATGTTGATAAAATCAGCATGTAATATGTACATGTTTTAATATTGTGGTTAGTACAGTAAAACCTTGATTAATTGTCACTATTTGTGCAACCCAAAGAAGGGGATATTAAATTCCAGTTTCTGTCTATCCGTCTGAAATTCTTGTCTGCGTAAATTCTCTAAAATCTATAAAGCACTATTTCATGAAACCTGGTGCAAAGCATCCAAATTGATAGAAGATGCACATATGGTTAACCAGAGTTGGTTTGCTAATTTTTTTGGAAGTTGTTGCCCTTTGAACATAAGTGCATATCACAAAAAAGAAGAACCTGCTGGCAGGGGATTCTTATTCACTGAATTTACTTGTGGCATTTTAAAGGGTTTTGTTGACAAATCATGGGAGAGTTGATAAAGAATGGAAACCATACAGAAATGAAATTTGGGACTTCAAAACACTTCTGTGATAAGCAAAGTAGTAAAATTATTGATGGGCATTATAACAAGGTTTTACTGTTAAGTAATTAATGAAGTGTTTTCTCCAGCGTTGGCATCAACTATAGGTAGTGGCCATGGCTGCTGTTATCAAAATACTGACTGCTGTTATCAAAATACTGACTGCTGTTAGCAAAATGCTAACGGCTATTAGCAAAATGGTGATGAATATTGTTTAAAGTTGTAAACTGGGCAATAGACTTTTGGAATTTCGGTATTGTATGGCAGTTGATAGGATAGTTGCCAATGATAGACCAATCTGAAACTGAACATAAAATGGACCATTTCTGGAAAAAATGTTTTTGCTAGAGTGCTAAATGCCAACTGGAGAAAACACAACTATTTGTTTATGAATGTGATTTGATTTTTGTGATCTTTGAGATATGACAAGCATTAATAACAAGTAAAGCTGAGATATGACCAAACAAGTTCTTTTGAAATCCATGTGCTATTTCTTGTTTGCTTGTGACCTTTTCAAAAGATCAGAGATTGCAGTTCTTGAAAGAAGTCATATAATTGGATAATTTAAGCCACATGGTAAATCCTATAATATTATCTGATTGGAAGATGAAAGACATTAAAGAAATGAAATGGTAGGTGACATTTGATTGGATAATTAAAGATGATAACCTTGAAAACCTTGCCAACAAGGGAGGTAATTCATGAGATATTTAGACTTGTACTTATTTGGATTAATTTTTTGTTTCAGGAATGGTTGCATCAATTTCCTCAGGTAAAACTCATTTGATTTCATTTTCTTAACAAGCATGGATTCAAAAGCAAATTTCTTCACAAAATTGATCACTACTTCACAGTGACAAAACATAGAAGTATATTACATATCAATTATTATTTGTAGTTAATCACAGCTAGGTTTTACATTCTTTCTCCTTTCTAGCTTGTTTCAGAGAGTATTTTTATGTTGTTCTATTAGTTGTTTTTGTTTTAAGTTTTATGGGTTGCATAATAAAACTTCTCAGATGGACATATTGCTGGAAAATTAAATTTTATGTTTGAAAATGTAACATTTGGATAGCGGTTTCAAAGTCTGAAAAAGTTGATTTCAGATTAAAGTCTGGAAATGTTTCAAAGGTTCAGAGTTTGAAAATTGGATTTCTGCTTCAATGTGGAAAAATTTGCCAAATAGATGTAAAAGTGAAACAGTAGATTTCAAATTTCAATGCCTTGTCTTTTCTCGTAGTTTTAAGTCAGAAAAAGGGATTGATGGTTTGGATTGATTTTAGATCTAACAGAAGTGCTTTAGATGTCAAGTGGTTAGTCTGGATAACAATTTAAGAAGTAAATAGTCAGGGAGTACTCTTAGTAGTTTGATTAATTTTTCAATATTGGTAAAATTCCATCATTTCTGTGTTGAAATAGAATTTCTGTATAGAAGTGGAATTTTTCTGGAATCTTTCTGTCGAATTTTCAGTAGAATTGTTACTATACCTGTCTTGGTTTTGCACCACTAGGTGACTGTTTCAGAATAAAATCCTCGTCAGTAGTGTTTGGACATAACTGAATGCATTATTCTAGGAGAAGAAAGTATGGCTAATGAATTCATGCTTCCAGAATTTCTTATGTATAATTCATTTTAAAGTTTTTATCAAAATGAAAAAATGGCTTCATAAAGGCTGTGCATCTGATATGTGTGTTGTCATAGTAACGTCATTAAAAACATGCAAAACATTGCTGTTAAAAAATGTTATGATGGTTTTGTCAAAGATTCTGGTAATTCAAGATCAGAAATAATTTGGTTTAATTCAGCTGTTTTTCAGATTTCCTACCAAAGATTATGGATTGGTAGCTTTTGTTTGTGCTTATCTACATATTCTCTTAAGTTTTATGGTCATTATTACAATATTGTTGATACGTATGAGGTCTCTGTGCTTTTGATTCTTAACTTTGATTTCACAAGTGACGGTTGTAGCTAGCATAAGTTGTTAATAAAGGGAGGTACATTTAAATCATGTGTATCTTTAATTTTTGTTTTCTTTAATTGGTTGTCTTTCAATCTGCTTGGCAGGGAGAGGATTATTTGTCTGCACTAAATGGCCGACAGGCTACATGTAGACGTTAAAATGTGTTAACGGGGTTTAACTGGTTAAGGACTCTCTCAATCTTTTGATATAGCACTATATACAAGTTAGATGTATGTTTACATTTATTAGATGTTTTAATTCTTTTAAGGATAAAAATCTGTAATTTTTCAGTAATTTTTTTTCTGTTTGTTTATACTGTACTTATGTAGTCTTAATTTTTCTTTGATAATTGTTCTGTAGATAATGTAATATTATTCACTCTGGTATATAATTCTTGGCTTTGCATGTTACATTGGTTTTCATTGGTAGATCAAATAAATAGCTGCCAACATTGATATGTTACCTTGAACACCATTGGATAGCTAAATGATGTTCAAATTTTCAACTGAACTGTGATTGGTTATATTGAAATATGTTATCTTCAATACTATTGGCTAACTGAATGAAAGTATTTGGACTAATACATGATTAGTCATTTCAAAATTATGGGACAAAAGTTTTAGACAAATGAAATTTCTATAAAATTCACATGAAGATGATTGGTTTTAAGCAATTCTTTACAGATCTATACCAGTACATATTGGATAACGGACCAACATTTTATTTCACATCCCTAAGCCAATCAAAATTAGTTTTAGTTAGTTGTCCACACCTTTGACATGTTTATTCCATATTAGGAATTTCCCTTTAAATGTTGAATTGATCATTTTGTTTCACCTCCTTTAGAGAATCTGTCAGTTAATTTATCAATTAATTACCTTGTCATTTTATTCCTAACACTTTCCTTTATAATTTATTTATATTTATGTTTATATTTATTTAAAGTTGTTTCAGCCAACTACTAACAATTTAATATGGGACACCGGGGTAAGTTACTAATCAAACCCCACCCCTCCAGATGCATACCCCACCCCTCTTCTCCTCAAACTCTTCCACCCTTTCTCTTCAAATTTCACATCATTGCTGTCTGCCATCTTTTGAAGCCATAGATTGGGCCTGAAGAAGCCAATGCCAGTACAATGTATCTGATTTAACAAATAATTTTGGTTTCCAAGAAGCATATAAACATGTCCATATTTTGTACTTGAAGTGGCAAGAAGTGTAATTGCTACAACAAATCTCCACATATCTGTGACATTCAAACTTAGTATATTACACTTTTTGTTAGGTACCAATGTCATGACAGACTTAAGAACCTTCCCAGTACATTGCCTGAACATATTGAAAAGGTCAAAATTTCGTACACTTCACCTGTAGCTGGAGATGTCCTTATAAAAGTGAAATATATTTGACTTGGATGTAAAACATCATTCAATCATTGCAAATAGAAATTAAAACAATGGCAATCTCAGTAATAAGTTACTTTTTAAAATTGGTAAATTATTTGCTCTGCACTATCATTCCAACAAGAAACACCAAAAAGTCTGAAAAGTTTCCATTTTCTGTTCGAATATTTTCATTCCTGTAAAAAATGTCCATTTCCTGAAAATATAATTCTATTTCCTTTCAAAATAGATTTTCTGTCACAATAATTCTGAATATTTCCATTTACTTTTAAAATAATTCCATTTCCTGTCAAAATAGTTCTATTTCCTGTCAAAATAATTCCATTTCCTGTCAGATTAATTCTATTTCCTGTCAGATTGTTTCCATTTCCTTTCAAAATAATTCTATTTCCTGTCATATTTCAGAATATTTCCATTTCCTGTTGAAATATTTCTATTTCCTGTCAAAAAATCAAAAAAATGTTCCATTTTCTATCAGATTTAGCTTTCTTTCATCCATTATTTATTGCCTGCCTTATGAACACTTTTCCACCACAGATTAGCCATTATAGCACCACCACACTTTATTCATCACAATTCTATCTTTATTGTCCTCCTCTATGGTGACATAGAGGTTAAAGTGTTCACTCTGTAAGTGGGAGGTTGGCATATCTGGGTTAAGACATCTCACTTATTTCTTCACATATATTCTGCCTCAATATAAGTGGAAGAATCTTGACTCTGGTGTAAAAATGCCTATTTTACCACTCTTCACAAAAATCATCTTGGGTGGCAGTTGAGGTGTTACCCTTCAAGATAAAAGTATCTCAGCACTGCAACCTCCACCTTGGTGAATGAACTAAAATGAGACAGGGAAATTCAAACTGAGTCATTAGTCATTGATGTGACTTCAATATGGCAAGAAAATTCAGAAATTGGTTGGTGAACCTGTGTGCAAACTTTCTGAGTGTTATAAAGGTCAAAATTTTGTTTCACATCACATCAGCAATTTTGCAGCTATTCACCGTGATTGTCATAAAGGAATACTGTGTTCTCAGACACTTTAATAAAGTCAGTGAAACTGGTATATCCACCAGCTTGATGAGCCTATAGGCTAAGGAAATACTTTAATTTTGAAAATCATTTTTGCAAGTAGAAAATTTTACATCAGACCTTTGAGTTTCTTGGGTCAAATACTGGTAGCAATTGAAATATCAATGTTGGCAGCTTTTTGATTTTGTTGTTATTATTATTATTATTAAAATTGTTATAATTATAATTAATTATTATCTTTTCACTTTACTAGTTGTTATTATTATTATTATTATTTTCTTTTTTTGCACAGAAATAACTCACTTAATTATGATTGTCATCACGTAAACTAGGCCAAGATGCTGCTCCCAAAAATATCAAAAACAGAAAAGAAAAAAAAAATTTAAAAAATTCCCGCTTTTTGTAAAACATGGCTTTTTCTGAAGAAAACAATGTCCTAAATTTGGTTTGTCATTATAGTATTATATTATATCCTATGAGAACTGGGAACATTATTTATACTAAAAAAAAGAATACGTCATTTTCGGAAATCATGGCGAAACGTTTTTCCATTGGCAGTAGAACCAGTAGTTTCATAGGATTGCAAGCAAGTATACTGCATGTTTCATGAGACGTTATCCCAATTTCTGTTGGCTAATTTTAGTGTCACCTTCAAGGTCACGATAAAACCTTGACCTAGTTACAAGAATGCTTGACAAAGATTTAGTTGGGCTTATAAGTGAAATGTGTAGAGACTTTATAGATCTTTCAATAAAAAATAACAATTTTGGAAGATCTGCAACAAACAAAACTTTTTTTTTAAAAAACAAAAGAAAAACAAAATTATGACCTTGACCTTATTCATTGAGGGGAGCTAGCATCTTTTCTGACCTGGTTCTTTATACTATTATTAACAGATACATCACCCGACCATTGTCGCACCCCCACCGCCGTATCAGCTGCCCTGCCGCACCCACCCATTGCTGCTACGCCTATCTTAACTAGTCCCATAAGCACGATGAGCACGACTCCGACATCAACTGTATCCGCCTTAGGCTGTCAGAATGCACCTTGCTCAACTCTCTTTGTGGCAAATCTAGGCCAGTTCTCCTCTGAACAGGAGCTCAAGGATTTGTTTAGCAGGTTAGTGAAACAAAAAACCTTCATATGGAATTACGAAAAAAACATAGACAGGTTCACCATCTATAAGGTCTCCTGACCCAGCGGATCCTTAGGGCTCAGAATTTGCCGGCTTACCTTAATTTATTTTCTTTGCAAAAATGCTTTTCTTTTTTAACCATGCATGGTATTTTAACAAGTAACTATCCACTTTGCAAAGATTTGTAGATTTCACTGTTATGTTTCAGATATAAGCATCCTCAAACTTAAATTGGAATGAGTCTTTCAGGTATATTAGGTACAATGATCATTCAAGTGTTTATGGGTTAAATTGGAATCAGTCTTTCAGTTATAAGTTCATCAAGACTTTACAAGTTAAATTGGAATGGGTCTTTCAGCTATAACCTCCTCAAAACTTTATGGGTAAAATTGAAATGAGTCTTTTTGGGTATAAGTGTTCTCAGGTCAAAACAGGTTAAATTGGAACGAGTCTTTCAAGTTTCCTCAATAGTTTACAGGTTAAATTGGAATGAGTCTTTCAAGTATAAGTGTCCTCAATAGTTTACAGGTTAAATTGGAATGAGTCTTTCAAGTATAAGTGTCCTCAAGACTCAACTGGGCTAAATTGGATTGAAATTTTTGGGAGGTCTTAATGGTTTAAATTGGAATGAGGAGGGAATCTATGGGCTACATTTAAATTGTTTCCAGACCCTTGTTTCTGTTCTTTTCTGTGTGATGAATTAATTTTTTTACATGATTGTTGTCTTTTTGAATGAGGACACTGGTCGATTTTATAATTCAATTCTGGTTTTTATGTTATAATTTTCACATTGGATGGTGTGCAACACCTGATAGTGTTAGATAAAAAAGCTGCCAAAATCTGGCCTGGTATTATAATTCAATTCTTTTGTTACAAGCATTTTGATTGGTCATAACTTTTCTGCCAAAATCTGTCATGGTATTATAATTCAGTTCTTTTGTTTCAAGCATTTTGATTGGTCAGACCTTTTCTGTTATTTATATAGGAAAGAATTGACTAAAGCACTGACTTACAGTTCCTCTCACTGTCCACTTTGTCAGATCTGATTACCGTCTAGGTTTTAATCCCACTTTGTTATTCCTAGTTTGATCAAGTTTGTCAGTTTGATTACTGAAAGTTGGTAGACTTAGGGATAGATACATGTGAGCTACACTGTAATTCTGTCAGGCCCTGTTATAACTGTTAGTTTGATTGTTGAAGGTTGGTAGACTTAAAGGTACACAGGTGAGCTACACTGTAATTCTGTCAGGCCCTGTTATAACTGTTAGTTTGATTGTTGAAGGTTGGTAGACTTAAAGGTACACAGGTGAGCTACACTGTAATTCTGTCAGGCCCTGTTATAACTGTTAGTTTGATTGTTGAAGGTTGGTAGACTTAAAGGTACACAGGTGAGCTACACTGTACTTCTGTCAGGCCCTGTTATAACTGTTAATTTGATTGCTGAAGGTTGGTAGACTTAAGGATATACAAGTGAGCTACACTGTAATTCTGTCAGGCCCTATTATAACTGTGTATAACTGTGTTATCTACAAATCTACTCAGTACCAGCACTGTAATAATTAAATGACCCTTATAGACTACATGACCCAGTGAACCTGTCTATGTAAGCGACACGCTCAGTGATCGGTACCCCTATCAGGCATGATGGCTGATCAGACAATATGATTGACAATATACTTTACAACACTATAGCCAAAAAAAATTAATAATCTGCAAAAAAATATTTTAATTTGATATCAAAATCTGCACCTAGCAACTCTTGCCTAACTAGTGCATTTAGCTTTCTAAAAACATGTAGCTAAATCACAATAAATGACTGCATCTTGCACTATACATCCTAGATGTGAGAGTGTGTCAAGAAAGGAAAAGGGGGAGTGGATAGAGGATCAAGGGAAAGGGAGAAGGAGAGTCAGTAGATCAAGGGGGGGGGGGGGGGGAAGAAGTTAGTGGATCAAAGGGATAGTGAGAGAGGTTAGAGGATCAAAGGGGGGAGTCAGTGGATCAAAGAGATTGGCAAAAGATTAGTAGATTAAAGTGGTGGCGAGAGAGATTAGCGGATCAAGGGAGAGGGAGAGGTTAGTGGATCAAGGAGGGAGCTTATGAATGGGGGAAGTTAGTGGATAAATGGATAGAGAGGTTATTAGTGGATAAATGGAGAGAGAGGTTAGTGGATCAAAGGGGTGGGGAGAGAGATTAGTTGATCGGGGAAGAGGTTAGTGCAACAAGGGGGGGGGGTGGGAGCTAATGGATTGAAGAGAGTTAATGAATCAAGGGAGGGAGGGAGAGTTAGTGGGAGGGAGGGGGGTAGTGGATCATGTACATTTGTTATTGTGTTCCATTTCTAGGTTTGAAAACAACAGAGCATTATTGATTGAAATAAAATGAACTTGATTTTTTTCTTTTAAAAGATACAATTTAAAAAAAAAACCATAAAGTAAGATGTTTAGAAAAAATAATAGTGACTTTTGATCATAAAAATTAAATGAAGATTCCTTGTTTTAGATAGAATTGTATTTTATGGCCAAGTCAAGGTTATACAGCATGCACTCTATCAAAAGTACATTGTACTCATGCAGTGTTATTTTGTCATTTTCTGTTAAATTTATTTTTCAAAGAACCGCAAAAAAATAGAGTTCGCCAGCATACCACATGATCAATACCCCTTAACATAACTCAAAATTTCCTTGTGTGACGTCATTTTAATGGGAAAATGTAAACTGAAGTGATTCCATCAACGTTAGAAATACGTATTCCGCAGAAATGTTGTGTGGTATCACATGGTACACTGGCGGATCCCATTGCTTGGACAGATTTTGATTAAATTGGGTGGGTGAGAGGAGGACCAACCAATTTTTGGCAAATAAACAGTTGCAGTTGTGACAAGGAACAAAATTTGAGTGTTTTAGTATTGATCAAATTAAAATTTTATATTTACCGGTATTTTTCGTACATTTTGGCAATTACAGAAATTGGGGAGGAAACTCTTAAGGGAAAAAAACAAAAACATTTGGAAAACAAAATTTTAATTTATTGAGGCCAAACAAATATGTAATGTGTCGGTGAAAATCGGTGATTTGATTCTGATCAAAACATTTTTAGTTGTCAGTTATGTTGTCTGGTCTACCAGCCATGATAGGATTGTAGGGGTTAATTGTTAGATTAGTATTAAGATTTTGACAAAAAAAACATTTTTTCATATATTTTTAAAAAAAAATTTCATTCATAAAATATGAATGATAAAATTCAAATATATATTGTGTCACAGGGAATGTGACCAACATCAAAAATGTCTGTACCTTTGAAAATGAAGTTATGATTTTTTAAAAATTATCGTGATAATTCAATGTTAAATTTTAATTATTATTTTGATTGAATAATTTGACATTGAAAATTCCAAAATCAAATTGTAATATCGTTGATTTAAAGTTTGAAAAAAGGTTAGAAAAATTTAGATCTAAATGTAAAGATGTAACTAATTTTTAGAATTCAATAAATGAAGTAATTAAAATTTTGATTGTTAGAAATCTTAATTTCTTCATAAAATTCAAAAACTTTTGATTAAAATTTAAATTCATTTACATATGTATTTTTAAAAAATGAATGTCTTCATTAAATACAAAGCATTTGATTTTTTTTTAACTATTTTGAAAAATCAAATTTCTTCATAGAATTACAAAAAATTTCATTCAAATTTAAATTATTTTGAAAAATTGAATTTCTTCATACAAATTTGAATTTGGTCCATGAATCGCTATAAATATATCTGATAAACATTTTTAAGAGTACAGATACATTTGTTGTTTTAATTTATCATTTCATTCATTATCACATTATCGTTTTTATCACCTCTCACTTTTATCACATATTTCTGTCTATATTGATGTAGTTCATTACTTTGTAACATGTATCGGGTCCCAGTTTCACAATCATTCCTTATAGCTAAGATTTTCCTTAACTTAAATCTTGCAAAATTTCAAATCTTTATAATTTTGTTAATTTTCAAGATATTGGGGAATTAAAGGTGGCATTTTTAAAGTCACTTCTAGATTAAAACATCTGTATTTAGTTTTGACAAAAAATATTCATCAGATGTTACAATATGAGATTACCAAAATTTGATGAATTAAGTTAAAGAAAATCTTAGTTAAGGAATGATTGTGAAACCAGGTCCAGTGTACATATTTTATATTTAATTATCTTCATTTTAGCTATTACCATCATACTCATGTTAAGAATGAATTACATACAACCTTTTCAACCTCATTAATACAATAGTTTGGTCCACCATACTTCTCTACCCTTACAATTTTGGCCCAAGTTGTAAGGTTTTGAAGTTAAAATTACGACCTTGCGATTGCCAGTTTAAAGTTACGGCAAAAAAACCAATCTGGTAAATTCCCCCCTAATTTCCGGAAATTGGAATCGGAATGGTTTTCTAGTCTGTGTATATAGTAAAAAATCAACTGCCTCCAATTCAGTTTAAACAAAAGGCGTTGGTGTGTAAATACTGTCCAAAAGTGCAAGATAGGGATCCAGTGTTATACATTTGTTTAAAAATGGCCTCTTAACAACGTAGCCACCATCTCCCCATCATTGCCACAGTCATAAAATCTCAAATTATTAGTTGGAATTTGGGGGGGAGGGGGTTCCATCACCATCTTCCCATCATTGCCACAGACATCCAATTTCTTAAACCAGATCTTCAATTTTAAGTTGGTTAGATATGGTGTTTGTACAGATGTTTAGTTCCACATTGTTATTTTAAAATCTTTCGCACCTTTCGAAGAAAGAAGGGGATATTAAATTCAAATTTCCATCCATCTGAAATTCTTTCTGCCCCAATTCTCCAAAACTATGAACCACTTTTTCGTGAAACTTGGTGCAACTTTGTGCAAAGCATAAACATTAATAGTAGATGCAAATATCGTTAACCCAAGTTGGTTTGCTCATTTTTCCTGGGAGTTATTGCCCTTTGAACATAAGTGCAAATAAAAAAAAAAGAACCTGCTGGCAGGGGCTCTTTATTCACTGAATTTGCTTGTCAGTTTTGATTTGGTTAGACATGGTGTTTGTATAGATGTTTATTTTATATCACTTGAGTCCACATTTTTATATGTTTAACTTCTTTCCTTTTATATCACATTTTATGTTCAAGTGTTTGTGCTCGTATTTTGGCTTTTTTTATGTTTTGATAATTATTTTGTGTGTTTTGGTACTGTCTAACTTTTAGCTTATACTTTCTTGTTCTTTTTGTCTTATTTCTTCTTCTTTCTTTGGAATATAGTAGCATGTTTATTTATTTATTTTTGAGTGTTCTCCATGTATTTATGTATTGCATTCTGATATGGTAATAATGTCATTATTTATTTATTTATTTATTTATTTATTTATTTATTTATTTATTTGCTACATGTTCTCAATATTGCCTTTACATATTAATATTCTTTCTTTTCTTCTTAGTTCTCATTTTGTTCAGCACCTCGGACCAATTTATACTTTTATCGAAAATAATTATTTATGTTTTTCAAGCTGTAAGGCAGCCATGGTGTAGGCAATGTCCAGTATATCACACAGTGTAAATTATCCTTTGGGGAGAGCCTAATGTGAGAAAGTTTGTCAGTTCGCTTGCCCAAGGTTGTTGGTTTTCACACGGCACTCTGGTTTCCTCCAATATCCCTGAGCTGATCGCCTCTTTATAAGTTTATAAGTGAAAGAATCTTGACTGGGGCATAAAACTCCATTACATTACTTCACTTGCTCTCTCTAGTAGCCATCTGTTCCTACAAAAATTATTTTGTAATTCTCTGATATGTGTAAATAGGGATAACATTTCTAACTGTCCAAATCAGTTATATAACATCATGTCATGCCTCAGCTTAATGCTGTAAATTAATGTTGTCATGTGTTAAAACAAGATTTTTACAACAAAAAATAGACACATTAAATATTTAAACATTTTCATCAAACCTGATAAAATCTCTCACACCGCTCACCACTTGGCTCACAGATTTTGTGGCGTTTTGTAAAACTTTGACTGGGATTGTGGCATTGGGCTGGGCCTGGTCTTGATGCTCAATGATAAAAAATCTCTCACACTGTTCACATCACTTCCTGTACAGATTTTGTGGCATCTTGTAAATCCTTGATGGGCTCTCGAGAATGGGCTAGACCTGGTCTTATGTTCATTGGTATAAAAATGTTATAAAAATTTCACACACTGCTCACATCCCTTCTTTCACAGATTTTGTGGTGTCTTGTAAAACCTTGATGGGCTCTTGACATTGGGCTGGGCCAGGTCTTATATTCAATGGTATAACTTATGGTATGGTATACTGCTAAAATATGCTCGTGACGCCTTCATTTGATATTGTAATATTGGGATTTTGACTATAAAACAAAGGAGGGGGACATAGAATAAATTGATTTTGGAGTTTGAATGGCAAGGTGGTAAAATGGTATAAATGCATTACAAAGCTCTCATTGTTAATTGATTTGTCATGTATTTCACATGCATATCACTCCCTGTTGAACATTTCCATGTAAGTGAAAAACCTAGAATGGGACATTAAACATGTTTACATACTCTCGCATTCTCTTACTTCCTCAGGGGTGAGTAAGGCTAATGATGGAATAATTATTTCTGTGAATTGACAGAAAGCAACTTGATTTTTTTTAATTGAAAAAAAACAATGGCCTGGGCTGGGTCCAACTTCAATTTCAAGCCCACCACTTTTAAAGTACTAAAATTGCATACTCTTAAAAAAGAATGTTTTTATGTTTCCATTATTCTGAGTGAATAGAAAATAGATTTGATTGATAAAAGTGTGTGTGTGTGTGTGTGTGTGTGTGTGAGTGCGAGTGTTTTCATTCTTTCACTTTCACCTTTTGTACTGTCTGTCTATCTCATGCTTTCTCTCATTGCTTCATATCACTTCACAGATTTTGTGTATTTTGTATAAGTTTATTTTCTCAATTTTCTAATACAAATTTTTTATACATAATTTACATTTAAATTTAACCTTAATTTTAATCCCATATTTTTATATTTTATAGTTTTCAGGGTTTCAGCCGGCTAAGAATGCATAATAAAGGAGGTTCTCCTGTAGCTTTTGTAGAATTCCAGGTGAGTTTGTTTTACCTGTGCTTTAATTAACTTCACATACCTGCATCGTGTGGTATTCAGTATACTCAAAGTACATGTAATAGATTCTAAATATATATTTAAAAAAAAAATCACGTAATTTTTATTTTATTGTTTTTAAAAATCACATTTTCGCATTACGCAATACTAAAGGTAATAGAGATATATATTTCAAGAGAAAAAAATCACGAAATTTTTATTTATTTTTTAAAAATTACATTATAAAAACATGTATTTGTTCATTAGTTCCCTTTCAAATATGTATTAAAAAATCATTTTTTCTATTGTTCAAATGCAAAATAAAAGTCTTTTGGTTATTTTTTTTTTTAAATTAAATCTTTCATTTTTGTTTTCATTACTTGTTTATATTTTGTATCATTTTCATCTTCTTTGTTTTTTATATATAGTCCATTCCTTTTTTCTTTACCCCTTTTCACATCATTTTGTTTGATACATTTCTGGGTGATTGTTAAACTTGTTTTCTATTGGATGGTTATATTAAGCCTTTTCTATTGGTTAATAATATCTGTCATTAATTTCTATTGGATAATATTTTAAATTTCTTATTATTCCCATATTAAGCCTTTTCTATTGGTTAATAATATCTGTCAATAATTTCTATTGGATCATATTTTTTGCCAATTTACACCATTGTTATGTCTTATTATTCCCATTTCTTTTTGATAAACTTTTGAATCTTTTAATTATTGACTTTATTGCACATGCAATTAACAGAAGGGCTATATCATAGCCCAAAAGCAATCCTATTTTCTCTGCCATCCCAGAACTGACTACCTCGATATAAGTGAAAGAATCTTGTCTGGGTCATAAAACCACATTACATCATTCCACCCAAAATCTTCAATGGCTGATAATTTTGAGAAATTGTTTTAAAAAGTAAACTATTTTGTAATTTTTTAAGAAATAATGACACATTAATAAGGAATATATTTTTACAAATTTTGGAAATTTGGTTAGTAACGATTTTAAATTTATGGAAACCTTGTTTTCCTTGGGCGTAAAAACCACCCATGTCTTGCCTTAATTGTCTCAAATGTTAAGAGTACAGAGATGTTTTAGATACAATATATCTTGATATTTGCTCAAATTAAAACAACAGACATTGGAATTAAGATCCTTGTAAATTTCTACTTATGAACAATATTACATTTTTATTGAACTGCGAACATCGTAGATATATTGGGTTCTGTATAGAACTAACTCCCTGGGTATTTCCAACTAATTGTAATTTCCGACTTGAAGTGTAAGTTTACGATCTATCTCGGAACATAAAATCTCACTTCTTCATGAAAAATTCATATATAATTGGCTGCATTTCAAGTACAATAGCTAATTTACTACCATTTTGGGTTTTCTCATATTATTGGAACACTATGTCCAGAGGATTGTGGGATAGTTCTTACGTGACTCCAACATCTTCAGCAAATTTTCTGGAAATTGGATTGAAATTAGCGGGTAGTTTTATCACTCTTAGACTCTTGGAAATCGGTTTGAAATGATCGGCATGTTAATTATGATTAGAGCTCGGAACAACCTGTGTATCTATTATGGCTACCGTCTTGTTATGTATAATTGGTGTAGTCGATAATTGCTCAATCTCCCACGTTTCATGTCAATAATTTTCTCCGCAGTGGATAAACAAAATACGATATTGACTGTTTGATCAAATAACACCTTGTAAATCAATTAAAAAATTTTCAAGTTGATCTTTTTTATCATTCGAGTAAATAAAAATAATGTGTGAAAATGTTAGGATTGAAGTCAAGTAATGATGTTTAATGCCGAAGTCAAGATACATCAAGGTGGAAAATTTATAGATGACCTTGCAAAGTGTAGGTGCTTTCACTTACATAGAGACTGAAAGATCTGGGATGGTAGAGGAAATCAGAGTGTCCTAGGTAAATCTTCGGCAAATCTGCCCAAGTGGGATTCAAACCTAGGCAACAACAGTTGTTGTAACCTATAAGCTTGTGTTTTTTACCACTTGGCGGCTGATGGTCCATTGCTAAATTATACCACATACGAGTACAGCAGCCTAAAACATTTGATAGGAATAAAATGGTTAAATGTGAAAAAAATTAAAAATTGATAAATATTTATTTATTTATTTATTTATTTGTTTATTTAATTTTGTTTATTGTGTTTAATTTTTTTTTTTTTTTTGTTAAAATAAGAAATGTTTATACCTTGATTATTTTATTTATTTGAATTTTAATGTGAAAGGAAATGCACTTTATTATCTGTTTCTTTTTCAAAAATCTAGTAAACCCAATAATTCAAAACCATTATAAATTTTTGCATTATTTTATTGAATGTGTTTTGTCTAATATCATATCATCATCACTTGTGTGTGTTTTTTATTACTTTAATGTCTTTTGTAGTAGAACAAGAGTTTTTACACATATAACAAAATTTTGACGCCTTCATATGGACTGCCACATGTTGACCGACATGTTTAATGACAGATTGTCTGTCACTTGTTGACTGACACATGACAGATGTCATGTGGACTGCTTCTTGTTGACAACATGTCAGTGTTTCGTGTTGACTGCCATTTTTTGAATGACGTAACAAATGTCACACTACCAGTCTTGTTGACAGACGCATGTTCGATGTCACATGGACTGTCATTTGTTGACAGACGCATGTTAGTGTGTCATGTGAACGGTCACTCGTTGACCGAGGCATGTCATTATCTCATGTTGACTGCCATTTGATGACTGACGCATGTCAACTAAGTCTAAAAACTTACATTTTGGTGTTGACAAAATTTTGATGACCTATATCAGTTGCTATGCGACACTAAATGACGTGAGCCTTTATATATTATACTGACCCTTCTGTTGTGATATTAGTTTTGATTTGTGGTTATTTTTAGCTGTACATACGTCACTTATTAGATCTTGTATTCTCCTCGCACATTCTGGCTGAGTTTTTACGCAGTTATCTCCCTTTATGCACTGTAGCCTGGTTAACAAGATAGATCATATATTTTTTATTCCTTTATTTTGTATAATTCTTACGTTTTCACCAAGTATATGCCTCTCACTTCTGCTGGGTTGAGAGTTATCTCCCCTATAACATAGCTACAGTCACTTGCCTATCAAACACTTTATTATTTTATTGATAACTTGACCTTTTATATACAATCAGAGGGTACTATCACTGCAGCTATGGATAAATTTGCATGTGTGTGTAGATTGCACAAGATAAGGGGCACCTGCAAAAGCCAATTCAGCCATTTTGTCCATCAAACCACGCTTGGTCCTTTGATCTGGTCGATCAAACCATCTTTTGTCCTGGATTCAGTCCATAAACCCACCCTTGGTCTTCCATCCATCTGGTCAATCAAACCAATCATGATCCTTGTTTTTAAAATTACCCTGTAAAACTGAGCCAAAATTATTTTCTTCAAAAAGTTATTTCTATCATTCCCCAAATCTTTTGTGGAAATGCTATTTTTTCACATTTTTGTTGCCTCCCCTTGTTCTTTGATAACATCCAGAGACTCTTGTTTACCCTTGTAAGGACTCAAATCTCAAAAAACAAATTTATTTTCTAAAAAAAAAGTTCAACCACAAAGAGACATTTTTAAAAGAACAGAAAAATTCTCTTAAGAGTGACTTGAGATTAAACTTAAGACTGACTTGTGGTCCCATGGTTACAAGAAAAAATAGAAATTTAATTTTGACGAGGAATTTATCTCAAATTTTTCTCTTATCAGGATGTTAGACAAGCGATGGAAGCCATGAATAGACTTCAAGGTTTTGTCCTCCTGTCCTCCGATCGCGGGGGCATTCGTATTGAATTTGCAAAAAATAAGATGGGTGAGGTGGTGAGTGGACTACTTTAAAAATGTTACCGTGGTAACATCCAATGAAAATGCAAGTAAGAAAAAAGTATCCTCTGGCTGTGGCAGAGCTTAAAGCACCGGGGGAATAACAAGGGGAATAATGTTGTATATCATAACATCAAATACGACCTTGAACTTTATAGGTGACCTTGAAAATAAACCTTGAAGTTAATTCTTATGTATATATATATAAATTGTTGTATATGTACATATGTAACTTGAAACATTTATGTTTAGTACTTTTATTAGTAAAATCTCAAAAAGTGTGAAAGTTTCTTAGAATAGCATGGCTTTTCTATTTATTATCATGATCACTACACATTTTCCCCTTGTGTGGCCCCCACTGTCTCACCACGGTGATCACTGCATGAACTGTAGGTGGATGGGTAAGCACAGCCGATCAAATTTTAGTTGTCATGACATCATTTGTTAATTGACATCACTTAGAAACACCTAAATATTTTTTCTGATTTTATATAATTTCTTATTGTCACAAAAATTTGTTTGCATGGCAACCAATTTTAAATTACTGCATATATTAGTTCAGATCTTTATCAGCAAAAGCACAAATATCACTGCAGTTTTAATAAATGATTCACTGTATATTCAAATTATTTATTGAACTTTGAACTCTGACTTTTAATTCATCTGTTTGACCTTTGAACTATATTAATTTGAATATGCCACTTCAGAATTTCAGTATACTGATGCTTGCATTTCTTGGAGTATATAACCATGCAGTTTTATTTATATTTCATATAAAGGGCAATAATGGGAAAAATATGTATTGTGCTCCTCCCATTTATTTATGGGAGGAGCTTACCGCACTGTTGACTCCTCCCATTTATTTCTGGGAGGAGCTTATCCTGTTTTTGGCTCCTTCCACTTATGCCATGAAGCGGTTACTGTGATTCATCCATATGGTTGTGGGAAGGGCTTGTACTCCATCTACATCAAAATTGGATGGGAATATGATGCAGTTTTGATTTCTTCCATTTGATTTGGGGTATATACATTTTGATGAAGAAAATTTACATTGAAATTCTTTAAACGAAGCAATAGTTAGATTTGATAGACTTTGTTCCTATTACTGCCCTTTCCAATTGTTTGTTTCTTCTTCAATATATATTTTACAAATCAGAATTTTACACAATTCTGCTCTAAACTTCTAATATAAGTAATTGTTGGAGAATTGCCACTATTTTAAGTATAATGTAAAACAGAAATATTGGAAAGGAATATAGATTTAGCCCTGCCTTTTCATAGCAAATTAGATTAACCATTGGTTATGAATTTGCCAATAACTTGAAGTTATTTTCATCAGGCTGGTGGCCTTTCTGACAAGATCACCTCATGGTAGAATTTAAAGAACCCTACCTTACAGAGTTGGCAAAATCTGCAAAAATCTCAGAATAAGCTGGTGATATCTTGATATAAGTAACCCTGCCTCACAGAGTTGGCAGTGAGGGCACTCAAATTCAAAAACAACCTTAGTATAAGTTGGTGATATCTCAATATAAGTTGAATATTCTTACATGCAATATATCAATTAATCTGACAATATAATTTCAGTCAGTTTGAATTGATTTAACTTAATTTGCAGACTGCATAAATTTGTCTAATTATAACTCGCTTTGATCAAAGACCGATAACGAGACATGCACTCGCACACATACAGAGTATTGATCATTTGTAAGAGCTCCTTACTTTAATGTATATAATTATTCAATTATAGGGTGGTAATTCTACCAGCACAGAAAGTTTATAATTGGGCCGAAAGTAGGTAAGTCAGAAAGAAGTATATCAGCATTTTGAATATTAGGGGGAGGTGAGCTCGAGGAGGGATAATAAAGTTGGTTGTTTCATCATAAAGTTTAGCCTCTTGAACAAAACAAAAAAGTTTATAAGGGCCAAAAGTTGGCAAGTGTTGTTGGCAGTATTTGAAATGTATGGAGAGGGGGTAAGAGCCTGTCTTCACAAAGTTTAGCCTCTTAGATAAAACAAAAAAAATTATAATTGGGTCTAAAGTAGGTAAGTGTTGTTGGCAGTATTTGAAATGTTTAGGAAGGGGGTTAGGGTCTGTTAGGGTGTGTACAGATAAATTTTCTCTTCTATTTTTAAAGTTGAAAAAAGTTGAAGGTCAAATTGGATATTTGTTTCTTACCTCAAAGAACACTCATTCAAAAATTTCAAATAAAACCATACTGTGATGACTTCTCTTTGAATCATTGGTAAATATTTAATAGTAATTTTTTTCATTTACAGGATAATCAAGATGATACTCCTGGATGTTTATCTGTTTCCCTGGCAACAACCTTTTTTAAATGTGATTCCTTGGCGACTGCCTTCTGAAGTGTTACTATAGTAATTTATACAACAAAAACAGACTACAAATGTAGTGAAAGGAACAAGGCTAGAGAAACAGAACAATATTCCAACTTTGTACAATCATTTAGTTTCCATGGAAACAGAGGTGAAGAAGGATAACATTAATTAAGTTATTATACCATGATTATACTGACATTTTAAAAAAATGAATTTTGTTGAATATCATTGTTGATCGATGTAGTTATATTGTATTATACTTATCGATATTATTTATATGGATTTATGCATGTGTGCGTGTGATTGACACGCGTTACGATACATACAATATTATTATTATTATTATCATTATTATTATTATTATATACATACATCTATATATATTGTGTTTTTTGTACAGGTCAGATCGATATGCTCGTGTTTTACTTGTTAAGAAAAGTTGCAATAATTGCATGATTATACAGTAATAACCTTTTTTCATTATACAATGTCTCATTATTTATGTTAATGTTTAAAATTGTTTATCTCATACATATTCATTACCCTCATGCATATTCATGAGTTTAACATTTTGAATATTCATGTGTCTCAGATGATGCCCATGTGTTATGTTTGAATATTCATATTTCTCTCATGCATATTCATAAGTGTAATGCTTGTCTCATAAATAATCATGTGTGATATTTGGATATCATTGGTCTCATGCATATTCATGACCTGGGTGAGTTTTTTGGAATAATTCATCGATATTATATAATTGTTTTCAATATTCATTTATGTCTCATATATATATAGAAATGAGACCATGAGGTAGTCATATATTGTTTGCATATGCATTCATGATTATTCATTTGACTCATACATATTAATGAGTGTAGTTATTAAATATTCATAAGTTGATGATTGTTCTTTTCCATTGGCTGTTTTCCGTCCAATTAAATCTTGAACATATCTTTAGTGCAGGGCATATCTGTATTAAATATTGAACAAAGAAGGCCTTTTTGAAATGTTTTACAAATTTTTTGTGCATATAGATAAGGGTTAATTTTAAATTTGCATCTTCATAACTTAATATGTCCGACACATTGTTGATGTGCATTATAAGGTCATTTCATTGGTTAAAATCTTTGCAATTGCACCAATTATATTACTCGAAACACATAATGTTTTAAAGGAGCACTAATGAAAAAAGTGGTTACACAAATTCAGGTGTGGTTTTTTGGGCAAATAAAAATTTTAATAATTCCGAAAAATTTAATACACAAACCCATCTTTGTCTCTGATGTCTTATGATATTGGCATCAGTAGGATTCTGGTATTGGTGAAAGTGTTTGAATTGATTAACCTCTGTCCCACCCTACTCCACCAATAATGCACAAACATTTCAAAAGAAATGGATCAGTTCATTTTTGTAATAGGGATAGAAGGATTCAAAGCTGCCAATTCCAGACCAAGGGCAAGATCATGAAACTTGTAGATAGGAAGGACAGATGTATCTTTTTATATGCACAACAAATTTCTTTATTACACCTTACTTACTCTTAAGTTGAGATGATATGAGATACTTACCCTCTCACCCCTATATGGAAAAATAGGATGGGTCCAAATAACACACATGGAAAGTACTATTCAATATTCAGGGGTCAGAGGGTTAAGTGATAATTTATTTATATTTACAATTTTATTTAAATTCAATATACCTTAAATGGTTTGGTGTTTTATATTTGGACAAAAGGGTTTTAAAAAATAATTTTTTAATTTTGAAATTTAAATTTTTTTTATACCTAAATTTTGATTGGTGCAGTTCAGTGCCACAAGTTACTTGTTTGTCTCTGTATGTTTGTGTGGGCCTTCTTACTTTTTACAAAACATTAACCTCTGTTGTGCCACCACTTTATGCTCGCCGACATAAATTGTGAAAAAGCTAGTATCGCCATGCAGCGTCGACATCAAAATGCATCAAACATTTAATTTGTCAGGACACCTCTATAAACTGTTATGCATTCATACACTTGCTACCATGTGGATACTTTGGCATTGCCAAAAGAAAATAATAAATAAATAAATATAATAGAAATATTTGATGGAAACTTTAGCATTTGCCAAAAGAAAATAATAAATAAATAAATATATATATATATATAAATAAATAGTAAGAAAATGCTAAATGGACAAAAAGTGTTATTTATGAATTTTTGATAATAAGATACAACACTAACTTAGGGGGCATTAAAATTATCAAGTAGTACAGTGATGAAGCCCAGAAATATGTCAAAATGCAAATTTTAAAACAGAGCATTATATTTATCAAGGTTTTATTGTGCAGCAAATTTAATGAATAATTAATCAATTTAAAGGGTTCCACTCAAACATAGCAGGTTTAACATGTAGTTAGGCCTCATGTCCCAGTTTAAGTTTTTTTTTTTTTTTTTTTTAATTTGATACAGAAAATGAATTTATTTATTCTTACCAGTTTTTTGGTAATGGTAAATTTAGAAAAAATCAAGAGCTATGTTGATAGATTTTCAATTTTTTCAAATTTTTGTCACCCCTATAGTCATTGTGGTATGATCTTAATTCAATACAGGTTTAGATCATTCTACTTGATTTAAGGGGGTGTAAGGATTTAAAATACAGATAAAAATTAGGTTGCTTGTGTGTGTTTGAAAGGTTGTTCAGGGATTTTATATAAGTCAAGTAATATGCAAACATTTCATTGGTTGTGTTTTTATCGTAATATTAACCGACATACAATTTTTAAAAAAAAAAATTTTTGTTGAAAATTAAATTATACTTTGCATAAAAATTTTAGAAATGCTTTTGATCCACATCGATATTACCATGAAGTGTAATGATATACCACGAGCCTGCATTCATCTAAAAATGGATTTTTGTATCAGCAGAAGGCTGTAAAAGAAAGGATTAAATTTTAGATGAACAACACATATATCAAGAATGATGATTGGTCAGTATCTTTGAAGCAGGTGATTGGAGAAAATCTTTGAGGCTATTGATTAGTCGGTTTCTTTGAGACTGCTGATTGGTCAGTTTCTTTGAGCCAGGTGATTAGTCAGTTTCTGAAACAGTTTAACCAGTAAATCAGTATTTTTACATAGTAATCATACAAGTCGTGATTTGGTCTTCATATCCTTTTTGCCTGAAGAATTGTGATATTTTTCTGAAGGCAGCCAATCAGCTCGCTTCAATCAACGCTATGATGTCTGCTTACTCAGGGTTAAAGAAATGTTTGTTATCTCGGGTTATTTAGAGAGCTTCTGTATGTAATAAAATTTATGGAAAAAGAACATTTGAATATTTGTTGAAATTCTAAGACTTATATTGGAATAATTTATTTTCAAAATTCTTTATTTTGGTAGATATTTTGCGGCATTATATTTTGTTTTCAAAATGAGAATGATTTAAAACTTTTAAGTGATTTCAAAATTATGAAGCCTAACAAAATTTCACATTTTTAAAAAAAATGTGCCATACTACTTCCTCTCTCTCTCTCTCCATAGTTTCCTCATGCAGAAAGAGCACCATGGTTCTTTGGTCATGTGCCGTATCAGGCAAAATGCAATGCAATATCATTATAGTTAATATATCAATCAAGTAATTGTTTGATCAGGAATCCATGGCAATCCTTTCTATTGAAGAGAGTACTTTCAGTACTTTGATTAATTTTTTAGCAGAGGCTGTTTAAATTTCCCTGGATGTTTAATCATATATTTTGCATCAGTGTCGAAGCTATTGTATTTTTTATTGTGGTTGTTGTTGATAAGAAAATTTGTGATATTTTACATTTTGAATCGGTGGACCAAGAAAATACTTCATAATATTTCCAGACTTTTCGGGAGTTGAGAAATAAAATTCACATGGAATTAAGTGGCTAGAATACAAGGAAATTGATTGCCTAAGAGAAGTAACTCCTGTAATGTTTTACAACATGAGAGGTTTGCTGTTTCCAGCTTATAGATGCACTGTTTTTAATTCTATAAAAATATGAACTAAGAATGTCATTTTCTGGTTCCTTGTTTAGAGAAAGTGGGCTAGAGGATGAAAATTTTTCAGATGGAGCAAAAATATTAAAAGGATTACTTCCCTTTGAATATTCATGAAATCAATACCTTGTTATTCTAGCAAGGAGAAACCTTTAGCACACGAGGTCAAAGATAATTAAAGTTGCTACTTAGATTTGTTTGCATATTTCCATAGAAACCATGATCAATTTAGGATGAAATTTGTCAAATATTGAAAAAATACTTTTTTTCGAAAATTGCTTGTGGTTTCCATGGAAATCGTCAGTACCACCAGTTTGGTACAGATGTAGATTTCCATAGCAACCAATGACTTGATGCAGATATAAAATTTCTTCCCATAGTGTGGTAAAGGTTTCTACCATTATTCCTGCATGCCTCCAGGACAACCTTACAAATCATGTCCCTGGGGACCCCATTTGTCATAATACAAGGATAGATTCGTTTTATTTATAAAGGTTCCTTAGGAGTATGAGTTAAATATTTTAATATTTGTTTTTTGAAGGTTTCAGTCATCAACGATTACAGTCGTAATGAAATTTTTTATTACAAACATTCCATTTTAAAATATTGATTTCCCAATTGTTGTGAATTACAAAGGGAGATAAGCCATGTCACATTAAATATTTCCCCCAATTGTTGTGAATTACAAAGGGAGATAAGCCATGTCACATTAAATATTTCCCAGTTGATGTAAAAATATTTGTTGTTGTATCATTTGTTGATAATGAATTGTTTGGATTTTTTGTCTTTTTATCAATTGATATGCAAATAAGTGTTTGTTCAATAGAATTAAGAATAAGTGTTGGTCGTTAAGGTAGATCAAAGGGAGATAACTACTAGTGCTTAATAATGGATGATTTTGTTTTTAATATGCGAGGAGAATTGTCATGGTGATACTGACTAGGATAAAATGTTTATGAATAATATTGTAAATTGTATAAAAATTAAATAAAAAAATTGGAAAAAATACTTAAATAATTATATGACACCCCCCCCCCCCCAAAAAAAAATTATAAAGCTTTGTAATGTAAAAAAAAAAAAAAAAAAAAAAAAAACCCCAAGTTGTAAGATTTTATGATCTTGATATAGAATTTTAAATCAAGTTGATTTCTACAGTAAATTAAATTTTGTCAAATTTTTCGTTAAACTTATTGTTGTTCATTGATTGACAGGGAATTACTTCAGAACTGTGAAGATTCTATTTTGGAACAGCATATCTGCAAAAATAAGTGTGCGGCTTATGAAAAATGTAAAAAATTGTGTTGCAATTTTGAAATAGTGATCATCTGTACAAAAAAAAAACATAAATTCAAATTTTCTTGATATTCGGTGAAATTTCAGAAATATTGTATTTTTATCCTGGTCAGTTCCACTTTTATCCTGGTCAGTTTCGCTTAATAAATGCAATTTATTAGACGTTTACGTGTTGACGATATGTGTGTGCGTGTGATATAACATATATACATATATATAATTATTGTTACATATATTATACATATGGAATTTTTTCCTTTGATATTTAAGCTTTTTATTTGTCTGTCTCATACAAAATAAACCACAGTTCATATGAGCTTTGAAACTGTCACCTCTTGGTAAAGACTGAGGGAATATTGTTTAGGCAAACAACATTGACCTGTCTGCTTGACCTTCCATTAGGAATATTTATATAGGTTGGTCCACTCAGTGCATGGGTAATGTTAGGATTCACAGTTAATACATTAACAATGTATTTCTCCCATGATGTAAACAAATAAACACCTGTGTTCCCTATACATAATGTACTGGTATATAATAAATATTTATTCAAGGTCAAGCAGACAGGTCAATATTGTTCGTCTATAACTAGTTTATGGGGATAATATTGACATTTTATCAATGATTATTGATTTTATTCTTTTTCTGATCAGAAATTTTTGACTAAAATTTTTTGGAGATATAAGTTTTAAATAAAGTAATAAAAATATAGTCTTGACTGAGTGTAAAACTCCGTTTCCAAGCAACAAATCCATATATGGCAGTGTGGCTGAGGGATTATGGATTGAGACACAATCAACCATGTTGCCATGTCATGTCCTTTAAAAAAAAATTTCCTATTTTTGGAATTCATACAGTAGATACAGTTAAACTGTATCATGGAGATAAAGTGTTCAGCCTTGACCTTGTGATCAGCAGGCATCGCATCCAAGGGGAGATAATTGTCTGTCATCACGCCCAACGGTAGTCATGTAAATAAGTATAAAAAAAATGTTAAAAGAAATGAATTTTAATGATGTAGAAACTTTCTGTATATGAATTCAATAATTGGTGCTGCAAAGGGAAACAACTCTTACATATAGTTGATCAGCTGTCTATTTGCACATTTCTTATAATCTTTAGGTCACCTTCTATTGTAGATATAGGTAAAATGTACAGTTTTTGGGATGTAATACACCCAAATAAAAAGTGATTTTAGGAAACATATACTTCTTTAGATAAACTTAAATATTTTTTACATCTGCAAAAAGCTTATATGTGTTGTGCGAACTGAATTTGTAAATTATTTTGATATATATATTTATATAAATATATCTGGAGTTTCTATTCAGTTCAAAAGAGTCAAGACACCTCTTTTATGAGAGGGGGGAAATGTGGTAGTGTTGGATACATGTTTGCAACAAGGTTAGTTAATACAGTTTTGCAGATGTAAAGAGTGTTTATGATTTGTCAAATTTAACATTCTCCTAGGTAACCTACTAACCACCAGTACACACCAAGAAAGAAATATAGGTCACCTTTTCCCTAAAAATATGGTATATAGGTCATCACGATGCGATTTCTTGCCAACGTATATTTTTAAAGATCATATGAGCTGTAATATAAACTGTGTGTCTACAGAAATCCAGAAAAACAGAAACAAGAGATGTTTTTATTTATTTGTTTTTTTTTTTTCTTTGTATGCCATAAGAGCAATAAATGTCACAGAATAATGTGATCTCATATTGAGAAGTTGACCTTAGTAACCTTTTGAACTTTGATCCCATTTTGACCTTTAGTTGACATTTTGAACCCTGCCCCCTCATGCCATGTTTTAGTTCTTTGCTATCCTATTCATATGTATTTATTAAGTTGAACTTTAACCTCTGCTAATTTTGCATATTTATTAAGTTGAACTTTAACCTCTGCAAATACTCACCACAAAATACTATTACCCAGTAATTTGATTCCATAGCATTTATAAATTGTGAATTTAAATTATTTTCAAAATAATTTTACATTATTTTCAACTTAAAACTTTCAAAAAAAATCTTTTCATCATCTGGATTGGAACCATTTCATAGAAACCACACATTGGTATTATGAATTTTTAATAATTCATAAAATAACTATTATTAAAAACAAAACATGAGAAAAGAAAAAGTTTTGACACTGTGGTGACAAAGTGGTTCAACTTACACACCCCAGCACCTCTCACCATCTAGGTTTGGACCACATTTGGACAGATCCTAGTGTGAGATGATATCTTAGTTTGCTTTCCTAAGGTTGGTACTTTTCCCTGAGGACTTCAACAATCCTGAAATGACCGTCTCAATATAAGTGAAAGAATCTTAACTGGGGAGTAAAACACCAATGATACACAACTTCACTCCAGTCTGGCTGTATTCAAAATGTAACTTGACACTCCAGTTTCCTCCATCATCAGAATGATTGGTTTTATTTCAAATGTTCATAAAATGTTTTAGAAATATTTAAACATTTAACAATACAGGGTAACCATGTACATATTAAGCTCTGCAATATTCATGACATCCAGTTTTTTTTATGACAATCTTTCTTAAAATCAAATTAAAAATTTGTTCAAAATGTTTTTGTTTTTCATCCAATATATATATATTTTAATTTTGAAAGAAAAAATCAAGTGAAAATAATTTTATAAACTAGTTACATGACACTTGTTTTGAAAAAGGATAAATCTGAACTACCATATCAAAAATTCAGAGAGAGAGAGAGAGAGAAAGTGTGTGTGTGTGTGTGTGTGTTCTAAATTGCCCAAATGATTTTATTTTGTGGCATTTCAAAATTTGGAGATCAGGAAAAAAAGTTATTCTTCAATTTGTTTTCTAAAACATAAAATTTAAAGTCTATACCATTATCCCACTTTTCTTGCTGTCTTCACAAAAAAAAATTAAAATTCAGACGAGAACAGAAACGTTTTGAATAAATTTTTGCATCTTTTTTTTCAACCCCAACACCCTTAATTTATAATTACAGGTCTGTATTTGAAAACTTAAGATATATTTTGTCAATTTACCAAGACTTGAAAGCTTTGATATCAAATACATGTAATTAAAATTCAGATACTCAAAGTTTAGGGCATTAACTTTAAGAAAAAATTGATGTTGAGTATTTTATTCCAGTCGGAGAGAAAGAAAGAGATAGCAACTGCTAGACCTTATTTAAGCTTAAAATATTGGTAGAATGTCATTAACCAAGGATTAATGTTTCAACAAAGACTTGTAAGGATTACCAATGATGGCTGGCTGTCCCTGAAACATTAGTATCAAAATCCATTTTAGGCAAGTGCTAAAAAGGACTGTTCCATTTTAGCCTGGTAGGGGTTTTTAACAAAAAAAAATCATTTTGTTGTAAATTTTTCCTTTTTTTATCATTTACTCTTATTTATAATTGTACATAGATTTTTTTGTTTTTTGTTTTTGTATTTAAGCGATTGCGTGTTTGTACAAAGGGGCATGTAAAAAATCATTTTTATTTGTTGATAGGTTAGCAATTCAACATAATCTCTGGCTTTATCCAGAGACTAAAATTTCTGTAATTTATAGGTGTTTTAAGAAATGAAATATTTCCAAATCTGAAAAATTCTGATCAACCTGGCTAAAAGCCATAGCCGTCGTTCTTACTTTCCAAATCTTACCGAATTAACCTAAAGCTGGTGACATGTCAGTATAAGTAAAATTATCTAGAATGAAAAAAAAAAAAATTGGTTGAATCAAATTAAAATTCTGATTTTTGTAGTCCTTAGTTACTTGATTAAACTAAATAAATATAACTTATATCTCCCTATGAAGTAGTGGTATGGTCCATGATCAAGGAAAATGGACCAACCCATTTGAAATTAAGGGGATTGAAATTTGCTATGTGTAACCTAAAAATTGTGCAAGCGATGATGCATTTTCCCTGTTTGCATAAGGAGTATTATTTATTTAAACATGAAGATATTATTTCTTGTATATGATGAATTTCCTGCAATATTAAATAGAATTTAAAAGCATTTAGTTTGATGTATAATATTGGGTCCTTAATTGTCTGCGGAACATATAGCTGCCATTAGAGTTGTACATATCTCTCTTGATCTAAAATGTCATTGGAAAATTTACACTTTTCTTTTAAAAACTCTGGAAATTGTTTTCTGGAAAAGTGTATTTGGAAAAATTGTAATTTCTTTTGAATAACTGTTGAAAAATTTGTTTTCTGGAAAAGCACTTGGAAAAATTGTGTTTTCTTTAGAAAGCTCCTACAAAAGAGTATTTGGAAAATTTGTGTTTTTCTTGAAGTATGCAAAGATTTGAAGTGTATACAGATTTTCAATGGCAGTTGGCTGTTCTGCAGAAATTAAGGTCTTGGTATATTTTTTTTTCAGTTTAAGCTTTTTAGTTATTAAGTTAAATACAAGAATTTATGTTTGAGCATTTGAACAGTTAATGCTATTTATTTAATTGCAATAGGACATTTTGCAAATTTTGAACAAATTATAATGCAAGTTCAAAGATTATTATTATTATTATTAATTTTTTTAAAAAGATTTTTTTTAAAGATTTTATTTAAAAAAACATTTGGATGCAATTGTTGTACTTCTGTGATGAAAATGTGTATTTGTGTGAAAAAATGCAGTTAGACATACAAATTGTCAAAATAATGTATTTCTGTACCTGTTGTCCCTGCAATATAATGGAGTGATCCAAAAATCAGTGAAATGGATTGTACCATAGGGGTAATAGGTTAAATTTTATTGTATCGCTGGGCCAGGTATATTTTTTACACCTTATTCTCTATCATTATAATTGTTGAATTATTAGTATTTTGTATTATTTTCATTAATGTATTTCTCTGCGAGACTTTTAAAACGCGGAAACAAAACAGATTCTTGCATATGATTCAGAAGCATGAAGTCGTTATTTACAATAGAGAAAAATTAATGAAATATCAAGGGTCTGCTAAATCCATTTAAATTCAGTAAATTTGAGGGCATTTTTTGAAAAGTAAACAAAAGAGATGATTTTTTTTATTCCGTTTTCATTGATGTTCCTTCTTTAAGAAAATACCACCCAAATAAAATTTTTAAATTTTATAATCATAGGTTTTAAATCTTGACCAATCAAGTTTTACTTTTGTCCTTACCATTTCTGCATAAAAGAACAGTTTTAATATACATGTGCATACATAAAGAACAAATTTTAATTATCTTTGAAATAATTGGTATTTAAATAGCTGAAGATCTAAGATCATGTAAGATTTAATTATAGGCTATATCTATATCAAATTTAAACTGGAAAAAGCTAAAAAGATGTTATGTTATGTATATAATGTATCAACATTGTGTTGTTTATCATTCGAGAATAACGGAAATTGAAAAAAAAATTCTGTTTAGAAATAAAATTGTTACATTGTTGCAAACATATCCAAGATTAAATGTATAAGGAAATAAGATTAACAAATTGATTTTTATTAAATCAAAAATTGTAATCAGCAGGTGCCCCCTTTTTGTTCTTCTTGTTTGTTACTCATTTAACAGTTGTTTTCAGTACTTTCAGTACTTTGATTAAAAGCTGCTCTAAAACAAACTTTAACTTGTATTTTGTTGTGCAATTGAACTTTTGCTCAAGAAATTTTTTTTTCGTTTTTCATAATTTTTTTTATCGCTCACGTGGTCATGTGACAATGTATTTTGTTGTGAAAATGTAATTTTTATTTATTTACTCATAATAATAATAATAAAATAATTAATTCATTATTATTTATGACTTAAGATGAAAAATTCGTTTTTTTCTATCTGGTTGTTCGATACTTAAACGGTAATCTTTACTCCGAAAAACTGAATTATATGCAAATCAATATCAAAATGTTATAGAGATGATGATTGTTGTAATGTATCAGAGTCTTGGTTTTTATGTAGAATTCGTAGACTATTAATTTTATTCTAAAACTTATCGTTCTTTACTACAACTCAAAATAAATGACATATTGTCTAATATATCAGTGTTTTGTTTTTAATACACAAAATGTACATGTATAGGTCATTCAAGATCCGATGGGCAAGTTTAGTAACATATATAGTAATAAATCGCCAGCTCGAGCTTAATTAGTTACATATACCCAAGTACATGTACTAAAATAGATTTGCCATATTCTTTGCCATCAGATCCTAAATGACTTGTACAACTGCGAGGTCATGGGTTCAAACGCCGACCAGGTCTGACCCAAGACTTGAAAGTGGGTAGCGACTAGCTGGCTCTTGGCATTATAAAATGAAAGTCACGGTTCTTTCAGATGGGAACTTTAAAAAAGAGGTTCAGCCCATCGGTAGGTGTGATAAGATAAGGAATCCTGCTATATAATGTCATCAGTGCAACGCAAAGGCAAAATTTCTGCACCTTCGCCTACAGCTGGCAATGTTTCAGTATAAGAGTGATAATTCTTTGTTAACTTTGTGTAAACAGAAAACCTGTCCAATTTCTGCATCTTTGCCTATAGCTGGCAATGTCTTGATATAAGTGAAATATTCTTGAATGGGATGTTAAACACCATTACAAAAATCGACTCAACACTAATGCACCAAATGAACTTGTGTTTAGATTAAAAATTTCATGGCAATTAGTTTAAAAAAGTGTCGTTGTGACTTAACAAACATTTAACCAACAAACTTTTTCTGGATTGAGTACTCTTGCTGCTCCTTGACATAAGACATTCTCATGGTATAAATTTCTATTAGTATGGTGAACCTCAATCGCTGAGTGCACAAAAGGACTAGTTTAAGGATCAAGTCGCCTCTCACATTCTTGGTTCAAATCCCTCTTTGGCAGTTCTTAAGTGTTAGAAAGTTTGCTTGCTGCATGCTTATGGTTGTCTCTAGTTTCTTTGCCATCCAAAACTGGCTGACACAATGCAAGTGATAGAGTCCTGACTGGGGTGTTAAAAAAATCCATTACTCGACTTCAATCTACAATCACCCTGGTACTTAATTTGGTATAGTGCTCACTCCGTAATTGGGCGGCCGTGGGTTTGAACCACCACAGGATGTGACCCAAAACTTGAAAGTAGGTAGTGACTGTTCTTTCGCCCAGCTCTATGCATTTATGAAATGAAAGTCATGGTTCTTTCGAATAGGAACTTAAAATTAACAAGGTTTCATGTAACTGGAGGCGTGGCACGATAAAGAACCCTGCTGTATAATGCAATCAGTGCAACGCACAAGAAAAATTTCTGCACCCTTGCCTATAACTGGTGACGTCTCAATATAAGTGAAATATTCTTGACTGGGACGTTGAACCATTACTAAACTCCACTTAACTTTACAAGCATAGGTATTAGTAAAATAATCTTAGTTACAAGAATGAAAATTGTTTGTAAAATTTGTGTAAATAGAAAAACCTGTCTTATTTGAGTTGAGTAATGGTGATTAATGTCCCAGTCAAGAATTTTCACTTAAGTCGAGATGTCAGCTAAAGGCAAACTCTTATTTGAACAAAATCATCTGTCTGTAATGTATTAGGCTTAAGGCTGTTTCCACTGTATACAGGTTCCAATTGCTTATCCTAGATATATTTGATGTCATATAGTTCCATGTTCTTTTCATTCTCACTTTAGATTATACACATGGTGGGTGTAGCTAGCTAGACAGGAGATGATTACCATTCCGTAGCACCTGGCCTCACTTTCCTAATGAAAGATCACCTGCTTAACTAACCAGTTTTCAAACTTTTTACTTTGTTTTTCGGAATTGTGATTTGAACATGGACAGGTATGTCTGATGTTGAGTTAAGACATTGAGTAACCTATCTGTGGTCTTAATAGACAGGTGATCTTATTTGGAAGTTTGACATTTAACTGTTGAACAGTTTATACATTTAGAAAAGGAGTTATCTCCCTTATATCATGATTTTTTAGGTAAAAAGAGTGTATCATTTTTCACTTATAGGATCCACAAACACCTTTAAGAAATATGTGACCACATAAAATATAAATCTAATGTATATCTTCTTGTTTTATCATCAAACCCCTGATAAAGTCAAAATTTTGCTGAACAAATAACGGTGACCATAAATCGTTTAACTGTTTAATATCAAATCATATCATTGAACCATTTGTTGAAAAATTAAGTTGTCAAGTTTCCCGGAAATATGAAATCATGTTTCTATGGTTACTGTACTAATTCTATTAAAATAGTAGTGGACAGTTTCCCTGAGTTATGATATTGTAACAAATATGAAATTGAGTTATTATAATCTATGGTCCCTGTACCAATTCTGTTGAAATAGTAGTCACCAGTTTCCCAGAATTTAACAAATATGAAATTACATTTCTATGGTTACTGTACCAATCCTGTTGAAATAGTAGTCACCAGTTTCCCACAATTTAACAAATATGAAATTACATTTCTATGGTTACTGTACCAATCCTGTTGAAATAGTAGTCACCAGTTTCCCAGAATTTAACAAATATGAAATTACATTTCTATGGTTACTGTACCAATCCTGTTGAAATAGTAGTCACCAGTTTCCCAGAATTTAACAAATATGAAATGACATTTCTATGGTCCCTGTACCAATCCTGTTGAAATAATAGTCATTAGTTTCCCAGAATTTAACAAATACGAAATTACATTTCTATGGTTACTGTACCAATTCTGTTGAAATAATAGTTGGCAGTTTCCCAGAATTTAACAAATATGAAATTACATTTCTATGGTTACTGTACCAATTTTTGTTGAAATAATAGTCAGCAGTTCACCAGTTTCCCAGAATTTAACAAATATGAAATTACATTTCTATGGTTACTGTACCAATTCTGTTGAAATAATAGTCGGCAGTTTCCCAGAATTTTGAAATTGTAACAAATATAAAATTACAATTCCATGGTTACAGTGCCAATTCTGTTGAAATAGAAGTCGGCAGTTTTCCTGAAATGTGATATTGTAATAAATATAAAATCATTTTACTATGGTACTATGTACTAGTACTAATTTTGTAGAAATAGTAGTCGACAGTTTCCCAGAATTGAAATATAAAAATCATGTTACTATGGTTACTGTACAAATTCCATCCATACAGTAGTAGGGAAGTTTCTCAAAAATGTGATAATGTAACAAATATAAAATCATGTTACTATGGATACTGTACAAATTTGTCCATACAACAGTCGGCAATTTCTAAAAAATGTGATATTGTGAAAATATAAAATCATGTTACTATGGTTACTGTATTGATTCTGTCGCTATAGCAGTTGGCAGTTTCCCAGAATTATGGGATTGTAAATGTACCTGTAATTCACGATTACATCTGAAGGCGACGTCACACAGCCCACATTTAAACGGCCTTTCTGAATGTATGGTGTTTATGTGCCGTTTTAACAGATTGTTACAGTAGAAACTCTTCTCACATTGTTCACACTTATACGGCGTTTCTCCCGTGTGGAGTCTAAGATGACTTTTTAAACTCATCTGATGTTTAAATTTTTTATCGCACATGTTACAACTAAATTCCAAATCAGTCTTATGTGTCAGCTTGTGCTCCTTATACACCTCCTCTGATTCAAACTCTTTGTTACAAATATGGCAGACAAATTCTGTCCCCGTTTGATGGAATTTCCGAACATGATTTATGATGCTGTTCTGGTGGACATAATCCAAACCACAAACATCGCACTGATACGTACCCAGTTCCGTCTTACTATAAAGTTTAGTTCTCGTCTTGAATACAGAAACGTCTTTCCCGTCGATTGCATATTTGCACGGATTTTCACCTTTTCTACGACGGACATGTTGTTTTAATGATTGTCCTTGTTTGAACTGTTTTCCACATCCACCACATTTATACGGCCGTTCACCTGTATGAATTCTCATATGAGCTTGTAGACATCCAATTTGTTTAAAACCCCGCCCACAAACCTCACACTTATAGGGCACCTCCTTTGTATGCATTCGGATATGAACACGCAAAGTCCCACGGAACGAAAACTCACGACCGCATGTCTCACATTTATATGGCTTTTCTCCGGAATGAACACGACTGTGTAATTTCAATCCGTACTCCCTGGAAAAATCTTTACCACATAAATCACATTTAAATGGCCGTTCACCTGTATGTGTCCGGATGTGAAATATCAGATTGTCTCTCTGCATGAATTCTTTCCCGCATTCCTTACATTTATAAACCATCTTATCTCCCCTTTTCTTCTTCGGAATATTAAGCCTACTTACAAACGCTGTTTTTATTGCTCCAGTCGGACATTCATAGTGCACCTCTTCCATCTCCGACGACTTCAAATCATAACCTTCTTTTTTTATCGTAACTTTAGCTTCACTTTCACAAGTTTCATTTTTGTTTTTTGTCACCCAAGACTGGATAACTTCTTGTCGTAATTTCTCTTGTAATGACTTAACTTGAAGCATTTGTTTTTCCCATAGTCGTTTAACCACACTGTTGTAATGGTCAGGTCCTGATACTTTTTTGTCCAGTATATCTTTGATGTCATTATTTAACTTTTCTTCATCAACAGGTTTTATCTCACTGATATCCATTTTTATCCCGGTTAATCAGTTCAAATATTGATGATAATATCTAAATTTATTTCCCTTTATTCTAAAAGCTGCCTTGATATTTTCTGAGCTTGTGAACCAGGCTGCACAAATTTTTCTGAAATTTGTCATATCTAATTATTCCAGCTTGTGAACCAGACTGCATCAATATTCTGGAACATGTCAAACCTGATTTTTCAAGCTTGTGAACCAAACTGCGACAAATATCCTAGAATTTCTTTCCTCTATAATATAAAACAGAGAAAACGATGTCAAAAATGTCTGATATTGTTTTCTAATCAAAATAACTTAAACTATGTCTTGTGACAAATTGAATGCCAATTATGTTACATACAGTACAGACATGTCTGAACATTTAACACTAGGCAAACAGATTATGCGAAGACATCAAACACTTCCTGTTGATTTACTGAGAGTTACTCCCCTTGGACCACTACCTGTTTATTAAATACGAGTGTGGTAGCTCAGTTAGTAGAGTGCATGTTGCGTAAATGGGAGGTCCTGGGTTCAAACACAGACCAGGTAGTGACTGTACTTTCGCCAACACTCGGCATTACGAAATAAAAGTCATTGTTACTTTGGCATGGAACTTTAAATAAATGAGGTACCGTGTCATGTATTCTTGGCACGATAAAGAACTCTGCTGTATAATATCATCAGCGCAACGCACAGGCAAAATTCCTGCACCTTTGACTATAGGATCTACCGAGAGTTACTCCCCTTGAATCATTGGTTGTGGCAAAAAAAGACTGCAATCAAATTTACAGGTATAACAAGATGGTAAGTTTTATTAGAAATAAATGACAAAATGATCATTTTTGGCAAATTTGCAGTGACAATGACGTCTGCAGGAGATTTTTTGTCAAACCCCTGCGGGTGATAGATCCTTGTGGGGCACTGTTTTTTAAAATACATAACCTACATGAGGTCATTTGGCGATTATAGAATAACTTGTGTAATTGTTTATTTATCTATCAAAGATGACACTACGCCTGTATCTTAAATTATATGGCCAAGTACACCATGAAATTATGAAGGCAATTATGCGTGTCCACTGGCTGATTAGGGGATTATCTACAGTACTTTGCACACGACTTTGGACACAGACACCCCAAAACTAAGTTTATTAAGCAATTATTGTGAATGGTTGACAATAATCTAATTTTCTTTGTAACAATGTATCTAAATTCAATAAAACATTTCTTACAACAGATGGAAAAATTAATCGCCAAAGTCGCCAATTTTCGGAATTTAATCGCCAAAATTTTAATTTGATTGCCAATGGCGATTTTGGCGACGGAGATCCTGAACCTATGCAAGAAATCTTTCAGATTGTGCCGTCTCAATTTAAGCTCAATCAATGATCAAAATAACACAACAAAACCAAAGGGTATACACAGCTAAACTACAGGTTTCATTTTGTTATTTCACTCGTGATCTGTTATTTATAAATTTCTATTTTAAAATGGATGTTGTACTGCCTCCCAATTTAAAACAAAATTCGAGTTACAGCAAAGTTAACCATCTTTATTCAGAACTATCACAAATGGCATCGAATACACAATGATGCGGTGATCAATTCAGCTTTCATTCTCAGTCCCATACAAAACATGACAGATGACGCAAAATGACAAATGGCGACGACATGGATGACAATGATGGACTGATGTAATAATGATGATATCGATGATGATGTTATGGTGATATCGATGTCAATGATGTGAATGATGTGTTGATGTGTTGATGGTAAGAAGCTATAATATAAGAAACAAAAACAAAATTAAATACACAAACACGTGTGACACATGGCGGGAAATCATATAGAAAGTATACCTCCACTAGACCAATAAATCGATATTAAAATGAACCGTAATGAAAGTAATAAGTGTATGTAAATCACAAATTATTATCTTGCATTTGGATGAACTTACATTGTGCCAGATTTAGGCGAAAAACACCAAAATGTAAACTATCGCTACACCGGACGTCAAAACAATCAAAAGGAACTTGTAAACAAAATATAAAAGTCAAACCGGCAACCGCGATCCGGATCCGGAACACTCCCCGTCTGGCATACCACAGTGTGCCACTATCTTCAATATCTACAAAAGCACAACTAACTCGGTGATTGGTCTAATAAAGGTAAACGATCTAAATGACTCGCTGTCTTGAACCTGTCTGACAATGCGCACTTCAACCTTACGAACAATGTCATCCGAACTTGGAAACACTTTTGTAATAATGCCCATAGGCCACTGAATTCTGTTTACTTGTTTGTCCTTTAACAATACAATGTCCCCAACTTTAATATTGTCCTGTATGTTTGTCCATTTTCTTCGTTCTTGTAGTGAGTGCAAATACTCCACTCTCCATCGTTTCCAGAAAACATCTGAAAGGTATTGAACATGTTTCCACTGTGCACGATATAAATCTTTACAGTCATAAGAAACATCTTTTGGAATAAGAACATCAGGTTTCTGATTAACTAATAATGATGGTGTCAAAGGAAACGGTTGTTCTGCATCCGAAGATAAAACGGTTAAAGGTCGAGAGTTAATTATCGCACTAACTTCCGCAAGAAAAGTTACTAAAACTTCATGTGTAATTTCTTTTCCAGGAATTTCAGATATCATAGAATCAAGAATACGTCTGGTGGTTCCTATCAGTCTTTCCCAACTGCCACCCATGTGAGATGATGAGGCGAGTTGAAAAGCCACTGGATACCACTATCATATAAATAGTCTTTAACTGAACCGTCTTCCACATTGACCGCATTAATTTTGAGATCATCTACAGCTCCAATAAAATTAGTCCACGGTCTGATCTGATTTGTTTAACCGGTCCTCTGATTGACACAAATCTTTTGAATGCATTGATAAATGAAGACGAACTCATGTCCTCCACTACCTCGATGTGAACAGCTCTTGTCGTCATACATGTAAATAATATACCCCAACGTTTAGAGTTGGCCGCACCTCCTCGTGTACGACGCTTAACCACTGACCAAGGTCCAAAAGTGTCTACTCCTACACATGTGAATGGTGGTCCTGGCTGTAAACGGTCTGTCGGCAAATCAGCCATTTTTTGCTGTTCAGTAGTCTTGCGTAATCTCCGACACTTGAAACATTTGTGTAATACAGACGAAATTAGACGTTTCGCACCAATAATCCAAAAACCTGCACAGCGTATCTTTCCTGCAGTAAAATGCCTGCCTTGATGTTTTATCTGTTCATGAAAATGTCTAACTAACAATGTTGCTATCCAAGATTTTCCGGGAATTATAATTGGATTCCTTTCATCAATTGTCACAGCTGCATTTCTAAGACGACCACCAACACGTAACACAACGCTGTCATCAATAAATGGGTCTAGTTTCAATAATGGACTGTCTTTCCGAATCGGTCTTCCAAATTGCATACTGCTCTATTTCATCACTGAAGTATTCAGCTTGAACAACCTTAATAATACACTTTTCTGCTTCGCAAAGTGATGATATTGTGGTTTTCTTACAATTGGTTATAAAACACTTTAAACGAGATATAGCTCGAGTTAACGATTTCCAGCTACTGAATTTTTCAAAACGGTGAGATCCTAATGAGTGTCGCTGAACCTGAACAGTATTAACTGTTACAACTTCCGGTCTGATTTCTTTGTCACAATCAGGGTTTTGAAGATCAAAATGTTCATCACTTATTTCAGTGTGTTGTTGTTTTGAAAGATACTGTGGCCCGGACAACCACATACTATTTTGCAACTTGTCAGCAGACAAAGATCTTGTTGCAATATCTGCAGGATTATGTTCTGTAGAAACATATGTCCACTGCCCTGGATCTGAAACTTGATGTATTTTTGCGACACGATTACTTACGTAAGTGTAAAACCTTCTTGAGCGATTGTGTAAATATCCCAAAACAACCTTGCTGTCTGTATGATATTTAATGTTCTTCATTGGAAAATTCAGATGTTTTGCGATAACTTGTCCAATATCTGTTGCTAAAACGGCGGCGCAAAGTTCTAGTCTCGGAATCGTGTGACCGTGTGTAGGTGCCACTTTAGCTTTACCCATGATAAATCCTAATTCTTCACGATTGTCGTGCGACTTTGTGTGTAAATATCCCACAGCTGCTATAGCTTGTTCCGAGGCATCAGAGAAAATATACACGTTTTTCTCATAACATTCACTAAATGATGATGTAACATACATTCTCGGAATCTGTACATCGGTTAAGTAGCTTAGTGATTTCCTCCAATCATCCCATTCTTGAAAACATTCTTGTGATAGTGGTTCATCCCATTGATCAAACATAACTGAACGAAGGAGCAGTTTTTCCTTTTATAACGATTGGTGATAAAAACCCAAGAGGATCATATATGCTATTTATAGTAGACAAATCCCTCTTCTGGTGTATGGTTTTGTATCTATATTCATGTCAAATATAAAACAGTCCGATTCTAAATCCCAACTCATACCGAGACTACGTTGTACTGGTAATAATCGGACCTAAATCAAGATCTTTCAATCCTTTAGCCAGTTCCTCAGGCTTGAACGCACTCATGACTTTCTTCGTTGTTTGACGAAATTTTGTGAAGTTTCAAATTTCCATGTGCTTGTAATGCAGCTTGTGTTCTTTTTACAAGATTCACGGCTTCAGCTACTGACGGTAGAGAAGTCAACCCATCACTACATAAAATCTTGTTCAACAAACTGTCCTCATATCGGATCCATATGTTTGTTCACCTTCCTTTGCCGACAATTGTAGTCCATAAGTGGCAATAGCTGGGCTGGGACTGTTCCCAAAACATGTACACACCATTCTATACTCTGCTAATGGCTTCTCTAAATCATTGTCCGTGTACCATAGAAATCGTAAATAGTCTCTATGTTTTTCGTCCACTCGAAAACAATAAAACATCTGTTGTATATCAGTCATGATTGCTACTGATTCTCTCCTGAATCGCAATAGAATTCCAATCAAACTATTCGTTAGATCAGGGCCACTCAACAGAACATCGTTTAACGACAAATTATCAAATTTTGCTGAAGAGTCGAACACAGCTCTAAGTTGGTCTGGCTTTTTCGGATGATAAATGCCAAATATTGGTAAGTACCAACGTTCGTCTGTCTCCTGTAGTTCTGGAGCAAGCTCAGCATGACCATTATCAAATATAGCTTTCATAAATGTAAGAAATGCTGCCTTTTCCTTTCATCTCGATGTAAACTTGTGTCCAAACTCTTAGCTCGCTTCAATGCTTGAATTCTGTTGTTTGGAAGTTTTGGCCTATCCTTCCGAAACGGTAGTGGTGCAGACCAGTTTCCACTAGTTTCTTTATCATATCCAGTAGACATGATCTCCAAAAACTCACGGTCGTCACGTGACAATCCAGGTTTGTCGTCATCGGGTGTACGTATAAATAAAGTTGAATCACAGGTATCTGAATCCAATTGAGAAAATTTGCTATCAAAACTTTCATGAACCTTAATGTTACTATAACACGGTTGTAAATGTGAAACACGATCATCTTTCAAAAGGTATGTCTTCTTAACACCCACTGAGAGTGGTTTGTGTACTTTACCAAGGCAAGTTTCACCTATTAATGTCCATCCTAATGCCAACTTTTGTGCAAATGGAGTGTTTTGTGGTCCAATTCGTTGATCTAATACGTGAAGTGCTTCTGTAACATCTCGACCGATGAGAAGCAAAATACCAGCTTCATTATCAATTGAAGGTATGAAGCCTCGATATCTCTAAGATGAGGATAACTACGTGCAACATCTGGGGTCGGTATTTCTTCAACAATATCTGGAATGTTATCACATTCTATAATTTTAGGTACATGTAGAGTGGTGTCGCTGTCATATGACTCGACAATAACGTTACTCAGTTGTCTACCATATGTATCTGACTTTCCAGTACAAGTTGATAACGTGTATTTCGTAGTACCCGTAGCACCAAAATATTCGAATACCTCTGACTTTGCTAGTGTACAATTGGACTGATCATCAATTATGGCGTAAGTTTTCAGTTTACGATGTGGTTCATTTTCCAGGTAAAGTTTGACGAGAACAATTTTAGCACATGACTTCCCTGCAAAATTTTTGCTCGCAACTTGTGTCCGTTTTGTAGTTACTTCTTGGCTCTCATTTGATGAAGCTACGTTACTAGCACGAGCTTGATCCTCCCCGCCATGCTTCTCTTGACTTGAGTTCGAAGATTCAACCTGTCGTTTTATGTGCATTCCAGTTGGATGGCTTGTACTACCACAGTCTTTACACTTGATAAAATTCTTGCAATCTCGAAGAACATGCTTGACAGATGAACAACACCGAAACATATACGTTTTTGTTTCAGAAATTTTCTCCTCTCAAATATCGGCTTAGATTTGAACGCTTTGCAATCATTCAAGGCATGTCGTGTTCCATGAATTGGGCATATCTCACTTGGCTCTGAAATAACTGTATTCCTATCATCGTACTCTGGTTACTTCTGTCTTTTTAGATCTCACAATGTGTGTTGTTTGGTTACCAAATCTCTTGTCTACTTTTGGTTCGTTCGTGTGGCTTTCATATAAAAAGCTTGGATTGTTCTTAATTTTAGCCTGTTCGTGAATAAATTGACAAAACACATGAAATGGTGGGAAAACAGTTCCATGATTCTTGTTATAATTCACTGCAGTCATTGTCCATCGGTCTTGTAACTGAAATGGTAATTTCGCTACAATCGGTGCTACACCAACTGACGAGTCGAAGTAGGAAAACATAGCACTATAATTCTCGTCTTCCTTCAGCGACAGTATTTCTGACAGAATATCGGACAACGTATACAATTTCTTGTAATCCTTTACGGTGATCTTCGGAATAGAAGCAAGTTTTGACTTTAATGCATGATCTATAAGTTCTGGACTACCAAATCTCTCGTCGAGTCTCTCCCATATTAACTTTAATCCTTTATTTGGATTATTTGAATTTGCAGCTTTATACTTTGTACCTGACTTTGAGACTGCGAACCTGTCCATTTCATAATAAGGTCTATCTCTTCACTAGCTTCTGCTTGTATCTCGTTAACTATGTTCTTAAAACTTGCTTTCCATGATGGGTAAAGTTCTGCTTTGTCGCTGAATACACTAAATCTATTAAGCAAAAGTCCTTTTTCAACAAAAAGCGTGTGAAATCTGTAGCCAATGACTGATCTTTATACCTTGAATTGTCTACTAATTCGCGGTCCGACGTCAGTTGAGTTTGTGTAGTAAATGTGGTATGTCGAGGACTATAGGATTTGTGACGCGGAACATATGCTTGAGCAAGCGGATTTAATTTACAGCCATCATTTGGAGTTTGACTTTCAATTGATTTGTAGATTTGCTTTTTTATTTGTTGTACATAGGACGCAGTTTTATCTTCTGAACTAAGCGGCGGTTCATCACCTAACTGAGATCCTAACTTTTGTGATGTATTATCATCTAGTTCATTGTTTAAAACCTCGACTTCAGCTTCAACAGCTGCGACTTCTTTTTTACTTGACAGAATGTCTAGCTCAACACTGATCTCTGCTTTTCGTCGCTCTGACCTCGCTGTCTCAACAGCTCTCATTTCCTCGATAAAAGCTTTCTGCTTTAACAACTTTGCCTCTTGCTCTACATACCGTGCTCTCACTTTAGCAGCTTCAGCTTTAGCTTTAGCTCGGGCTATCACAGAAGATTTTGATGATGAATGACTGCTCTGTTTAGCCTGTGAATCTAGATCATTAATTTGTTCATGTTGAACATCATGTTTTGATGTCGCATTTTCTTGACAAATAGACGTGGCCTTAGCTTGGGCTTGTAAATTTTCGATACACGTGTCAATGTTTGCCTGATATGTTTGTATGTCACATTCAAAGTCATTTATCTTCAGAGATATACAGTCTATTTCATCTAAACTTTCTCTTGTATTAGTTCTTGATAAAAAGTTTATATAGTCACTACACAACATACCATAAACAGACGCTTCGTGTGACAAATCTGTTTTAAGATCATTTAAACTCTTTAAATCATGTGCATATGTTTCAATGTTTTTACACAAAGAATCAATGTTATCACTACAACTTGATATTTTGGATATAAAGTCACTTCTAGTGTTATTATAAAGTTCTGTTCCTTTCTCGGTTAAAGTCCTTATACGTGACGAGTGTTCTGACATTGTGAAAATAAAGGTGTCTACTCACAAACTGCCCGATTTTCACTGTAATCTTCTTACTGTACTGCCTCCCAATTTAAAACAAAATTCGAGTTACAGCAAAGTTAACCATCTTTATTCAGAACTATCACAAATGGCATCGAATACACAATGATGCGGTGATCAATTCAGCTTTCACTCTCAGTCCCATACAAAACATGACAGATGACGCAAAATGACAAATGGCGACGATGACATGGATGACAATGATGGACTGATGTAATAATGATATCGATGATGATGTTATGGTGATATCGATGTCAATGATGTGATGATGTTGATGTGTTGATGGTAAGAAGCTATAATATAAGAAACAAAAAAAAATTAAATACACAAACACGTGTGACACATGGCGGGAAATCATATAGAAAGTATACCTCCACTAGACCAATAAATCGATATTAAAATGAACCGTAATGAGAATATAAGTGTATATAAATCACAAATTATTATTTTGCATTTGGATGAACTTACATTGTGCCAGATTTAGGCGAAAAACACCAAAATGTAAACTACCGCTACACCGGACGTCAAAACAATCAAAAGGAACTTGTAAACAAAATATAAAAGTCAAAACCGGCAACCGCGATCCGGATCCGGAACAGATGTGCTGATAGTTTTGAGGAAGGATTTAGTAAATAAAATAAAATTTGTTCAGCCGTTAGATTCATATTTATGGGTTTGTGTAATCAGATCGTATGTTTAACATGCAAGTAATAAATTTCAAATGATAATTTCTTGCATCACTTAAGCCCCATTCACATGACGAAAATACACTAGGAGTAAATATACACATATGCAAAAGTAAATTTGCACCTGGTCTGAGTAGATGCAAATTTACACTCTGTGTATATTTGCACATGATTGTGTATTTTTACTTTTGCATATATGCAATTGCATTATATAGCCCGAAATTCCTCTGGCCCGTAATTTTTTTTTTTTTTTTTATCAATTTCGGGCCAGAGATTGGGCTTCATTATTTTACATAACGTGATGCCGTTGAAATCCTACGGCAGGGTAAGATTTAATTTTGGCGGATATGTTCACTTTATTTTCAAGGGCATTGGGTAATGAACCAGTCAGATCGCTTACCTGAACCTTTATTCACAAGAATCCATCGAAAAAACTACGTGGCAACTCCGTTTTATATCCATTCCATTCCAGCCATATAAATCCAACACATCCTTCATCATCTCGCCATTTTTTATGTTATGATATTCAAATAACGCGAGATCTCGCGGGTTAAAGTCTCCCTTTTCTGATACACAAGTGTTTGGATTTATATGGCTGGAATGGATATAAAACGGAGTTGCCACGTAGTTTTTTTGATGGATTCTTGTGAATAAAGGTTCAGGTAAGCGATCTGACTGGTTCATTATCCAATGCCCGTGAAAATAAAGTGAACATATCCGCCAAATTAAATCTTACCCTGCCGTAGGATTTCAACGGCATCACGTTATGTAAATAATGAAGCCCGATCTCTGGCCCGAAATTGATAAAAAAAAAAAAAAAAAAAAAAAAAAAATTCGGGCCAGAGGAATCTCGGGCTATTGCATTATAATGCCCAAATTTACAATCGGATGCAGATTTTGCATATTTGCAAAATTTGCACCCCATGAGTAAATCAGCGCATGTGAACAGGGCTATATTTAAATCAAAGGTCAAACGGACAGGTCAATGTTGTTTACATATACGTTTATCTGTATTGTAAAATAAAATAAATAAATCCATGCTCCTGCACATGGTTGATGAAACTCTATGTTCCATTTCCGAGACGAAACCAGTCTTAGGTGTTGATGGGGCATTTCATTGATCTGAAGAAATGAATAATTATCTGGTAAAACCATACTCAATTTTCTTACCTATAGACTTAATTAGTAGGTCTAAACATTTCAATACAAAACCCTCAGACACCTGCTTAATAAATGCATTCGGAAGTAACAATTGAATAGTAATTTCTAAATTGTACCCGGATCGGATAATATTCCGTGTCATTACTTTGATTTACTAGTTGAAACTACAGGGAGTCAAATAGCGGTGATGGGTGAAATGCAGTGTGTTACATAAGGTTTCAAGAAGTAAAATAGTTTAGTTTTCATAATCAAACCGGTTTCTGATAAAATACATCTCTAGAATATGTCACAGTTGCATTAAAGAAATTAAAACTTGCCTCAAGTTTACTGATGAACGGACAGAAGGTCATTTTATAATTAGTACATGCATTGAAAAACATCGGCCATATTTTGCCAAAGTTCTGAAAAAAATTTACATTGGTTTAAAAATTAAATCCACAAATACTAGACTGAACCGTTTGCTCGGTGAACTTTATTTAAATTTTTGTTCCATTTTTGCAAAAAAAAAAAAAAAAAAAAAAAAAAAAACTGTTTGTGAAGGAGGACTTAAAGCTGTCGATTAAAATTCATAGCTGCATCAAAAATTAAGACTATATCTTATACCATTTACCCTCAGAAACTTGTTTTATGAAATACGTGTACCACGGGATTTCTCTCTCCCCTGATACCAACTTTAATCCCCCATAAATGTTAAATGCACGTTTTGACACCACAAAAAAGACCAAACGAGAGAGAGAGAGAGAGAGATAGAGAGATATTAATGTTGTATAGATCTGATAGGTAAGCCCATTAATGTTTTAGAAACATAATATATTATATGCTACAAAAACATGCTTTAACTTTAAACCTTACTTTAAATTTAAAATCTCTCCTCTCAAGTGCGTGCACGTCTCTCTCTCTCTCTCTCTCTCTCTCTCTCTCTCTCTCTCTCTCTCTCTGTGTGTGTGTGTGTGTGTGTGCACTCGTTTAGTTGAGTGTGTATAGATATTTCAAAATATATGTACACCAAAAAATCATTGATATATCTGTAATTTTATGATATCCGACACTGGATATCGTACGCGTTTCTTGCGTGAATGAAGAAAAACAGCTTGATTGAATGTCTTCAGTTAAATTGCATGTTAGATGCAGAAACATTTTAAGCTTATTCTTCAAAATAAATAAATTTTCACTATATTGTTATGATAAATCATATCATTTAATATACTGTCTGTACAGATTCGTGAAGTTTTAAAACATTTTTTAATCCGGACACCACTGAACTGACCTCCTTGATACAAGTGAAAGAACCTTCACTGGGTGGGGCTTAAAACTCCATTACTCCACTTAACTCATACATGTCCACGTCTTTTCCACAGTGTTCCATACAAGTTTATTTTGTGTGGTGTATTTTTTCCTCGTGGATTTCAATTGAATATAGAATATTACTAGGAAAACCTTTGAAGTATTTAACAGGCAATGAATTGAAGCTATTTCTGCAGCTATCGTTTCGATACATCCATAAATCAGCGGCTTTTTACAACAGACTAATACGTCTTAACGCGTAGGACACTGGATCATTTGCCAAGCTATCCATCCTATGTCAGTTTTTATTTAAGAATGTCAGTTATTAATTAAAAATTATTGACACAACTGTACTATGTATATACGTTATGTGTTATAATTTAATTAGTTTACAGTGATATTGTAGTCACTTTGTACATAATTATTATTGCTTATGTTAGTTAATGTTTATAATCTCTTTAAGAGGAAATAAAGTAACGATGATGACAACCCAGAAGCAAAGTACATAGGCGTAGGAGCAGGGGGGGCCAGCGGGGGCCGCCCCCCCCCCCAATATCAGAGAAGGGGGGGCCAGGCCCCCGCAATATATTGTGTGAAATTTTGTATCATACTAAAAAAATAGGAAAAAAAACCAAGAGCTTTAACAGGAAATGTCCATCTGGTAACCAATCAATTTCATCATTATACTTGTAAAAGGGCGTCAAAATTTTCCAGGGTACCCCCATATCCAGTGGCGGATTCAGCGGGGGGCGTACCCCCCCCCCCCCTTTTGTCGCTAATAATACATATTGTTCAGCTCAGATTGCACCAGAATGCAGGATTTTGCGCCACTTTTTTCAAAATTTTCCGGGGGAGCATGCCCCCAGACCCCCCTAGAAGGTTCGAGCCTTCGGCTTTCGCATTATACGCCCCTTTTTAAAATTCTGGATCATCTCCGAGGGGAGAGATTGATTATGGAACTTGTGTCATACGGTTATTTTATATAATCTTGCCTTGATATCACATTATTTTAATTTATCAAAACGATGCACAATACATTGAAAATGCGTCTAGACAGGATTTAGTTTGGAAAATTTTTCGGGGGAGGCCCCCACGGACCCCCACCTATGCGAGGGGTTTAGCACCCCTCTCATACTCTCCCCGCCTCGTGCCGTAGGCACGAGGTCGTACCTGCGGCACGACATAGACATAGCTATGGTTTGGCCCCCCAATATTAAAAACCCTCCTACGCCTATGAAGTAGAAGCTTTGAAACTGATAAGTTAGGTTAGACACTTGAACTTCCATCAGGGAATTGAGTTCGGGTGCTCCGGAAGGGTAACTTGAGCACCTCTTGTTTAGCTAGCTACACCCGCCACGTGTGTAATGAAAATTGTGTAAAGGGAACATGGAACTATGGGACGTCAAATATATCCAGGACAATTCTGGACACAGAAACATCAAACTTATCGACAATACTGTAATGACGGCCATAAAACTTTTGAGGGCCTTGATAAGCCTAGGCTTGCATTATCCCTGGGTCAACAATTTATTTGCAAGCAGCTTGTTTCGTTGTATAAAGTCCCCGTAGTGGGAACAAGCTCTACCATAGCGTAATAATTGGGAAACAAATACACCATAAGCAAGAGAAACAGGTATATTGCTGCATTGAAAAGGAAAGTTGACAATAGAAAAATTGAACTCATCACGTTTGTCATTAAGTTTCCGAAATGTAGCCTTTCGTGGGTGTCATAATTGAGGTGTAAGTCTAAATATGAAGCAGAACTTGAAGAATCAGTCGTATCTTTTACTTCAAGCTCACTGGGATATATGGCATTAACATAGTCTCCAAATTTAGAATAGTTAAGAGACAGAACGTCGTCTATATACATGTATCTGTATGTTGAGTTGAATGATTTGGCGACAATCTTCTCTCCAGATTTAACAAGGTTCTGCATAAATTCTCCTTCATAAGAATAAAGAAACAAATCAGCAAGCAATGGTGCACAGTTTGTACTCATTGGTATACCGATTGTTTGCTGAAAAACTATATTAACACACATCAAATATCTTCAAACCCATTGGTGTACCGATTGTTTGTTGGAAATTTTATAATCAAACAACCAAAATGTTACAGATCAATACTGGTACATTTTGTTGATGATATCTTTAGTATATTTGTGTTTGGAATCCATATGATGCTCGACAAAATAACCAGAATCTCTGTTCAGCACTAGATATTTGTATCTTGGCTTACCAATTTGGTAAAAGAATGACAATAATAATAAGAATGATTTCTTTAAGACGTTCTTTCAATTTAGAATGAGGGATAGTGGCGTAGAGTGTAGAAAAATAAAATGTTGTCATACTTTTTACACGAGATAATGTATTAGAAGCAAAATGTTCAGGTCATTCTTTAGAATTTTCAAGCCCTGAATCCACAATTGGTTGATGCCAAATGTAGAATAGATTATATCTGAATAAGACTAAAGACCGACTACTGTCAAAATTTGTGTTAGAGATAAGTACTGATAATAATTTAGTAGTACATTTAAATGAACCTGCTATATATCTTTTCTTGTATGAATTTTTATGAAGTTTAGGAATCCAATACATGTAAGGCAGGTCAAGTTCTTCCTCTTTAAGATTGATACCGAAAGACTCGAGAACTCCCCTATGGTTGGAAAGAACTTCATCTTTGGTAAAATTAGTTCTAGTATATGTAGGGTTGTCTGATATACTATCTAAACCAAGCATTCAAGGTAGAATCTCTTACAAACGAGAATAATGTTGTTGGAAGCCTTATCAGCTGGGACAACATATGTGTTGTGTATGTCTCACGGTTAGAATTGCCGAAATTTCTGCCCGGATACCTGAGTACTAGTACTGAAGACGGTTTAGTACTCATAGACCCTTTAAGTTTGGACCTCACAGCCTTTATCCATTCGGATAAGGTGTCAAGGTCCAACCTCTTCTAATTTAGCCCAACGTCTAGCGTACTCTTCAACAGACTCTGTGGCAATTCTGTACCCAAGTAGAGATGTTTGGAAAATCGTATGATTCTTTAACTAACGATAACTTACTACATGTACTATAAATGTTGTTCAAAGTCAAGGCTGAATGTGTCGATAACCATAATGGCGCAAAAGGACAACGGGTTTTCAAAAAGTTGGTAGCGGAAATGTGTACACTGGCGCAAATAGGTTGTGGAACAAGGGGACACTAAAATGACGCTAACGGATTTCACCCCCCACAAAGTGCTTGGGCCTCAAACATACTTATACCACAAAAGCACTTGGTATCATTTTGCCATTCAGTATTCAGTATCAGTCGAAAGTCGCCTGGGACTTTTATACTCAAAAGTATCGTGTATACCTTTTTTATATTTTGATTGTGATACAGTGTATTCGCTCAGTGGTGACACTGACTATTTTCAAGTGTATGTCTAAATTCAGCTTTCTAAATCAAAATTGAATTACAGGTCGGTTGATTGATTGTGAGGGATTTTACAATCCAGTCAAGAATATTTCACTTAATATCGATACGTCACCAGGTTAATGTAAAATGGCAGAATTCAGACTTTTGTAATGTGCTTAGGGCAATGTGCGGGTAGGGTTCTATAACGTGTTCGCCTGTCGTGACATGGGGCATCGGTTTTTTAAAGGTCTTTTTCGATGGACCCTGTGATTTTGATTTCTATATGCCGAACACATGACGGAAGAATCGTAAATCACTGCCTATGTTCTAATCATGGTCAGATCACGGCCGGGGTTCGAATCCACGTCTTTCCGCATACGCAACGAGCACTCTACGAACTGTTAATTAAGATTAAAAAAAATCACTGTTACACTCAAAATAAATTTTATATATCATTTATTTTACAAAAGTACAACGTGGAATTACATATATACATGTACATGTTTAATAAATTATAAATAATTTCTGGATAAATTAACAGTGCTAACCGAATTTATCGGCGCCCTGATTATTTATTTCAAATCCACATTCTTTACTGGAGTTTTTCCAACTGAACTTGTGGACTTCTTTAATTCTGTGACCAAACTAATTCAACTGAAAAAAAAAAACCAAACAAAAAATATAAGAAACGTACACCGGATGTTGCCTCTAAAGATGACGATGTATCAAATTAAGATTAAAGACTAAATTACTTCAAAAAGAGACATATTATGCTACAACAACTCGTGAAATATAAATAATCCTTGAATATGCGAATAGCTAAAATATTAACCTATATTAACCCTCTCTCTCTCTCTCTCTCTCTCTCTCTCTCTCTCTCTCTCTCTCTCTTTCTCTCTCTAAAAAAATAAATAAAACCGGACCAATTCGCTCCAACACACGACAGAGTACAAGTTATGACTTCTACTCCCTCATTCAATTAGCCTCGGAACAAACTTAACACGTACAAAAGTTTCCATTGTTGAAGAGCTCCACAGTGCCAAGTGCAAAAGAGATATGTTCATAACCCCGGAGGCTGCATCAGCGTCAAGTGTTAAATTTATCATAGACAACTTCTATAAAATGACTAGCTATCTCAATATCTTGTGGCATTTGCCCTGTTTACTATAGGTGCCTGTTGTTGGGACTAGCACAACACATCATGGTCACCCGAGATCATCTGTCTATAAGAATTTAAATCTTAAAACAACAACTTTTTCATCTTGTCAATGATCGGTAAACGTTATGTACATGCACAGTCAGAGAAAATATATACTTACCACACCCTATCATCTAAACATATTCCCCATCATGTCCATTCCCATCATGCCCATTCCCATCATGCCACCAAATCCGCTCCCTGCTGGTTCCGTTGGCATGGTTACAGATCCTCCTTGTTCATTGGTTAACTGAACTATCCGTAATGCCAGATCTTGAAGTCCCATACTACCCATCATGCTTAGCGCTCCTTGCAAACCTCCAACACTTGCCATGTACGAGGCACATCTTGGCCAGAAAATGCCACAGTGATCCAACCACGTGCCACCGTTTTCAGCTGCAAGAACGACGGCGTCAGCCACAGTTTGGTCAGTCATCAGATTGATAAGTCCAATGCCTAGGTCTTGGAGTCCAGCATATCTCAAATATTTGGCAATTCCTTGTATGCCACCAATAGATGCTATATAAGACGAACACCTGGGCCAAAATTTGTCACATTTGGCAAGCCATGAAACTGGGTCCTCGCCCGTACTGTTGACTGGTGTGGCTTGAGTGGCGTTTGCGGTCGGTGGACTGCCTAGTTTAGTTGCTATTATTGGATTCCCGGCGATATAACTCACAGACAGTAGCACGGACAATGACACCAATACGACTGATTTCATCTATAAAATACAATACCAATAAATGTTACAACAAAGATCCCACCCGACAAAGCAAAAGACTGGCCCGGTTCGGAGCTAAACAGCACTGAAATCTTAGGTCCGGTCCGGAGCCAAACGGCAAATGCTAGATCTTATCCGGAACCAATAGAGAAATTGGGGGATATTTAAATATTTTTGATGTACTGTATGACCTTATGTAGACCTCTTTTAGAGTATTCCCTTCTTCACATATTTAGACCACTACGGTAGCTCAGTGGTAGCGTGCTCGCTTCGTATATATGCGAGGTTGTGGGTTCGAACCCCGGCCGGGTCTGGTCAAGAACAGAAAATATATTGTGACTGTTCTTTCGCCAAGCACGCAGCATTTAGAAATTAAAGTCACGGGATCCTTTGGAAGAGACTTCTCTGTGTCGCGACAGGTGGGGCATGTTAAAGAACTCTCCGTGCACATTCCCCTGGGCGCACGGCAATGGTAAAATTTCTGTCACTTCACCTGTAGCTGGCGACTTCTCGATATGAGTGAAATATTCTTAACTGGGACGTAAAATCCTTATCAATCAATCTTCACACAATTAGAGCGCCATGGAAAAAAATCACGTAGTAAAATATTGATTATAACCATATACACCTTTTTTCTTCATTTTTGCTAAAATTTATCACTTTTACATTTAGCGTAAAATTTGCTTTTACATTTAGCACCAAAATAACTTTACATCTGATGTCAATTTCTACATTTGCTGATATTTTTTATTTCACATTTTGGCTGAAATTGTTTTTACAAATTTGCATTTTACATTTACGTCAAATTTTTGCGAAGGATACAGTTCTCAGTTCCTCTTAAAATAATGTTAATTTATTCAAGTTAAAAAAATTTTCTTTCTCTTTTTACAATCATTATTTATTTATTTATTTATTTATTTTATTTATTTATTTATTTATTTATTTATCACATTTCTTATAATTTACATACACAAACACGTTATTTCTGATAATGATAATGTCGTGTACATTATTTTTCATTGTTTGAAATCAAGATGCATTAAAACAGTTGCTTTGTGGGAAGTTTTGAATCATGGGCGGTATTGTATTGATTAAAAAAATTTAGAAATTCAAAATAAGCACATGACAGATGAATGAAAGGATAAAAATATGTCAATTTAAAACAAAAACAATAATTTTAAATAAATAAATTAATAATAATAATAATAATAATAATAATAATAATAATAATAATAATAATAATAAACCCTTACCATTCTAGAGTTGCAAGAATTATACTGGTAAACTAAATTGGTAATAATGATAAATGAAAATTTAAAATTCATTCATTCATTCATTTCATTCATTATTTATTTCCTCTATAAAAGAGATATTACATTATAACATATGTGTTAACATATATACATGTATAATACTAAATGTATAAAATCTATAATTTTTTTTAAAAATCGATAAATAACCCCTTACCATTTTAGAGTTACAAGGGATATACAGTAAACAAAATCGAGCAGCACAGGTATTAATGATAAATGAAATTATAAAAATATGTCGATTTGAAACAAAACTATAATTTTAAAAAAATTAATAACCCCTTACCATTTTAGAGTTACAAGGGATATACAGTAAACAAAATCGAGCAGCACAGGTATTAATGATAAATGAAATTATAAAAATATGTCGATTTAAAACAAAAATAATAATTTTTTTTCAAAAATCAAATAACCCCTTACCATTCCCGTGTTGCAGGAAAACTAAACTGAACAGCACATAGGTAATAATGTTATATGAAATAACAGAAACATTTAATTAAAACAAAAACAAAAATTAAATAATAATAATAAACCCCTTACCATTCTGGAGTTGCAAGGACTATACAGTTAAACTAAATCGTCGTACACTTCCTTACACGACCGATAGCACCAAACTTTGGACAGGGACAGAGTTTGTTCTCGATAGGTACCATATAAAATATCTTTTTAGGGGGCGTGTCGATTTAGTCTCATTAACAGAAAACGTGAGCCATGTCAAAAATGGTACAGAATTTTTATCTTTATTTTATTACTGTGCTGACGAAACAATTTGTTATATCATTGGCGTAGGATGAGAGTCACGTAATGGAAGCCTTATGAATGAAATTTGTACTAACTATATATATTTACAGTCCAACCTGCCTTAAAGGTCACCTCTATAAGGACCACCTGCTTATAAAGGCCGGTAGAAACGTATCCCAATTATTCTTTATTCATATTATTTGAACCTGTATATAAAGACCAACTGCCCATATAGGCCGTTGGGTGGCCTTTATAGACAGGCTTGACTGTATTTGAATAAATGCAGAGTAGCTATCAAGTTAATTGTTTATTATTTGAAGCTTAAAATCATTATTATTTACTTCAGTTATTTTAATGACTATTTCTCTCTTCAATAGTGGAAAAATACTGAACAACAAGTACGAGTTCTGTTGGTTGTTATTATCCAGTAAGTGTTCCAATAAGTGCTGTTTCACAGGAGGTGTTCTGTTTCAGGTTACCCCCAGTAAGTGTTCTGTTGGGTGTTATTATCCAGTAAGTGTTTCAATAAGTGCTGTTTCACAGGAAGCGTCTGTTTCGTGTTACCCCCAGTAAGTGTTCTGTTTGGTGTTATTATCCAGTAAGTGTTCCAATAAGTGCTATTTCACAGGAAGTGTTCTGTTTCGTGTTACCCCCAGTAAGTGTTCTGTTGCGTGTTATTATCCAGTAAGTGTTTCAATAAGTGCTGTTTCACAGGAAGTGTTCTGTTTCGTGTTACCCCCAGTAAGTGCTCTGTTGGGTGTTATTATCCAGTAAGTGTTTCAATAAGTGCTGTTTCACAGGAAGTGTTCTGTTTCGTGTTACCCCCAGTAAGTGTTCTGTTGCGTGTTATTATCCAGTAAGTGTTTCAATAAGTGCTGTTTCACAGGAAGCGTCTGTTTCGTGTTACCCCCAGTAAGTGTTCTGTTGCGTGTTATTATCCAGGAAGTGTTTCAATAAGTGCTGTTTCACAGGAAGTGTTCTGTTTCGTGTTACCCCCAGTAAGTGTTCTGTTGGGTGTTATTATCCAGTAAGTGTTTCAATAAGTGCTGTTTCACAGGAAGTGTTCTGTTTCGTGTTACCCCCAGTAAGTGTTCTGTTGGGTGTTATTATCCAGTAAGTGTTTCAATAAGTGCTGTTTCACAGGAAGCGTCTGTTTCGTGTTACCCCCAGTAAGTGTTCTGTTGCGTGTTATTATCCAGGAAGTGTTTCAATAAGTGCTGTTTCACAGGAAGTGTTCTGTTTCGTGTTACCCCCAGTAAGTGCTCTGTTGCGTGTTATTATCCAGTAAGTGTTTCAATAAGTGCTGTTTCACAGGAAGTGTTCTGTTTCGTGTTACCCCAAGTAAGTGTTCTGTTGCGTGTTATTATCCAGTAAGTGTTTCAATAAGTGCTGTTTCACAGGAAGTGTTCTGTTTCGTGTTACCCCCAGTAAGTGTTTTGTTGCGTGTTATTATCCAGTAAGTGTTTCAATAAGTGCTGTTTCACAGGAAGTGTTCTGTTTCGTGTTACCCCCAGTAAGTGTTCTGTTTGGTGTTATTATCCAGTAAGTGTTCCAATAAGTGCTATTTCACAGGAAGTGTTCTGTTTCGTGTTACCCCCAGTAAGTGTTCTGTTTGGTGTTATTATCCAGTAAGTGTTCCAATAAGTGCTATTTCACAGGAAGTGTTCTGTTTCGTGTTACCCCCAGTAAGTGTTCTGTTGCGTGTTATTATCCAGTAAGTGTTTCAATAAGTGCTGTTTCACAGGAAGTGTTCTGTTTCGTGTTACCCCCAGTAAGTGTTCTGTTGCGTGTTATTATCCAGTAAGTGTTTCAATAAGTGCTGTTTCACAGGAAGTGTTCTGTTTCGTGTTACCCCCAGTAAGTGTTCTGTTGCGTGTTATTATCCAGGAAGTGTTTCAATAAGTGCTGTTTCACAGGAAGTGTTCTGTTTCGTGTTACCCCCAGTAAGTGTTCTGTTGGGTGTTATTATCCAGTAAGTGTTTCAATAAGTGCTGTTTCACAGGAAGTGTTCTGTTTCGTGTTACCCCCAGTAAGTGCTCTGTTGCGTGTTATTATCCAGTAAGTGTTCCAATAAGTGCTGTTTCACAGGAAGTGTTCTGTTTCGTGTTACCCCCAGTAAGTGCTCTGTTTGGTGTTATTATCCAGTAAGTGTTCCAATAAGTGCTATTTCACAGGAAGTGTTCTGTTTCGTGTTACCCCCAGTAAGTGTTCTGTTTGGTGTTATTATCCAGTAAGTGTTCCAATAAGTGCTGTTTCACAGGAAGTGTTCTGTTTCGTGTTACCCCCAGTAAGTGCTCTGTTGCGTGTTATTATCCAGTAAGTGTTCCAATGAGTGCTGTTTCACAGGAAGTGTTCTGTTTCAGGTTACCCCCAGTAAGTGTTCTGTTGAGTGTTATTGTTTAGTAAGTGTTCTGTTGGGCGTTATGATACACTAAAGATTTCGCTGTTATTTCCCAATAAGTAATCTGTTGAGTATTTTTAAAAAATTGTCCTGTTGGGTGTATTTCTCGGAAAGTGTTCTATTGAGTGTTTTCCCAGTAATTGTTCTGTTGGATGTTGTCTCAGTAAGTGTTCTACGGAGTGTATTTTTCAGTAAGTTGTCTGTTGTTCCCAGTAAGTGTTCTGTTGAATGTTATTGCCCAGTAAGTGTTCTGTTGAATATTTTTCAGAAAGCGTTCCAATGGTTGTATTTCTCAATAAGTGTTCTATTGAGTGTTATTCCCAGTAAGTGTTCTGTTTCTGTTGTGTGTTTTTCTGTAAGTGTCCTGTTTTGTGTTGTTCCCAGTATGTGTGCTGTCGGGTGTTATTCTCCATGTAAGTGTTCTCTTGACTGTTACTCCCAGCAAGTGTCCTGTTGGGTGTTATTGTTTTATAAGTGTTCCGCTAAGTGTTTGTTGGTATTTCCAGTAAATGTTCTGTTTGTTGGTATTTCCAGTAAATGTTCTGTTTGTTGGAAATTTCCAGTAAGTGTTATGTATAGCGTTATAGTGCTATAGTGTATTTCTTGGTACGTATTCTCTTGTGTGTTACTGTCCAGTACGTGTTCACACGGTCGGATACTATTGTTTCGTTTGTTCCGTTACGTGCTATTTTCCAGTTAGTATGTTATTTTCGCTGTTTTACAGTTGTTTAGGTCGACGATTCAATTTAAATACATTTCCAGAAACATTTTGATCTGACGTGGTAATTTTGGATTAAATATTGAAAAGTTATAGACATTTCTTTCATTTTATTCAATTTCTGAAATAGCTAATTATATAAATTATTATTGGAATGACGTTTTGAAGACAAAACTTCGGATAAAAAGTATTAATTTTCCTATTTATGTGACTTAAATAAATAAATAAATAAATAAATAAATAAATAAACAAATAAATAAATAAAAATACCATGAATGTAATCCTGGACCGATTTTGATGATGAAATATCCGTTGCAGACGTCTAATAATTTCTAATGGAGTTTCTGTCCATTTGTGATAGTATATATATAGTCCCATTTTTCAACTTTGGATATTTCTTAAACAATATAAAGCAGAAAAAAATATCAATAAGTTATGGTTCTATGAATTATTTTTTATATCAAAATCAGCCTGGGATTACCTTCAGGGTATTTTTTGGGGGGGGGGGGGGGGGGGGGGGGGGGGGAATCTATATAAACTAATAAAGAAAACGTCAAGCACTTCGCGAGTTCATATGTACTTATATATATATATATATATATATATATATATATATATATGTCAACCTGGGTCATTTTTCGGCACAAGCCAGTAAGTAAGTGTCCAAAAATGTTAAAAATTACCATTTATTAATATTTTATCGTTCAGACTTCTCAGATGATAAATTTTACATCCATGTGACAGAAAATAAAAACTGGCATAATTCTTATCGTTTTAACTGTGTCTGGTCAACACTGACCGTTTTACAGCTGTCAGAAATGACATATATATTGCATTTTAATTGGACCTCATTTGTCTCGAGACTCCGGACAATTAACCACCCAGTGTTACTATATTTTGAACCTTTTGGGGGATAACAGTCGGACATACAACGCATTTACGTGACTTGCCCAATATCTAAAACACAAGTTGGACATAATCTGTACAAGAGACACCGGACAACCAACTTGAACCACCCAGTGTTTTAGTATGTCCCACGCATCTTTGTGCGACGTTTTCGTAAACTAAAACAAAAATTTCGTCCTGAAACCGACGGAAATTTTCAAACTAGAATTGTGCCGCAGGTTGTTGAAAACCAGCCGCGTTTCCGAAATCAACTTCTTGATTTATTATATCATTTGCATATATAGAATTTTTTCCGGCAAAAGCTACCGAAAATTGTTCTTAAAAGACTGTCATTTCTTGAATCAAAATTTTGTTAAATTTCATTAATTATTTCAATATTCAGATAATTCAGTATTCGGAAGAATGACGTCTTTTTGCATACAAAACATTCTTAGTTTTCATAATATCTTAAAGTTTCGAGTTTAAATTATGCAGTTTCCATATATTTTATCATGACTTTTCCGATTTTGCTGTTATGCCAGAAGGATTTTCAGTATTAAATGTCGATGACCCGACATTAGCCGATGATATTTTACAGGTTTCTAAAATCATTATATGTTTTAAAGAGAGAGTATAGAGTAATGGTGTTTAACGTCCCAGTCAAGAATATTTCACTTATATAGAGACGTCGCCAGCTATAGGCGAATGTGAATCTAACTTTAGCAGATCAAGGTGTGAAAAAAAATTTGTTTGCTTTTCAACAGTCAATGAACAACTGCGGTAGCTCAGTTGGTAGAGTGTTCGCTCCATAAGTGGGAGGTCGTGGGTTCGAACTCTGATCGGGTCTGACCCAAGACTTGAAAGTGGGTAGTGACTGTTCTTTTGCCAAGCACTCGGCACGGTTCTTTCGGATGGGAACTTAAAATAAACGAGGTCCGGTGTCATGGTGGGTTTGGCACGTAAAGAACCCTGCTGTTCAATACCATCAGTGCATGCACAGGCGAAATTTCTGCACCTTCGCCTATAGCTGGCGACATCTCAATATAAGAACTATTCTTGACTAGAATGTTAAACACCATTACTCAACTCTACTCAAAGGTCAATGGTTTTCTTCACCATCTCAGATCAAACCACCTCAACACAAGTGAAAAAATCATTACTAGGTATTAGACGCTCTAGAACCCTACTTCCAGAACTGAATATCTCAATGTATATGACAGAATCAATGGGCCACAAAACAATGTTATTCATTCTCCTCAAATTATGCAATTTAAACAGAATTCAATAAAAATTAAGTGTTTGCAGAATAAATAATATTTTATTTTATCACAGACATTTTATTACATGCATGAACAGTTAAAGATTAATCATTAACTTTTAAATAAATATAAATCTTCATCTTAAAATAGCAAAGAGATAAGATTACTAATAAGGTAGATTTAACAAAAGGGCTAGATAATACTGGCTGGTTTCATCAGATGACAACATACATGCACCAAAAACATACACTTTCCAAGCAATTGGTCTATATAATAGATGAATATAATAAGGCAACAAAAGCAATAGTAAAAATAATAGACCCTAATCCAAAACATGCACATAACCTTTTAAGTAGATAAATGATTTGTTAAATCAATTAAAGTCAAACCTGTCTATAAAGGCCACCCTAGGGAACCAGCAAAAGTGGCCTTTAGGGGCAGGTGGCCTTTATAAACAGGTTCAAATAACATGAATAAAGAACAATTTGGATACATTTCTACTAGCCTTTATAAGCAGGTGATCCTTATATAGAGGTGGCCTTTAAGGCAGGTTTGACTTTAATTAGCATCACATTAAAATAAACTTTTACAAACTTGTACAATTTTATCTTTTGATTATCAAAATCATAAATACACTGTACAGTAAAAACTACTACATTCCATCTACTGTATAATAAGAGATATTAGCAGTAGGAAACTTTCACAGTTTGGACCTTTTAAACCATTTTGCTGTAAAAAATATTTATGGTTCAAACTTTTAGGAAAGTGTACCAAGGGGTATAAGACATTTTCGCGGAGAAGATATAATAGCTATTCAAAAGTAGCCGTGAAAATTGAGAATATTTTTCCCCAAGGGAATGATTCTTCTTATACAGTATTTGTTTAACAAGATTTTGGCATTATAATAGGATTTGGTAATAAATCAAGATGACTTTGGGCGAGTGAATTATTGTTTAAACCCACACCAGTATTATTGCAGCTATTTGCGGGATAAATCAAGAGAAGGGTACAAGGAAAAACATAAAAGAAATTAATTTTTGGGACTTATTTCAACAAGTGAGATGGTGTTTAAGTTATCCATTAAACAAGGTTTTTACTGTACATGTATACTGTATATTGCTTTATTTTCAAGGTGTCAAGTTTTCCTGGTTTGACAATGACTAGTGTATTCACTGTGTCAATTTTTTGCGGTATAAAGATGACTAGTGTATTCCGGGTGTCAAATTTTCTCTGTCTTCTAGAGCAACATCACTGAATGCCTCAAAAAGCTGTATTTTCTCAGCGGTTTTATTTTTCGCAGGAATACAATTGAGCTTGAATGTAGCAAAAATAAAACCACAGAGAAATATAAGCATTACATTATACAGTATTACAGGTAAAGCTAATTACTACTAGCTTGTTGTAACATATTATTTCTGGTAACATCTACACAGCGGTTAGTATATATACGAGACAACTTAGCAGCTTTTGATATGTCCGACATCATGGTTACAAGTCTATTGTGTCCAAAAGTTAAATTCATATACCAAGCTTCATCGTCATCTGTAACTTTCTTCCTAACTGGACACTGGAAAAGTGAGTTATTTCTGGGACTTAACTTGGAGAGATACAATGTCATGCTATACACCGGACACAAGTCATCGCCTGGTATAGCATACATTCTACTTTGCGTGTTATTACTTTTCTTACCAGATGTATCAATATCGTCACTCAATTTGTAATAAGCAACTCCCTTCTCATCAAAACAAAGATGAAATGACTGTCTTGTTACTGATTTAGAACTGATTACTTTTCCGCCAAAGTGGAGGATAAGTTCAAACCAGACTTTTCTTAATAGTGACAACGGATCTCGATTACTCAACACACCCGTCGTGTACATCTTGTCCAAGTCACTTGGCTTAATAACTTTGTTCTGTTTTATATCTGGAGTAACTTCTTTACCTTCCTTCTGTTCTGTAATTACACGCTCAAGAATGGCCGTAGAAGTCCAAAAACAGTTTAAAGAATCGACTCCTCGACTAAATGTTTGTGAATTTAAATGTCTGAACAGGGCATTTTTAATTGCCCTTAGTGCATTTTCTGAATATTTTTTACCATCTCGAGTACAAACTTCTGTATAAAATACTGATAACAGTTCATTAATTTCCTCCAAAGGTAGAAATTCAAAATCTTGATCTTTATTATTCATAATTAACCATTCTGAAATGAAAGTCAAGAAGAAATTTTTAAAAATTATTGTATAACTATGCATATGTATATTTTCAGTTTGTTGGTAGAGATCAGTGGTTTTCTCTAGGGATTCTGGTTTCCTTCACGATCTCTGAACCGACCGCCTTGATATAAGTGAAAGATTCTTGACAGGGAATGTTAAACACTATTAGCCCAGTACTCCATAACTCTGCATATGTATGTAGTCAATCAAATGAGGTGTCATCAGAAAGGTATGCATATGCAGTCAATTAAACCATCTGACATCAGAAGACTCTTCTTTGCATGATTTTAGGCAAGTTAAAGAAATTTTGTTGAAAAGGATTTAAGTGAAAATTCATGGAATTTCATCAAACTGGAGCACAATGTTACAAAACTATCAATTTAATAATGATAAGTTAATTTTTGTGTTGTCTAGAATTCTTGATAATCATCGGGTTGCTGTCAATGCTATAATGCCTTAAGAGGTTTTTAACCATCCATCTCATGCTTGAGTAAGTGATACACTCAAGGAGGAGGCCTACTCAGTACATAGAACTCGGAAGAAGAAGAAGAAAGATAGTCACTTCACACAGAATTGGCCTATCATCCTATAGGCTCAGCTAGATCAGGCAGTAATTTTGTTATACTTTTAAAAATTACCTTCTGCCTTTTAGAATGGAAAAATTTGAAGTTCTGAAATGCAGCAAACTGCATTGCATGCTTGTCATAAATTAGCATCCCCATTGCAAAGATGTTATATTGTGACAATATCCAACATTTTGTTGGTAAGGACAACTAGATTTAATTTGCTAGTATATCACAGTTGTTTTTGGAATTTTAGTGATCAAGTTGTAAAAATTTAATCATTTTCCCCCAGGGGAAACTACATTTATTTGGTAATAAATTTAGGCAAACAAAATCACTGTCAGAACAAATATCAACTTAACAACCCTGAGTATTTTTTTTTTTTGCATTTTTGCTTCTATCCTCTCTCTCTCTCCATAGAAATGATATTTCAATTTTTTCTAAAACAAACCTTTAAATATTTTCACACCCCATCTAGTAGCCACATCTGTAGTACTTTCATTTCGACCTTTTTGTTTTGATTTTCTTCCCTTTTTGCCACCGGAAGTCCTTTTAGTTGTCTGTATATTGGTTTTCTGCTGTTCAGTGCTTTTGTTTGTGTTAGAATCTTCCCATTCCATCACTTCGTTTGTCTGTTCATTACTATGGTAACCACTACTTTCAGCTACATCTGTCATTATCATAATAATATAGAACATAATATAGCTCAGTAAAGGAATAATGAAGGAATTGTGTTTTTTCATGCTCAAGTCAAGATCCTTTCACTTACATTAAGTCTGTCAGCTCTGGGATGGTTAAGATAACCAGAGTGCCCTGAGAAAACCACCAACCTTCAACATGCAAATAGACAAACTTTCTCAAACTAAGATCTGCCCTATAAGGGATTCAAATGTAGACAGTAAGAGGCACTTTGATCCATAAGCCGCCACTTTAGACAACGCTGCCAATGAAGTCCAGTGAAAAAAAATATTTCATAACAAACCTAATGGAACTATTATTAGACTGTGTCACTGCTATTGAATGCTTAATGCTGACAAATAACCAGGATGGCTCTGATAAAATAATTTTTTTTTTCTTTATTATTTTTAAGTATTATAAAACTGATACAAGATTTTGACAGGTTACAAAGTCCCATTTGACCAGAGTGGGATTCACACCTTAGCAGGTGAGAGGTGATGTGATCCGTAAGCTAGCTCTTTAGACCACTTACCTTCTGAGGTTACCTAGATACTATATGATATGATACATTAACATCTTCAAGATGGAATCCTGATTAAAAGTCCAAAAAGAAAACTTTATGTCAAAATATGTCATTATTCTAGCTCTTTATCAAGGATTTCTTGGCCTTATTGTGAAAATGGATATGAAGTAATTTAAATGTTCAAATACAAATTCCTTTTTAATGATTGACTTACCATTTATATAAGAAGCACCAAATTCATTATCTGAGTTTGGCTCCACTTTGACCACTGTTGGTATAAACTGCTGGGAGTCTGCATCTGAAAGTACACATAGTTTATATACAATTTTACAAGATAACTAGTTATAACTTATAAAGTACTGAAATGGGATGTCGTTTCAAGTGTCCCCCAAATATGTTTTAAGAAGCTGGGAGATTTATCAATGTTTTCTTAACCATGTGCATGATCAAAATATGAACAGCCTATGGCACATCTACCCCCACCTAAAGATTGTTCTTGTAAAGGTTCATAAAGATTTTATAAATAGTTTTTGTGAAAAGTGGCAGACAATATAGGTAGAAGAAATTCATGGAGTAAACACTTTGTTTGGGGGACATAATTATAAAGACCTTAATGTTAATCTGCCCTACACTGGACACCTGAGGGTAAAAGATGTAAAGGAAGACCAAAGATTACATGGAGGTGCACTGTTGAAGCAGAAATGAACAATTTACACCATTCATGGGGCAATCTGCAAAAACTGGCTAATGACAGACAAAAGTGGAAAGACTTCGTTGCTGCCCCACACGAGAGAAGGCGTAATGGCCAGTAAGTAGGTAAGTAAGTTAATCTGTACAATGCAATGCTTCACAAAGGCTCCAGTCAAAGTATGCAGTCATGTTCATGTCAAGATCTCTCCATTCAGAACATTTTTGTCCATTATTCTGCTAAACCATGGCATACTTAAGTTTTTCCCCAGTTCAACTTGAAGGGTTATGAGGTAATCTCTGATCTTCTTCATTGCCTTTCTCTCGTATAAGAGTCGAAACTAATTCAGTCAAATGATTTATTCAAATAAGTCAATTCTAATTCAGCCAAAAAATGTTAGATTGTGATGTTACCTCATTATACATCATTATAAAGACATTTTAAAATGTAAAAGTACATTTTTTTTAATTTTCTTGTTTTGAAAAAAACATTAATATTTGTGATTAAAACAAGTACAGATTGAGCTACAAGATTTTATAAAAGATACAGTTTTGCAATTCCAGAATCTTAAGAGAAGACTTGTCTCACCTGCTGCAGTAAATGAAATGAAGTGTGACTATGATATTAAATACCCAACACAGACAATAAGACTGCACAAAATCACACCAAATGGATAAAATGTTGTGTTGGTCATTTGTTCTTCAGGTCTTCAGGATATAAGTTCGTCAGCACATACAAGAAAACTGATACAAACCTTGTGATGAATCATGTGTAAACAGATAGAAAGAAGATGGGTTCCTAAACTGATGATTCTGGACTGGTGCAACATGCACTGGAATATCTTGTGCATATGTTGACTCCAATGATTTACTACAGCTAGGTAACCCAGGGTTTGGAAATGTCTTTAAGTTGGAAGGTATACTACTGTGTGATGATGTGACAACATTCTGTTCACCATTGAATCTTGATGAAGTATTTATATCTGTCAAAGGAACTCTTGAAATCAATTCTGAAAATATTTAATATAATAAATGAAATCATTATATGCAAATTCCAAGGCTGATATAACCATTATTAATACTGTAAATCCAAGAAATGTTTGATTTGGTTTATCTTCACATAAATTTGAGATAATAACAAGATACAAAAATAAAACTTTCTGGAATGTTTTATTCTGATATAATTCACTTGCAACTATACATCTTCAACAACACAAAAATATCTAAAGATAACAATTCTTGAGAAAAATAACTGAATTCCCAAATTACAGTACATTGTATTTGTTCAGAGCCCATGTAAACATAAAAAATAGAGACAGTCTGTGCCTTTTGACAAGAAATTTACCATAATGTAATAAGAAAATAATGAAAAAAAGTAACAAGGGGTTGCAAATTGCTCAAATCCAAACCCCGGAAATTTAAAGTTTACAATCAGGACTTGGATAACTTTCCACTAAAAAACCCATTCAGATTTAACATACAGTTAAGTCTTGATTCAATTCATCACAACCATTTGTTTGGTAAAATAAACATTAAACAAGGGTTTTGTGATAAATTGAAGAAAAACATAACAGGAAATGGATTCCAAGACTTCAAAATAGTGTGGTGATAAGTGAGGTGGCAAAGTTAATGAGGGCATTATGAGAAGACTTTACTGTATCTGTCCAGAATCTTACTGTGAAATCGATATCTGGGTAGTGCCGATTCTTTGATTCTATAAATTCCTGCCCAAATAGTCACAGACTATAGCTATTTATAAAAATATTGGCATTGTCAAGACAATATTATACAGATAAACAGGTGTCTGGGCCCCAAAGTTTTTAAGATTTTTGCTTTGTATTGCTATTGCAACTTCTTTTCAAGAGTGAGCTGGGCCCCCAAATCAAAATAGTTAAGCTACATCCCAATATTTCTCTTATAAATTATTACCATACCAGTTGTTTTTCTATCTCTATCTGGACAAAGATTTTCCAAGTTGGTAACAGTATCAAGCGAAGAAAATCCTGAAACTTGTGATCTGGATTGGTTTCTTCTGAAAGAAAATTATGATTTCGTTTTTTAATGAAAGTGAAATAAAATAAATTTTGTAACAAATAAAAAAAACCACATTTTTTAAAAATAATTTTGAAAAACAGATATCTGTAAAATCAGATTTCCCATAATGGGATACAAAACATCCTGCATTTTACATGAATAAACTTCAAAATTTTCTGTCTTATTCTAGGGTACGGACAAGCTACATGCACAATATGACGTCACAAAATTACTTTTTTATGTTAATATAGATTGTGACATCATTACAGTAGTTGCAAACTTTGTACTTATTGCATAGGTTTTGGGTATTTTTTATGATTAAAACTGTATGAAACAGGAATATATTGAATATGGGAGAAAAAGTATCAACCCTGTTCCATAGCTGATACTGTTTAAACATCAAATTTTAATGAACATAAAGTACTGAATCCAAATTTTTTTGTAAGGGAGATAATTCAAATTATTGACATTTTTTGTATTAAAAAATATGGCAGACTAAAACATCTACCAAGGGAGGGGGGGGTGGGGTTTATCTACAGAAATAAATTAAAATATTAAGGGAGGCCTTTGATTCTTCAAGTTCAGATCATAACCATTCTGAAATATTTCAGACTAAAATATTGATAATTTAAAATCAATGAAACTTAATTAAAGATTATCAAACAAAATTTGTCTATCCCCATGACATTAGAACCATTCAAAGACTATACTTTGAGAGAGAATTCAAATTTGATTTTGTGAAATCTTAAAGACTTGAGGAGTGAAGATTGAAACAAAATTTCACAACCATCAAATGCATCATTATAATTTAAAGACTAAATGGCGTTCGTTGCTGTACCATGTGATCAATACCTCTTACTATTGTGCAGGACATTTTGTAGAGAGTTAATGTTGCAAATTCCTGGAACAATGTCGTTTTTACGTAAAAATGTCATCTTATGTAATTCCATATCCATTGGAAATAAGTGTTCCCCACAAATGTTAGAAGGTATCATGTGGTACAACGGCCAACCCCATTAAGGATTTTGTGACATCCATAAATCTTACTTCTGCATTTTAAAGCCTTCTAGGCATTTTTATCTTTGAAGTAAGTATTTGACCATTGAACTGTCTAAAATGGCATAAATGTTATAACTTCCATTGCCATGGAAAGCAAACTGAATAATGTGCGCTCACAAATTATGTAAATTTATATTGCTTATTAGAATATTTTACAGATAAGCCTAGAATATTTTATACAGAAAAAATGGATTTGTTACCCAAACAAGTATATTTGTTCAGTCAAATTTTGGAATTATAAATAAAGCAAAGAAAGGAAAGCTTATAAAGAAAACCACTAAAGAAATGGATGTCTGGACTTTGAAATAGTGTGGCAATAAGCAAGATAAATTTATCTTGTTTTATTGTACCTCATATAATTTTATAAAATATAGGGTTTTGTATGGACCAACTGTGCCATCAATATCATTACAGATGTTATGGAAGAATTTAAGCATTTGCAAAAAAAATTGTATAAAATGAAATGACTTTCATCATTTGATGCTGACCTAAAAACAAAAATAACTAGAAATAGAAACTAGAAAGCTATTGGTATTGGAACATGCTGGATATTTCCACTAAAGGTAAACTTTGTATTTAAAGTAGTATCTAACTTTTCAGTGTGTCTGTTTTTCAGACATAAACAATTATCATCATGGATTTGAAGGATGTGTGACATCAAATGAGAGCTTGATATTCCAAGTTTTGTCATCATTATGTTCCATTTTTGAAGATGACATTGGGTTACTGAAATTGTTCCCGCATTTCTTTTCGTCCTCCTTTTCTGCGGCGTCTCATTTTGCGCTTTGCACAATTTTGTTCTCATTCTCAAACCAATATATAGTGTTGTTTCTCATAGTGAAATGAACACAAACACTCCATTTTCCAGCAGCCGACACATTTCATCTGAATCACCACAGTGTTTGCTAGTCATGTGATATTTGCACGCACCTTGAGGGTTGTGTAAAAAGAAAACCACAAAATGAACCGGACGAAAATCCGGGTTTAAGTTCGCCCATTCTGTAGTTTCTTGATGATGATGATGATGATGATGTCAGAGGATGATGATGATGATGATGATGATGATTCCATGGTTTTTAAAATCATTTACCTTTGAAATCCTCAGTGACGTTTTGCTAGACTCTCTCTCTCTCTCTCTCTCTCTCTCTCTCTCTCTCTCTCAACCCAAGATGTTGGTCATTTTGTTTGCGTTTTAAATAGACTTATGCTTATTTTTATACCAGATCATTGATTGTTTAAAAAAAATGGGATGCAGTTTGGTCCAAAGCCATTCTGTGTTCAATTTGTCATAGATCTACACCATTTTTGATGATGCATTGTATGATCGATTAAATTCAACTAAACGGTATATAACAAATCTAAAAGGGACCTTTGTGACATTGGCTCCAAATAAAATTCAGACCCTAAAATTGCCAGTGGGTCTGTTTTTGCCTCTCTTTCCTATATTAGTTGAGTGTTTAAAAATTAGGAAAACATGTATGTGTGTTCAGGCTAAATTTTCCGCAAAGATGTCATCGATCGGTAAAATGTGTTTCAAGTTGAGAATTTCAACTTGAAATCCAAAACTTTTTTTAATGAATGACTCAGGTCACATTGGCACCCTTTTGGAAAATATGGCGCCAATATTTACTAAACTGCTAAAGGCCAGAGCGGAAAAAAGCCCAAATAACCTGACTAACCTCAGCCTTAAGTTTGAACATTGCCAATTTGGTCATCCGATAAGTGATACTTTAAACATTTGAACCATGCCACTGGCCATTAACCCCAGCGTCCATCCAAAGCCGGGACATTTCGCTTCATGTTTAAACTACTTTTATATTTAGGTATTGTTGAGGATTTTATAGATAATAATAAAATAAACACTGACGACAGCATGATTCTTCATATCGCAATATATTTCGAATACACAGTATTCCTTATCAAGCTTACATTATAACTGACTTAAAATTACAAAATACAAGATATATGTATAGAACATTATTTACAAATTATACAATCTAATTACATAAAAGTGTCACCTGATTAAGTGAAAAACCAATTAGGGTTTAGCCTAAGGGTTATTGGAACACATTCAGTAAGAAAGTTGTCCCATCACCCGCTAATTGTTTATTTAGGGTAGGCCTTTCATCTTTGATATGTAAAGCCTCCAGGATCACCAAGTCAAAGTCTGAATTACCTTTATTCAGAGTTTTGAAACACTTGGTGATCCCGAACTCTTTACATCTCTTACAATTTTCCACATGATTGAATATGGCACTACCGGTTTTATTATGTTCAGTAATGCGTCTCTGAAGGAATCTTTTAGTTTTACCTACATAGGTAACACTTGGATCCTCCAAGCATTGAAATTTATAAATCACAGATGCCTTCAGGACGCTATTACTTTTGTCTTTAGTGAGAAGTAATTTTTCACCTTAAATGATGAAAACACTATATTGACCTGTATATTTTTACATTTGAAAATATTTTGAAGTTTTTTCTTTAATACTAGTGAAGGGTTGCCAATAAACGGTAAAAGAAAAGTGTATTTAATATCCTCTTTAGTTTTAGTCCCGAATATATTATAATTTCCCGAAATTTTGTCCGAAATGAATTTTCTCACAATATTGTAAAAGAAATCTTCTGGATAACCGTTAGACATAAGAAAGTTTTTTATTTTTTTAATTTCTTCGTTGAATGATAACCAAGATGAACAAACTAAATAGGCTCTATGCAGAAGTCCTAAAATTAATCCTCTTTTCCACTGGGGTGGACACATTGCATTAAAGTTTAATAATAATCCCGTAAAAATTTTCTTTCTATAAATGTTGTTTCCAAATTGTCATCTTTGATAGTAATGTTAACGTCCAAAAAAGGTAAAGTATTGTCTTGGTTTTTTCATAAGTAAATTCCAAATTCTTATGTTTTGAATTTATAAATTTAAAAAACTTGAATGCATCTTGTTTAGTTTCAAAGATGCAGAATATATCGTCCACATATCTTTTGTAAATCAAAGGAGAAAATTGCTCATTCATCCAGTTTTGTTCCAAATGTCCAAGAAATAAATTTGCCTACTTCAAATTTTAAAGTGATAAAAACTCATCAGGGAGTTCGTGTTTCTAATAATAAATTATTATTATTTATTTATTTATTTATTTATTTATTTATTTATTTTGTTCAAATTAATTAATTTGGTCTGAGAAAAAAAAATCGAACAATCGAACCGATTTTCCGGTTCCGGATGTTTCATATCCATTTTCAAGTCAGACTATTACAATTCATTGTTAATTTCCCGTAAAACAATGGATAAAGAACCTGACAAAATGAAAAGTGGCGAAAATTTTCGTCCAGAATCAAATGTACAAACAAGGAAAAGTTCTGAACGTTCTACAAGAATGAAAGATCAACATGTATTTATCGGCCATCACATAAATAAATGGCACGAGATGATGGAATCCCTGGATTTGACAAGCGTCAGTCTGGCGAATCACTTGTTTGAGGTTCATGAACGTCATTGTTCTTTCTGTTTGTATTATAAAGCAGACGACGAAAGCCAGAAAAGATCAAAGTAAGATATCTTTGTTCTTGTGTTGAATAGGCTATATTGATATGTAACCAGGTGTGGTAATTTGCCGTATTGCAAAGTGTCCATCATCTTTACTGCGTGTGATTATCAAAAAAACAAACACAACAGTGCATATTAAAATCATTGTGATTATGTCTTGTGGCATTAATTCAACTAATTATGACAGTGGACATATATCACATGACTGACCAGATTGATTTGGTTCCAATTTGAATTTTGATAGTAGCAATGCCAATGGCGGGCAAAGGTTCATAATTATCACATACAGAGTGTGTCAAGTTTACCATACTTTATCGTATGTCATAGTAATATATAATGTCAACTCATGGACATTACATTTTGCTGGCATTTATAAATGTTGATATAGAGTGAAATAAAAATGTGACTTCATTTTCAGGTAATTACCAATACTTCACATATTTTCTCTGGGTTTGAAAGTAAGGTCAGTCTATCGGGCCAAACATTTTCTTGATTTTTTAATTGAAATTTGAGATTTTGACCAGTTAGAATTTTAGCCTTATTTTTGTACACTGATTTTTTTCTTGATTTTACAGAAGACGGAGTGGAGGAAATGAGCCTATTATTGTTCCTGAACATGCTATAAATACAACAGATTTCTCCCAGCTGGCAGAGAGGAACAACAGCAGTGTTCCAGAGTATCAGATGTTTATTACACCTCAACATGCTGATAAAGGTACAATTATAATAATACAGTCAAACCTGTATATAAGGGCCACCCTGAGGAATCAGCTTAAAGTGGCTTTTATGTAAAGGTTCTAATAACATAAATATAATGATCATTTTGGATAAAATTTTACTGACCTTTAAAAGCAGGTGGTCCTTATATAGAGGTGACTTTTAAGATAGATTTGACTGCACTGTAGATCAAGAAATTTTCGTGTCGTTATCATATGCAAGAAACGTCATTGTAAAGTTGAATGAAGCCCCATGCAAATTCAAATGAAATATATCTCAATAAAATTTTAAAGACAGAACTTGTTATTTTAGCATTTACAAATTTAAGTTAAAAAAACAATCACAAAAAATTTCCTGATTTATAATACCCAATAATAATAATAATTATAATAACATTCCTTGGGTCCATTGTTAAAATTTCACACAATACATGTAAGTGATTTTCATGTTATAATATTCAATTAAAGAATGTTCAAGACATCAAGACTTGATATATTTTACAGCACTAGAAAAACCAACTTGTTTCAAGTCTTGACGACATCAGGTTTTTCTTGTAGCCTAGTAAACTATTTGTGTCAATTGGAAATTTTTGAGATATAAAATGGAAGTTGAGAATGTCACTGTTCTGGGTTTATGTTGCGTGTAGTACCTAGTTGCTTTCTGGTAAGGAGAGCATTAAGGAAGGAAGGACAGTACCCAACATCAATGGTCAAATATAGATTTTGTTATTTCCACAATGTCTTCATCATTTATATATATAAATTTACCATTTTCAGATTTGTACGCAGAGAAATCCTCCTCGTCAAGAAGAAAACCAGCTGTAACAGAGCGTATCCCACAATTAAAGGGTAACAATATAGAAATTATTAGTAGGCAAACTTCCAAAATTTGTGAAAATATAATACTTTTTGAAAGAATTTCTCAGAAATTATTAGGCATTGGCAATTTTTACCTACAAAGAACTTGTCAGATGTCAAACTGGATTCTTATTAAACTGCCAAAATGTAACACTAAAATAAATAATTGTATAAACACTATATGGTTTTCTTGTGAAAATTGCAACTACCGTACATGGTACCAAGAACAAAATACCAGATTACTTGATGTATTGCCAAGTACTTTAGTTTGAAAAATTTATCTGACAATACCAGATAACCAGCCCTATCTTCAACATGTGGTCATGAAATATTTGATATTTTGAAAAATGATTTTTCATTTTCCAGATGTTAATTCAGAAGTTAAAAATGAACCAGTTTGGGAAGAGGTTGATTATGGTAACCATAGAAACAATGAACCACCTGGACAGGTTCCCCACCCTAACAAGATACCTGTCAATCAAGATCAAGTCTCCAGTCAACCTGTTAATCAAGATCCAATGTCCAATCCAGATCTAGTGTTATCCAATCAAGATACTACAGGAGCAGAACATGAAGGTGAAATAAAAAACCCGACATTTACACAATCTCTTGGTGAACACATTCATGTGCCATCAGGTTTGTATCATACTGTTGCAGTATGACGGTTCTATATCAGGTGCCTTGGTTGCTGTGTGGTCTAAGAACCAGCCTACAATTTAGTGCCTCTTACTGACTAGGCTTGAATCTAAGACTCTGGCAGATATCCTAATATGCAAATATTTGTCTGATAGGTACCACTTCACCAGTAAAACACACTCGGAGGAGAAGGCCATGGGTGGATTTTTTAAAATTTTTATTTTTTTTTTTTTGAATATTTGTCAGTTTGCTTGCCAATGATTGTTAAAAAAGTTAAAGTCTGTCCCGAGCCATTAGGCCCATCAGGCCGGAGTTTATCCCGGTTTCGGTGGCGTTAAGCGACTGAGAGTACAAGACTCTCCCCTGAATGGGATGCCGGTCCATCGCAGGGTTTCGCATTTCCATGTACCACCCCCAAAAATGACAGCTTTGATATACATGTACGTAAGTGAAAGAATCTTGACTGGCATTTAATATTCTCCACTAATTTAAAAAAAAATTGAATTTTATATTTATATTTTAAAAGGTCAATATTACAATGTTTAATTTTATAAAATTAAAATATTCAAAACATTCCATATAACATTAAACTTTAATTATTTTCAATCATTAACACACACAAAAAATATTCTTTGATAATGGTGTGACTTTGATAATGACGTCATTAGCATATGATGTTGAAGATAACCCAACCCAACAGCCAAAAATTGCATTTTTCATAATCTATTTTTACAAATTGACATTCAGTGGCCTTTTTTGTAATGTATTTTCGAAATTGACATTTAAAGGAATATGGAATTTTTTCTTGATGTTCGTGGACAGATAAATCAATCACAGATTGTTTATTTATAATCAGTGTTCGAAATACTTGCAATTAAAAATTTTCAACCAATCCACGTCTCAATAATTTCAACATTTTCTATTCTGGTATATAGGAGACTATTGACAGAGATTTTGTTACATTTTCTAAACACTGCCCTTTCCCTTAAGATTGCATTAACTGCATTATGACCTACAGTCAAACCTGTCTATAAAGGCCATCCAATGGAATCAGTAAAAGTGGACTTTATGGACAGATGGCCTTTAAATACAGGTTAAAATAATATGAGTAAAAAACAATTTACCTTTATAAGCAGATGGCCCTTTTATAGAGGTGGTCTTTAAGGCAGGTTGGGCTGTACTTGCATTAGCTAGGTACCTCGAGGCAAAGCTATTGTATTGTTACAATATTTAAATTTATTTTGTGAGTGGGGTCAACTAATGTAGGTTTTTCTAGTAGTACTGTATATCACTGTTGATTTGGGAATTTTAATGGTCAAATTGGAAAATTTTAGTCTTTTGTTCTCTATAGGGGAAACTACCTTTCTTCAGTAGTAAACCCAAACAAAATCACTTATTGAAAAAGTAACCAGTCCTTCCCAAAAATTACCAGTCTTGGACTGTGGGGGCTAGCTGTTATTTCAAATTCAAACTGTTATAACTTAAATAATAACACATTTTCATTTTTGTTTTAGATCTTGAGACCACTATAAAGACCAATATTGCCTTAGCTATAGAGATGGTCAACAATGGAACATCGCCAGTAACAAAAGGTGCCATGCAGAAACGAGCTTACAGAGATAGAGTAAAAATGGATGCAAACAAATGGCAGAGGCAGAAAGAGAAGGCAGCTCAGAGAATGCGAGAACGGAGAGAAAAATTAAAACGAGACACCGATAAATATAAACAGTATTGTGCTGTTGGTGCTGAAAGAGCGAGAAAATACAGACAAAATATGACGGAGGAAGAGAAAAACCGAGTGAAGGAGAAAAATCGTGCTCGAGCGCGACAACGGCGACAGAAACAACGGCTTGAGTGTGAGTTACAGAAATTTTATTATAATTTGATTCAACAGCAGAAAGATAGAATAAAAGCTAGAATTGCTTCCGGAGAAACCACAGGAAGTGCTACTGATTTGTTAGATGAACACGGTCTCCAGTTGGAGGGAGACCTACAAGAACAGTATAATCAAATGATGGCACTTTATCAACAGAAATTAGCGGCCGGACCAAGTTGTCATGACGACGATGATGATCATGATACAAGTATGGATGCCTCCTTGGATTCAAGTATGGAAACTTCTGTGGAAAAGACAAGAGATGTTTCTGGAAGTAGCTCGCATATTTCTTCTGATAGGAATAAAGATATTTCATTGGATAAAGATGAAGACTCATGTGATAGGATAAGAGATGTTTCCTTGGATAAGAACAGGGACTTTTCATTTGATAGGATCAGAGATGTTTCATCAGAAAAGAGTCGGGATTTTTCATCGGATAGAAATACAACACTAGACAAAAGCAGAGAGTTTTCATTGGGTGGTCACAGAGATGTTTCATTGGATAAAAGTAGGGAGTTTTCATTGGGTAAACACAGTGATGTTTCTATGGATACAAGTAGGGAAAAAATAAGGGATTTTTCATTGGACAGGAGAAGAGAAGACATTCAGACAACTAACCAACCAAATCATGACAGATATGGTGGTCACTCGGAGGTGAGCACAGGAAGTAGTGATTTTGATCAGGAAGAGTCGACAAATTCAAAATATTTTGACAACAAGGGATTGAATATTCTTGACAACCAAAGGTATTATTACAATAGTGATACTGAGAGAGAAAAATTATACAAGCAGTTACCGGGAATGAGTACTTTTAGTTTTAAAAATTCAAGAAGCCATATTCCACAGGCACCCTCAACAGAACAAAACCTAGGTCACTCTATAAATAAACCAGTGTATAACACTGAACTGAATTCTTATTACCTTGGACAGACAGAAAGGGAGAAAACTCCATATAGTATTTCAAATCTCAAAGATGAATATGACAAGAAAATGCTGCAGACATACTCACAATCATTTAACAATAATTCATTTACTAATACTAGTAGTCTGGGTGGTGTGACAAAAAGCAATCAACCTTTACCAGTGTCACATGATCAAAGTAGAATGTACTCTAGTTCTGATATGAGAATGAAAACTTCAGGATCTCAGTCTGCGCCTGCCCCGGCTGTCGGAATGAATCTTATCAGGTTTCAGCCTCTCTAACACTTCTCTATACCGGTGTCACATGATCATAGCAGAATGTACTCTAGTTCTGATATGAGAATGAAAACTTCGGGATCTCAGTCTGCCACCTCCACCGCGGCTGTTGGGATGAATCTTATCAGATTTCAGCCTCTCTAAAATTTCTCTAAGATTGAATTACCGATACTTGTTTATAGATTTTAATCATTTATGATATGATTGATGTTTGTGTGGTGCTATTACTTCCATTAAAATTGAATCAAGTTTTATAACATTTTCATGTCAAAATGGTATTTTCCAACAGGTTTAGGTCAAACAAAAAATGGGTGTTAGATTTCATTCATAACCGAAAAGTTTTTTGGTCATTTGCAATGCACATATTTTGCAAATTGCATTCATGCCTGAAAAGATTTTGGTCATTTACTAAAAAATATTTTGCAAGTAGAGAGAAAATATTGAAACAGCCCTTATACATGTTACTTCAAAATTTTTCACCCCTGTACATAAATGTTAAAATTTATATATTATCTTTTTTATTGTTATTATTTAAGTTTTTCAGAAAACAACTTAAAAGCATAAAGCTGTAAAATCTGAAATCTTGATGGAAAAAACTTTTGAAGTCTGGTATACTAAAATAGGGTCAGATCGGAAACCAGAAACACATCTCTTTTTTTGTTTGGCCTTATGACTGAATTTTTTTTCATCAACAGTGAAAATAATAGATCCACACAAAAGCTGGTGTCATGTAATGCATGAATGAGACTCATTTTTTTTTCACCACCATGAATGGGTAGCTGCAGACAGGTATTTTTCTGGGTATCCACAGGGTCCGGTAAAGGGACCCATTCCCAATGCAAAAAACATACATTTTTCCCAATTCTGTAGTAAAAAATTTCCAATTAGCTATGTTTATCAATTTTTTTTGAGAAAAAAAATTTCACAAGATCATCAACATCATATGCGGAGGATATCTCGTTCTGATAACGATTTCAATCTATATTAACCCACATTTTGCTGGATGATTTATATAGAGACAAAAAAGACAGCACTATTTTGCTTGAACACCGATATAATTTATTCAATTACCAGTATCTAGAGGTCTAGAATTTCTAATATGTTGTTGTGATTTTTCCCAAAATTACATTTTTGTTGAGCATTTTCCCAATTTCATCCCAAGGTCCTTTTCCCAAAAAGGTCAGAATAATCCCTGGCAGAAGCAAAGAGTATGGAATATCTCATTTTGAATTTAGGGGAGTTAGAAATGTTTTGTAAATGGTATGTGATCAATCAACAATGTTTTATATTTTTCTTCTACAATTTTTTATCAAGTAGATCTATTCTTATTTAAGATACACAGTTTAACACTTCGGTGTTTCTCCATTAACTTTCACGTTCTTTATAGCAAAAAGATACAGTTTTAATGTTTGTATCAGTACAGTCAAACCTGTCTATAAAGGCCACCCAAGGGAACCAGTAAAAGTGGCCTTTATGGGCAGGTGACCTTTATATACAGGTTCAGATAATATGAATAAAGAATAATTAGGATATAATTCTACTTGCCTTTATAAGCAGATGACCCTTATATAGAGGTGGCCATTAAAGCAGGTTGGACTGTATCTTTAACTTGTGTTCTTAAAAGAATTTCTATTTGCTTTACATATGACAAACTAACTTGGCCTACCCTTCCCCTTAACCTACTGTATTTCCACAAATTCAGTGCACATGGAAAGCGTAAGAATAAAGTCATATTTTCCAACAAACTCACAAAAAAATTGTCAAAACTTAATACAAAATATACTGACCTAACAGGAAAAAATATTTTTCATTCATGAAAAAGTGAACTTAAATCTGTACAATTTTTTAACTTTTTAACAAAACCACAAATATGACTATGTCAAAATTATCCCTTCTGTACCTTCATACTTGGAACAACTATAAACATTATGTCATAATTGGAATATTCATGATGATCACATCTGGAAAAAACCCGAACAACAATGACCTACCTGACCCTAAATGCCCTGATATAACTTTGAATGAGGCCCAATTGGTGTATAAACTTGATCAAATTTCCAAAATTTTCGCAAAATTTCTCTATGTAAAGAAGAACTGAACAATAATGTTTTTAATTAAAAATATAAGTTGGTTAGGTCAGTGCATTTTAAATGCAGTTTATTTATAGTTTAATGGAAACATTTTCAATTAAAAGAAATAAATAATAAAAACCATGTGCACTCTATTTATGGAAATGCAGTAGTATTTTTGCTGGCAGTGAAAACTACAGTTAATCTGATATTCATTGAAACCATTTGTTCAGTGAAATTTTAGCATTATAAAGGGGATTGGCAACAAAAACGAAAGTTTATGATGGATTTTGAAACTTGAAAATACAAAACATGTAGCATGGTGATGAGTGAGGTGTCAAAGTTATTGAGGGGCATTATAAGGAGGTTTTACTGTACTAACATTGCATACTACTAAGTCTTTTATTCTGGAATAGAGTTTATCAGATGAGAACTAATGTATACAATAAGAGCTTTTTCTAACCAAAGGTGACTGAGAAAAGGGTTTTCCATGTCCCCGGCCTCTACTGTTTGATTGAACACTATTGGCAAATTAATTTTGAGGGCTGTTGATAATGGAGTTCGCCAGCGTACCACATGATCAATACCTAGGGATTTATCAGGGTCTTTTGGGAAAAGGCCCTAAACTAAAAATTGGGAAAAACTATCAACTTTTTGCTCATTTTGGGAAAACTTTGACATCATTTTTGATGTAATTAATGATTAAATCTAAAGCTTTTAGTGTATTGAGTTGATTGAAGATTGAGAAAAGCAGCCATATTTATGGCCAGACTTCAGCTATGTATCTGGTATGATTTTCTAATTGGGAATTTTCTCAGCCCATTTTGGAAAAAATCAATGTTTTTTCCATTGGGAATGGGGTCGAATTTCGACCCTAAATAGGCCCTTGATAAATCCCTGAATTACCCCTTAACGTTTGTGTGGAATGTTTTCCAAATGTTCATGTCAAAATTTCCTTAAATTACCTGTATCATTTTTATGGGAAAACTTGAACTGAAGTGATTCCATATACAATGAAAATAAGTGTTCCACAGAAACCTTATGGGGTATCATGTAGTACACTGGCGAACCCCATTTGAACCAATACAGATATAAAGGACTGCTATGTGTTGTGATCATTGATACATGTATGGTACAAGCCTAGGGGCAATGTTTTAATATGTTTTTGGAAAAGTTAAAATGGAAATAGCTGATGAAGTTTTGTTGTAAATTGAACAAATTATTTTTGTATTATGTTTGTTTTCAATATTTTTTTATGAGAAATGGATTTTGCCAGTGTACCACACGATACCCCCTAACGTTTGTGCAGAACGATTATATCCATTGGATAAGGAATCGTATCAGTTGACATTTTCCCCAAAGAAACGGCATTATTGTATAAAATTTACTGCATAAATGTTTTTCTAACATTTATGCTGAATGATTATTTATTATTATTATTGGATATGGAATTGTATCAGTTGACATTTTCCCATAGATACTGCAAGAATTTGCCGCATAAATGTTTTTCTAACGTTTGTGCAGAACGAATATTTCCATTGGATATCGTATCAGTTGACATTTTCCTATATAAACAGCATTATTGCGGCAATTTGTGCCCTTAATTTTTTCCAAAACATTTCGACCAAACATTAAGGGGGTTTGATCATGTGGTACACTGGCGAAATCCATTGTTACTGGTGCTGATGTTGTTATCTTAACAAGTCCTACAGAATAAATTGGCTTAAGGCCACACAATAAAGTATTCACTACATGCACATAACTGTATTAATTTTAGCAGTGTACTAATTCTAGCAATTTTCGCAATAATACAGTAGAACAAATTTCAATCCATTGCCAAATAAAATATGATCATAGATCTCAAGATGATCTGTGAGATTTAAATAATTTACTCTTAATTCAAGTCCTTGTGAATTTACCGAAATTGCAGTCAAACCTGTGGTTATAGGTTACCCAAGGGAACCAGTAAAAGTGACTTTTATGGGCATATGTCCCTTATATACAGGTTCAAATAACATGAATAAAAAGCAATTCAAAAAAACTTTTACTGACCATTATAAGCAGGTGGCCCTTATACTATGTTTCCATTCCTGGTAGCCAAAATCGCCATTGGCTACTCATTTTTGTGAAATTCTTTCAAAAAGTAACCTATTTTAACAAATTTGTGAAAAATTACTTTAAAAAGTACTATATTTTCATAAATTTTGGAAATTTGGCTACTAATAATTTTAAAATTGTGGAAACATAGCTTATATAGAGGTGGTCTGTAAGGTAGGTTTGACTGTGCAGTATAATGTGAAACTCCCATTTCAATCATGAATCATGATTGTAAAATATTCATCTACCGGTACATTTATTTTTGCATTGTCGGATGATGGCCCATGTAAATTGAAGTGAATTATTTTAGAAATAACTGTCAATTCGTTGTGGTTTACACACTAAAATTGATACATTGACAGTAATTTAGTGGGCAATGTTAACTACACATAATTCATTACACATGTGTTTAGTGCCATATTAAAACTGCATAATTCATTATTGTACATTACCGTCACATTATTTATTTATTTTCACTTTCGTTGTTTATGTACATATATACATGTGTATATAATTTAGCTTTTTTGTTGTGCTTTTTTATACTCCAGTTAAAAAATTGTAAAATTGTGTAAGAGCTGTTGTTATACCACTGGTGTTGGCATCAGTGTCACTGTTGATATCCAATTTTACACAATGGTTCCATTTCACTATTGTAACAGATTTGGTCTCTTGAAAATTGAACTTGACTCTTATTACTGTAAACATATTTTTTTGTGGTATACTAATTTTTCGTTTATTTTGCAGTCGTTTGTTTTGTGCGAAAATCAATACCGAGTGAAAATTATATTATGCTTATTGTTTTATATTACATATTTTGAAAAAAAACGCCAAAATTTAATTATGCGGATATGTCTTAATTTCCTATACTGCGAAAATAGATGCACACAAAATTAAATACATTTACAGTATAAGAATGAAGAAATAGAATTTGTCAATGTACCACATGATCAATATTTCTAATGACTGTGTGAAACAAAATTGAAAATGTACACCAGTATTTAAAATATTCAAAATGTTCAACCAGTTATATATATATACTAATAACTACCCAAGTGCAATATTTATATCTGTATGTAGTTTGTACAGTCAACTGTGATAGTTTATTTATTTTAATGACTTCAGCAATTTTGTTATAAATGAAATGTCTAATTTGTTCAAATTCAGCACAATTTGAAAAAATGAAATGCAAGTCATGAACTTTAAATCCAATGTAAGAATATAGTAATCTGAGGTATTGATATGCCTTTTGTTTGATTATATTTAGGCAAACAACATTAACCTGTCAATTTGACCTTTTGGAATATGCATATACCTTTGCGTGGCATTATACAGCAGGGTTCTTTATTGTGCCAAGCCTACCAAGACACGGGACCTCGTTTATTTTAAGTTTCCATCCGAAACAACTGTGACTTTCATTTCGTAGTGTTGAGTGCTTGGCGAAAGAACAGTCACTACCCACTTTAAAGTCTTGGGTCAGACCCGGCCAGGGTTCGAACCCACGACCTCCCACTTATGGAGCGAGCACTCTACCAACTGAGCCACCGCAGTGGTTCTGTATATGTAGGAGAATCCATCCAATACATAGGTTTTCAGTTAATATACACCCCCATGTTAACAAATTTTTGTGTATACTGTTTTCCATGATGTATAAAAAATAAACACATGTTCACTTTACATAAATGTAATGGTCCATAATAAAAATTAAAGGGTCAAGCGGACAGGTCAATGTTGTTTGCCTAGATAAATTGACGTATCACTGGCCATGCCTAGTATGTTCTGACACTGACCACAATCACAATACCAAAGCAGCATCATGGCAACTAATGACATACTAATGTCAATGACATCATTAAAAGGCACAGTTCAGGCTGAGTTTTCATTCTTTTTGCATGTAATTCAAGCATGCCAGGCTTTTATTTGAATATTATGGGCATGGTCCGCGATCTGTCAATTACTGGATGTGTACTATTAATTATCTCCCCTTGTACTTGTATTTGAGACAAGCAAATTTTAATACTCCGATCATGTTTTGTTAAATAATGTTATTGAATGAAATGTAATTTTTGTGATGTCTGTCAGCCATTATTTGAACAATTTCTGATAACACCTGTCACAGAATTTACATTAAAGTGGCAATCAGCATTATAATTATGTCCCTAAACAATTTAGAGTTCATACAATGTGTAGTGTAAGCATTATGTCCGCCGCTTTTCTCGAAAACTATTTAATATGTCTTTATGAAACCTCAAAGGAACCATCATTAGGTGGAGTAGATGTGTCATTAGCTATAAAGCACCAACAATTGTCCTCCATTCATCTCTCTTTTGCTGCTATGTGTCAATGTTGCCCCCAGGTGTATCCCAGCTCCTGTAGCTCTACTTGGATGTTCATACACATAGTTGGGGATTTCCCAGTTGGGGTTTGCGGAACCTTTTTGAAATGACATACCATTTCAGTTATAGTTACTCTATGCTTTGTATTCATTTACAGTAAAGTCATGAAAATGTCCAGTCAGGTCTGTCACAGTAATGGTTGACTTTTTACTGCCTTTCAAAGAAAGGGGGGGGGGGGTATTAAATTCGAGTTTCCATCTGTCCTTCCTTCCAACCGAAATTCTTGTCTGTGCTAATTCTCCAAAAATTTGAAGCACTGTCTCATGAAACTTGATGCAAAGCAGGAGATGCACATATCATTAACCGGAGTTGATTTGCTCATTATCCTAGGAGTTATGGTTCTTTGAAGATGAGTGCAAATCACAAGTAAAACCTATTGGAGGGGGATCCTGATTCACAGAATTTGCTTGTTATTTATGGAAGTTTAAATGAAGTTTGGCATTAATAAATTAGGTCTGTTGATTGACATAATAGATATGGTACTTTGTTTTGAAATACCAGTACAGTAAAACCTTGATACATTGCCCCCACTTTTTACTCAAATTTTGGCATTAAATGGAGGCAGGCTAATAGATTGATTGTTGGACCTCATAATACTGTAGTGATAAGCAAGGTGGCAAAGTTATTGAGGGGCATTATCACATGACACAAGGTAATACTATGGTGATAAGCAAGATAGAAAAGATATTGAGGGGCATTATCAAGAGGTTATGTACTATGGCGATATATGAGGGTGCGAAATTTTTGAGAGGCATTATAATAATTTGCTGTAATAGTCTTGCCATTGTTAAACCAAAAATACAATGTTTTATTTTGATATTGTTTTAATATTTCATTTATATATTACTGTTTGTAAATAAATCTTTACATGTCTACAGGTATAGACAAACAACATTGACCTGTCCACTTGACTTTTCATTAGGAATTTTCACATAGGAGAATCCACCCATTACACAGGTAGTACAAAAACTGTATTAGAATATGCTATTAATACATGAACAGTGTTCCTGCTTAGTGTTTCTCATTATGTTGACGAAATAAACGTGTGTCTCCTATATATAAATAAACTCATTTATTATGAATATTTAAATTAAAGGTCAAGCGGACAGGTCAATGTTGTTTGCCTTTACATAATAAACTGTTGTGTTAAATATTTATTGTTTTATATACATTTACTTTTGTACGCATTTGTATTGCCCCCTTATCATCACAAATCATTCAAAACAATGTGACATTTTCATATGACCTTTTGACCTTTCATATGACCTTTTTTTACCTTTCATATGACCTTTTGTTGTAAATACTTCATGTTTTATATACATGTACATTAGTTTTTGAATGCATGTATATTGCCCCTTTATCCCCACAAATCATTTAAAACAATGTGACATTTGTCATATGACCTTTCATACGGCCTTTTGAACTTTCATATGACCTTTTGCAAGAACCCGCCACTAGTCATCAAATGCTAAAACTAAAACTTGATTAAATATGACAAATTTGAATTTTTAATAATTTTATATATTTCAGATTTTGTATTTCATTCTAATTGTTATAAATTAATTGATTATCAGCACTATACTTCACCTGCAGACAACACAAAGAGAATATTTCTCTCTGCAAAGTTCCATAACACAAAGTATGAGTATAATTAACTCATAGTAAAAAGGGTTTTATAATTTAAAAAATTCTCCTCTTTTTGGACAAAATTTAGAAAAGTCTTGAATATTTTATAGATCAAAGATCAAGGTCAAACAATACAAGTCAAAAATCAAGGTCAAACAAAACAGGTCTAAAATCAAGGTCAAACAATACAGGTCAAAGTTCAAGGTCAAACAATACAGTTCAAAGTTCAATGACAAAATTCATTATGTCATCAACATGTCATACACTCAAGTGTTGTACATTTCGTTCATCCATTCATGATGTCATAGTGTTATCTGCTTGTTATAGTTGATCTGATTTAATGATTATATGATTATGATGATAATAAATATGTCAAATTTGTTATGGTTTGTTTGTTTTGAATTTTAATTACTATAAGTAACTGTCATTTGCCAAGAAATTACAGCACTGTAAACAGGAAATTTTCACTTTCAATTAATTTTCATGATAAGGGTCATTTCAGGTTTTTAACCAACTATAAAAAAAACCCTGCCACATAATGCCATCAGCACAATGCACAGGCAAAACTTCTGCACATGCCTATAGCTGCAGACATCTCGATATAAATGAAATACTCTTGATTTGGATGTTTAACACTATTACCTAACTTAACTCTCGCTCTGTACAGATCCTGGTGCCAGTTAGTTTGTTAGTTTGATTGCCAAAGGTTGGTGTTTCTTTTTAAGTTTTCTCAACCATCCCTGAACTAAGGCCTTCCACGATATAAGTGAAAGGATCTTGGGACGGGTGTGACATAAAACACCATTACTCCACTCTGTGTGTTTGTGCTTGATATATTGCCTGATTTAAACAGGAGACGCGTACCCTTCCGGAGCCTCGTTTTCTATGTGGAAGTTCACAGGTCTAACCTTACTCATCAGTTTTAAAGTTTTTACTCTGCTTCTGTATTGTGATTCGGACATGGATTAGTATGTTTGTTTTTACTTTGCTTCTGTATTGTGATTCGGACATGGATTAGTATGTTTGTTTTTACTTTGCTTCTGTATTGTGATTCGGACATGGATTAGTATGTTTGTTTTTACTTTGCTTCTGTATTGTGATTTGGACATGGATTAGTATGTTTGTTTTTACTTTGCTTCTGTATTGTGATTTGGACATGGATTAGTATGTTTGTTTTTACTTTGCTTCTGTATTGTGATTTGGACATGGATTAGTATGTTTGTTTTTACTTTGCTTCTGGATTGTGATTGGGACATGGATTAGTATGTTTGTTTTTACTTTGCTTCTGGATTGTGATTTGGACATGGATTAGTATGTTTGTTTTTACTTTGCTTCTGTATTGTGATTTGGACATGGATTAGTATGTTTGTTTTTACTTTGCTTCTGGATTGTGATTCGGACATGGATTAGTATGTTTGTTTTTACTTTGCTTCTGTATTGTGATTTGGACATGGATTAGTATGTTTGTTTTTACTTTGCTTCTGTATTGTGATTTGGACATGGATTAGTATGTTTGTTTTTACTTTGCTTCTGTATTGTGATTTGGACATGGATTAGTATGTTTGTTTTTACTTTGCTTCTGTATTTTGATTTGGACATGGATTAGTATGTTTGTTTTTACTTTGCTTCTGTATTGTGATTTGGACATGGATTAGTATGTTTGTTTTTGACGATTACTTAATCCATTAATCCAAGATGGTTTAGGTTTTCTAAATGTCAATTGTAATTAATGCAGTCAGTTGATCATTACAAATTCTACTTGTCCTCTGATTTAAATTACAAAGTCTGGTATCCAGTCACAAGGAAAGAGGGAACAAATGACTGCAAGACAGCACTAGGGTGGCAGTCAAAAGGAAAAAAGAAAAAGTGGATGACCTCAATCCACATTGAGGAGGGCAATGGAAAAGGACAAAACACTGCTTGATTACCTATCTGGAACACAGCCAAATTAGCAGCAAAGGACAGGAGAAATTGAATAATAGTGTTGCAGCCTTATGCGCCTTTTGATGAGGAAAGCATTCAGGTAAGGTAAGGATATCCAGTCAAAAATTAATCAATCTAATCACAAGCTTCTTGTGATTGAGCATAATCTTGAGCTTGTTTAGGTCTTAAGCTTACCTCATTCCTTCTATCAATATCTTTGGATTTATAATGTCTCAGTTTTGAGTTCTGACACTAGGGTTCAGGTGTAAAACCCTTCCTCAATCTCGGGGGTTTGCGTTTTGACACAAGCATCTAATGTTTGACTCAGTTAATCATTTGAGTTCTTCTGTTAGCATTTCAGGGTTGGGTTTTGCTGATAAGATATCATATTTAAGTAAAATCATCAGTAAATCACTTTTGAATCTTTCTATATAGGCATTTCAAGTTTTAGTCTTGCTATAATTTTTAATCCTGAAAAAAAACATAGGTTTCAGCACTGCTATTAGTATTTCAAACTTGAATCCTGCTATTAACATCTCAAGTTAGAAATTGCTACTGTTACCAGTATCTTGGATTCAAGTCCAGTTACAAGCAGATACGGCTTAGGTCTTGCTGTTTTAATGAGTTGGTGCTACGGGGAATTAATATCATCCTGGTATTTGTGTCGCAAGTTTGGGCCTTGTTTTTAGCATAAGACATGCTATTAACACCAGGATTGAGTACTGGCATTTGCATCTCCTGTTTGAGTTATTCTATCGGCATAAGCCAATTTATTAACATGTAATATGAGTCCATCTATGAGCATGTCAAGTCAACGAATTTTTGTCTTCTAAAATGCGTTACTGTGACATGTTAAGGTATCGACAGAGGAAGAATATTGTGTTATATTTTCATATATTAACCTTTTGCCTCTGTGTGTGTGTGTGTGTGGTGTGTGTGTGTGTGTGCAACTAGATGTATTATTTAATGATAGGAAATAGGAAAACATAAATTTGTAATCATTTTGTAAAAACTTTAAAATTATGCATTTTAAAAACCATTATGAGGTCCTTCGAAGCAAACTGGCAGTTTTTGGTGTGAAAGTTGAACAATACAGTATTTGAAACAAAGTTTACCCATGGGGCCTTAGCTTTTTGAACAACTTTGAGGTTTCAGGATTTTTTTTTGTACAATGTATGGCTGAGGTCTTCTACAATTTAGTTGCTTTCTAAAACTGCGTAACCCAGGCGTGATACTTCAAATTATAAAGCTACCAACAATCCAAGTATAGATTATAAATGCTAAGTTTTTGTATCCTTTAATTATTTTTGTGACATATCCTGTTGCATATTTTTCACATTCTTCATAAACAATATTCGCATTAATACATACAAACCAGTGTTGTATTACCACGCTGTTGTGTTTTGGATGGTTGGTAGCCTTACAATATGAATGTCACGCCTGGTACACGCATTTTAGATTGCAAATATACCATATATACCATCATCAACCATGAATTATCCAACTTTCAAAAAAAAAAAAAAAAAAAAAAAAAAAAAAAAAGCAAAACCACCTCGTATCTCTTAACAAACTCTGGCCCCCATGCACTAGAATGGTCTTCTCCGTATTGGTGAATTTTATTTTAAATTTTGTTCAGCTCTCACAACAAAAAATTCTTTTGCTCCGGAGGACCTAATACGTCAAATCATAGTAGGAGTTATTTACCACTGGGTATCGGAATGTTTGCTTCGTAAGTGGGGTCGTGGGTTTTTAACCTGACCCCAGACTTGGAAGCGGGTAGTGCTTGTTCTCTCGCCAAGTACTCGGTATTTCGATATGAAAGTTACAGTTCTTACGGATGGGAAATTAAAATAAATGAGGCCCTATGTCACGGTGGGCTTGGCACGATAAAGAACCCTGCTGTATAATGCCATCAGCGCAACACACAGACAAAATTTCTGCCCCTTCGCCTATAGCTGGCGCCGATGTCTCGATAGTGACTATTCTTGACTGGGTCGTCAGTAAACAACATTACTCAACTCAAATAATATTGGTTATTATGATCAATGTTGAACAATATACATTGTACAACTAATTTTGTTCCAAGAAATAGTTGACGGACAAAAAAAAAAAAAAAAACTAAGCATTTGCAATTTATACTCGGGTCGTTTTTTTCATTCATTCTTTATTATTATGAACAGTGACTGTTCTTTCGCCAAGCACTCGGCATCCGGTTCTTTCGGATGGGAACTTAAAATAAACGAGGTCCCGTGTCACGGTGGGCTTGACACGCTAAAGAACTATGCTGTATAATGCCATAAGCGCAACGCACAGGCAAAATTTCTGCACTTTCGCCTATAGCTGGCGACGTCTCGATATAAGTGAAATATTCTTGACTGGGACGTTAAACACAATTACTACTACTACTATTATTATGAACATGTAGTTACATCAAATAAATTGATAAAATTGTTCATAAATTGTTCAAATTTCCGGAAACCCCGGTTGTTAGTGATAGAATGATATTTTAGCCCGAGAATGTCCATTGATTGATGAACTTGGCTTTCATGATTTCATAATGTGTCATTTTTTTTCTTTTTATGATACTGTTTCAAATTTGAAATAATTACAAAGTTAATATTTTTCTAACATGAAAAACATATCTAATGACATTAAACTTTGAAGGCAGATTTATGAAAATATCATGAAATTGTCCCTTCTGTTCATATTATCCAATTAAAGCGTTATTATTTCTGTGTTTACGACAGGGCACTTGTTTTACAAATAGTCGTCCCGAGATCGATTCCCGTCGTCATTGTGTTGTGGAATTTTTTTTACATTACGCATTTATCTTGCTAGTTTGAGTTAATCAACAGCTACACTTATTTAAATAGCTGCTGACAAACTAATACCATTTACCTTATCAAGTTTTCATTACCTTGGCCTTTAAAAATCCGATAATTTTTGTAAGTTCCGTTTCGTTATCCATTTTATGCATTAGAGTGAACTTGATATTTATAGACCGTGAAGATGGCGGAAAATCGCCGAGGACCAAAGCGAAAACGACCAACTCCTTTATATGAGGATGTTGAAGCTAAGAAAAAGATGTTGGAAAATCGCAATGTTTTTATTGGATTCCATATTGATAAATGGATTGACATGATGGAGAGACTTGGGCTAAATAGTGTTGGTTTAGTGACGCACATCCTGCATGTTCACGATGAACACTGTCCAACTTGCAGGCTAGCATCTCAAAATGAGATCCACAAAAAGTGAGCTTTTACGCAAATATTAATTTTAATTTTTGTATTTTTCAATTTTTATTGCCACGTTTTAATATCGATCTAAAGTTAATCGATACGTTCATAATGGCATTCATAGTGTAAGAGTAGTCTCCCTTTATCAATTAATTCGCTGTTTTTTGATTGGTTGCTTCAATCTAAGCCAACATTTATCCTTGTTTGTCCTAAGTTCGTGGTACTAACAGTTTGTGTCAAAAAATTAATGGGCAATCTTCACAAAACAATACACATTTGGATCTCATTTCAAATTTCTTTTCACTTCATTTTCAAAATCAGAAATAACCTCGTCTATTTTCGTTATATACCGGTAAACATCGTTTGTAAACAATACCCTTGGGTTAGATGCTATTTTGAAGAACGGGCAGAAAGTTTGTGGGAGGTCTCCCGGATTGCGTGATTTCACATGATCAATGCCTAAAAACTTATTTTTTCTAAAAGAAATATTTTAAGTAGTCTAGTTTAGATTTACAACAAAATTTGTTAAAAAAATAAATTTTTAACAGTAAAAAACGATCATACACTTCCGGTATGACATAGCAATTGACCTCGTTTTTACACCCGTTTTTACGTCATATTATATAGGGAAAAATGCATGTATTTTACTAAAAATGGTGTAAGTATTACACGTTTTTGATTTCGCTAAAAACTAAATTTACCTGGTACAAGATGTTTCAAATGAGGATCGTATAAATAGGTCAGAGACTCCATGTGCAGACGGCATAAGTTACATCTTGATTTATATTACATGTGCCGAAAAAATAAAGTAATAGTTATAGATTAATTTTGGAAAAGTAAAATCTGTCTAAAATTTTAAATTGCTGATATTTTTATATATTTTCGTAATTTTCAAACATATTTAAAAAATTTTCTAACACAAATGGAAAGTTGAACCATTATGGCGCCTTTTTGACTTTGAACATGTGCAGTGATGTGCTTCCTATGATTGATATCCGGTGTAAACAAAATGCCACAAACTTGACGCTACCACGAAGTTAGGACACTTGAGGATACTGTTAATTTTATGCAAGGTTCTATATTGTATATTCAAATAAAATAAAACTTTAAATATTATAATAAAATAATTTACCAAAACATAAGATTTTATTATATTATTTTTCAAAAACTTTAAATTAAGAAGTTAAATGAAAAAAATTAATAAAATTAGCTGGTTATTTATTTAAATTACTGGAATTTAAAAAAAAAAAACCAAAAACCAAAACCATTCATCGCTTTAAAAAGAAAAATAATAAAATAAACTATTTCCGTAAAAAAGTAATATTGTAATATGTACTAATATTTATTCAGATGCTTAGAAATTCTGATTTTAAAATTATTTCATCACTGTGAATTTTATTTAGGTTTTTTTTACATCTAAAAATATTTTCTTACTGTATTGACTTTTTAAAAATATATTTTGTTTAGTTTAGCCCTTTGAAAAAAATTATGGAGTATATCTCATATCTTAAATTAAAAAAAAACAGCCAATTTTCAAATGTTTATTTTGAGATAAGGAAAATCATTACAGTACTAGTTTATTCACAAACATTATTTTTTAATTTCCTTAGAAGAAAAGAAAATTCTAGTCCTAAACCAGTGATCTCATTACCTGTGACTTCCACTGGAGACTTTGCAGAATTAGCAGAGAGTTGTTCCCCTTTACCAGAACCGGTGGTTGAAACTGATTATGCTGAAGATTATGATTACATTGCCTCACCACATGTAGAACCAACAACAGGTTTGTACTTTATGTGTATCTTGTGGCCCAGACAGAAAAATCCACTAAAACATTAAAAAAAAATGTGGTGTCGGATATCTTCCCTATGTCAGATAGCTTATATGCTAGTGCTGTTGTTATTTATCGTAATAACGATTATCCTCGCCGATGATTTGCCAATGGCGATGTCGTAGAACAAAACTTGCATCACGATATTACACAACCCTATTACTTACAAAAACTTCTTTGAAATCATTGTATCTATTGTGTATTGATTGTGATTAAGCAGATTAAACATGTGGTTTTGCATGAGCCACAAACAAATCACTGCTGACAGATGACATAATAAATATCTAAGTTTCCATAAATTTAAAATAATTAGTATCCAAATTCGCAAAATTTGTGAAAATATACTCCTTTTTAAAGTATTTTTCCACAAATTTGCTAAAATATATTACTTATTGAAAGATTTCCTCAGAAATTAGTAGCCAATGGCGATTTTGGCTACCAGGAATGGAAACATAGAATATACATTGTATCAATGCATACCGTGTTCAATGTAAATGTTAGCCAACCCAAAAAATGCAAAACCCAAGCCTACCTTTAGCACATAATCATCTGGAAATATTGCGATATTATTGCGACGATATATTGTCAAAAGTTGGTGATATTGCGATGCCTTTTTGTCCCATGATTACAGCTCTTTTATATACTCATTTTTGTCCACAAAATTATCAATGAAATCCAAGTAATATTTGTTCTAGACCAAATATATTAGAACCCTAGTTGAGATTTCTCTATCTCAGTGTCTGGCATCACAAGGAGAGATTGATTCTATTAATTTTTAGAAAAATAAAAAAAAATTAAAAAAATGGAGAAAATTGTACACAATGTTGGGTTCCTTAGGAAATGCAAGTTTCATTCCAGCTCTTTAATTGTATCCAGTATAAAAGATATTCTGCTAAATTTTACATCAGCAAACAGACGGTAATGTTGGTTATGTCAAAAACCAAAACTGTTTTTTCTTGTACCTGGAGATTGCAAACTTGCGCTGATCACATGACATGATTTAGAGACCCTATTGCTCCAAAAACCAGAGAAAGTCTTAAGTCGTCATTCCGTTTCAACAAATAATTGTCAGGATGTTTATTTGAAAAAAGAAACCAAATATTCTTTTTGCTTTGTTTTAGAACTTAATAATGAAGCAGATACCAGTGGTCTAACTCTACAGATGGATGGTAAGTAACAGTTTCTTTAAGCAACCTACCACTACTGCTGTTCAGTTGGTTGAGTGCTCATTTTGTATTATGGAGGTCAAGGTTTGAACCTTGGCCGGGTTTGGCCAACACTTAAATATAGGTTGTGACTGTTCCTTCACCAAGCACTCAGCAATTAGAAATGAAAATTCATGGGGTCCTTTGGAAGAGACATTAAAAACTGATACCCTGCGTCATGGTATACATAGCAAATTAAAGAACCCTCCCTTTGCACCTTGCTCTGAAAGATAAATATTAACCTATAGCTGATGACATCTTAATATAAGTGAAATATTCTTGACTAGGACATAAAACCCCATTCAAACAAGTGCAACACTACCACATCTAGTATCGGATTGTCTTTAAAAATTTCATAAAATAAGCTACAACAAATGTTCCCCCAAATGGATCTTTTATGACTGATTTTTTTTCAAATTTCAAACTTTTGTCCCTTTCTCTAAAAGTGAAGAAAAACCTGCTCATTGTATTTATCAATTGGCAAAAGTCTGGAAAAAGATTTTGAATTATTGTATCAAAGTTTTTTAGAATGCAAATTATATTTAACTATGTTTCCATTCTTGGTATTCATTATCACCATTAGCTAACAATTTCTCAAAAAATCTTTAGAAAAGTACTGGTAACACATTTCAGCTAATCATGAAAAAATACTTACAAAAGGACTGTTTTCACAGATTTGGAAATTTGGCTAATGTGGAAACCTAGATTTAACACTGTAATTTTTATATTTTTAGTTGAACCTGGTGAAGTATCAGAAGATCTAGTCAGTGTTAAAGAAGAACCTGTATGGGATGAGGAGTATAATGCTAGTTTATCACAATCAGGTATAACAACTTTATTTATACTAACAAATGGCAGTATTTGAAATAACAGCTAGTCTCGCATTCCAAGGGGTTAAAAATTAACCAGGTGGGAGGTCCTGGACCTACCGTATATTTCCATAGATACGTCGTAACTTTTTCACTAAATTTTAATATTTTAAAATGCAATGGGACTTAACTAGCCGACATGAAAATATTTTAATAATCTATCTCGAATTTTCAAGGCATTTTAGAAGATCGACAAACCGGAAGTTACGGTAATTTTCTAGTTGAAAGTAAATTTTGCTCTTTATTGTATTTGTTAATATATATTAATTATATGTGATATTTTTTATTATTAAATTTGACCAATAAAGTCTTTGAAATAAACAAATAATTAATTAAGGCAAGTAGTATGAGTCTCACTTTCAAGTTGTCATGTGTAACAGAATAGCCGTCGGCACACAGGGGCTCGGGGAATATTATTTAGTTTATATTGGTGTCAAGATCGTATTATTCTCCATAAAACAATATGGAGAATAATACGATCTTGACACCAATATAAACTAAAATAATATTCCCAGAGCCCGTGTGGTCGGCAAAGAAGTAAATACCTGGTCACCTGTAATTAACTTTAAATAATCAAGTCTTCCCGGTAACACCTCGTGTGTGTCTTGTTTGTTTAATGATTGAAGCCATTCCCGATAACTTATCCTCTTTGATATAATTGTCCATGTTTACCGGTACCTATGTTTATATATTGAAGAAGAAAGCGCCGCCATTACAAACACTAATTATATATTCCTATGTCAGAGGTCATACGGCACTTTCGTATCTGTCGGTTTTAAGTAAAAAGTAACAAGATTCGACAATCGCTGGTCGAGATATTAATAAAATTTATTAAAATTTAATTTGCAATTCCAACGACGTGTTTAGATTTTAAATGCAACAAAAAATGAATACAAATTATTCTTTCACAAAAGTTCAAACAACCGGAGGTCGTCCTAGTTATTGACCAATACTCTCGAATGGAAAACCACATGTCATTCTGAACAATATAAAATGGCGATATTTACCCCCCGGTAAGCAATAGATCATCAACTTTAACATAATATCGACAGTCAAGTATTGTAAAATCTGAAACACGAGTCTAATAACGCTATAAACGACCCCCTTGTTTAAACAAATCATGCAATATATATTGCAACCTATGCACATGATCAAACTTTGACTTCCTTTGTCGGTGACAACAACATGTGAATTAACCGATCTCATGATCAGGAGCCAAAAAGTACATGTTTTATTCAAGCAATCTTCATTGTTTGTATCCATACATGTAAAAAATAATATATACATACTTGTTTAATTTACACAAGCTATATTCAAAGAATATTTAATAAGAAGAAAAATAATAAATAACACCGGTAAAAGCTTTTGTTTCTTTATTCATGAAATTGAAAATCAATGGCTCTTGTCGAGCAAATCTTGAATGTTCTCTGGCAAATTTTTGGCTGCGACGTATGTAGACAACCTTTAGAAAATACTAGGCTTGCTGGCCTGGGGTGGGGATGCGACATATCTACTGGTGCGAGGTATATACGGAGATATACGGTATTGATTTTACATTGGGACCTTGATGTATAAACTGTAAAAATCTGATGGATCCGTGAATGTTTACCAGGACAATACTACATTTTCTACATAATAACATAATTGCACATGGACATTTCAATGGTGATATTGGACTTTCAAAACTTGATGTGAGACCTGCCAAAAATATAGGCAAAAGGTTTTTGACCTTTCATTACAAAATGTAATTTGAATCCCTGCATAAATGGTAACTTTTGGGATTTTTAGGAGGGGATACTGGTCTCTCAAAAGACAAGGTAAGGGAATCCATAGCACTTTTAATCTTTTGAAGCAAGCACAATTCCTCTGCACCAAACCCAAACCGGTTGTATAGTCGGTCTTGAATCCCTTTAGTATGAAAACAAGCAAATTCAGTGAATTAGGATCCCCCTCCAGCATGTTCTTTTTTGTGATTAGCACTCGTGTTCAAAGGGCTATTACTCCCAGGAAAATGAGCAAACCATCTAGGGTTAACGATATGTGCATCTATCAATGTTGATGTTTTGCACCAAATTTCATTAAGTAATGCTTCATAGTTTTTAAGAATTACTGCGAACAAGAATTTCAGATGGGCAGGAGGACTTTCTTCGAAGGCAAATGATAATGATAAAAATTATATGGAGGATCTTATTTATGATTTCAGATAATTCAGATTCGTGTAATGATAGTATTGTTCCTGTAGGACAAGCATGGCAGCTTAGTAATGGAACTACTAATGATGACAGTACACTACCAGTGACTACAGGTAAGTCTAAAACTTCTTTTGATGGTCTTAAAGTTTCAGCAGTTTAGTAGTGGTATTTATGTTGTGTTCAATCCAGAACAGCCCCTCCCTTACAGATATTCCCGAAGTGGCTTGTTTTGCCATCTTGGCTGGTCCCTCAGGGTTCTTTCTCTTGCTCCTTAGCCTCTTCTTTTTCCGTTTTCTATCTTTACCACGTCAAGTGCACAATTTTAAATTCAACAGTCTGCACATTCGCCAATAAGCCACATGTAGACGTTTAACTCATTTATTAATGCATCTTGTATACCTTGTGGCATCATGTGATTATTTGAATCTATACCAGTGTAGTTTTAAATGGGGTTCGCCGCTGTACCACGTGATACCTTCTAACCTGTCTGGGAAACACTTGTTTCCAATGGACATGTAATCACACAATATGACGTTTCCCCACAAAAACGACGTTATTCCGGGAATTTGTGACGTTGACGTTTTCCAAAATGTTCCGCACAAACGTTAAGAAGTATTGACCACGTGGTACAGCGGCGAACCCCATTATAAAAGGACAGAATACGATTACTGAAAATTCAACTAAGATTGAATGAATGGGTCATGGTTGGTCTTAGGACAATTTTGTTGGATAAAATGATTAATTTTGGGCCAATGGTTGAAGGGGATTTTCTAGATTGAACTCTGCTAAAGATGATAGCACAATAACTACGAGTACAGCCAAGCCTGTCTATAAAGGCCACCAAAGGGAACCAGTAAAAGTAGCCTTTATGGTCAGGTGACCTGTATAAACAGGTTAAAAAAATAGGAATAAAGAGAAATTAGGATAAATTTATACTGGTCTTTAAAAGCAGGTGGTCCTTATATAGAGGTGGTCTTTAGGACAGCTTCGACACCAAAACTAATGTGAAGCAAGGGTCTTAAAAGTTGAAAGTTTAAGAGATAAAAACTTCTATAGTTGGACCTTAGCTCATGTCCTTTTGACATAACAAAAACAAAATCCCATTGACAGAGTAGGTGGATCTTGTCAGGTTTCAAGCCAATGCGAAATGGTACAGAGCTGTGTTTTAAATGTACTGTAGTCTGAATTCTCGACAGTCCTAGACAAGAGGAATTGGCTGTCCACCAAATAAAAATTATACAATAGATATACAATTTTTAAGTTGAACCCTGTTTTAAAAATCTGGGTCAATTTCCAATGACCAAGATTTTTAACATCACTTAAGAATACAATTTTTGGGATTTCCAACCACCATTCTATTTATAGCTATCTGTATTGTCATACAAAATCATGTACAAACTTTTATATCTTGGATGATTGACAATTTTTTGCATTTCTTGGTAATTGGATATTTTTTTTTAGAAAATAAAGAATGTTTTTTGCATTTCTTGGTAATTGAATATTTTTTTTTTTAGAAAATAAAGAATGATAAAACATAATGTGTTGTCTGATTTTTTCAACATTTTAAGAATTGAAAAAAGAGATTTCTTGTCTCTGGGGAGTGAAGTGAAGTGAAGTAATGGTGTTTTATGTCCCAATCAAGATTTTTTCATTTTTTTACAAGGCTGTTAGCTTAGGGATGGTAGGAAAAAAACTGCTTGGAGAAAAGCAGTGACCTTGAGCAAGCAAACTGAGAAACTTTCTCCCTAGGATCTGCCCATGTGGGATTTCAAACTTGGGCAGTGAGAGGTGCTGTGATTCATAAGCACACTCTTTAATACCACTCGGTCACTGATGCCCCATCATAGAGACTGATGATTAATATGGAAATTTCACACTACAGATGAATTTCTTCAAGTGATAATTAAATTCACAGATGCTGTTATTAAAATTGAAAAAATGGTAGAGGAACCAGAGTTGTCAGCAAGTTCAAGTTTAAGATCTAACAAGCTGGTTCAAGAATCATCAATGTCACAACAATTCTGATCTGCCAATCCCAGAACCGCTAAACACACAAGCAACTGGAGAGTCATCCAAGAAGAGATTTAAAGTAGTGAAGGCTGACAAGATTAAGGAACTTGAGAGCACGAATCAGAGTAAGTCAACAAAGAAAAACACAAGATGGGGAACCAAAATATTACAAGGTGGGTAACACTCTCTTACTTTTACATTGAATGAATGAATGAATGAATGAATGAATGCATGAAGGAATGAATGAATGCATGCATGCATGAAGGAATGCATGAAGGAATGAATGAATGAATGAAAATTGTTGGATGGATGAATGAATCGTTGAATTTAATAAATATATGAATGCAAAGAATTTTTAGTTTATTTCATTACATGTACAATAAGTAAATTAATGTCACTGAAATGATAAAAAAGGTTAAGAATTGAATAGCAAATGACCATTGTTGTCTATTGAATATAGTTTTCAAATTTAACATACATGTACAGTGATTTTGTTTGCTTAAAATTACTACCGAATAAAGGTAGTTTCCCCTTGGGAAAAATGAATAAGATTACTCAATTTGACCACTAAAATTCCCAAAACAACACTAAAAAGTCTACTTGTCCTTACTCCCAAAAATCTTAGATATTGTTTCAATTTAACGTCTTTGTATTGAGAATCCTTTAGCTTTTGCCAGATGTCACAATGCAGTTTGCTGTATTTCAGAACTTAAAATTTTCCCAATTTAGAAGGCAGAAGCTAGTTTTTAAAAAATCTAAAGAAAATCACTGACATATGCTGGACAAGTGCAACAGGTCAGCAATGTTAGTGAAATGCAGCTATTAATAACAACTTGTTCTGTCTTTTCTTTTCAGACTGGCACACAGAAATTTATGGACAGCCACTAGATTTATCAACTGTGTCTCCGGACGAACTGGCAGAAAAACTTGCAAAATTTTATTGTGAAGCCACTCCTCAAGAGGACAAGAAATTTGACATATACCACAAAAATACTCTGAAGAATATCCGCTCAGCCATCAATAGGCATCTCTCTGACATTAATAGTGGCATTGACATTGTCCACGATAAAGCCTTTAAGCATGCAAACAGTAGTTTGAACGGTTTACTAAGAGATCGGATAACTTCGGGTATGTCACGTCCTACAAAACATAAAGAGACCATAAGCAAAGACGATTTACGTAAAATATCAGCTTACCTGCGTAAAGCGTACAGGGACCCTGTTGCACTTCGTTTATGTGTCTGGTACATTCTGTCTATCCATTTTGTGACACGAGGTTTAGAGTGGCACCACAAATTGACAAAAAATGCATTTCAGTTTCAAACGGACGAGAATGGTAACGAATATGTATCATTGACTGAAGAAACAAGGCGGTGTTACCAGGTTGGAAGTAACTCCAGTGAGGCTAATTCTGATAAGCGAATGTATGCCACAAACACAGAGACATGTCCGGTGAAAATGCTCAAATTTTTCATCGACAAAAATGATAAATATGCTTCCCGTTTATTCAATAAAATATCTATCCATGCTAGAAAATATCCAGCTATTTGTGATATCTGGTACACTACATCTTCAGTTGGAAAGACCTCATTTTGTGAATTTTTTCCAGATTTATGCAAAGCAGCAGGTTGTTCAAAACGATACACTCCACATTGTCTTCGTGCCACCGTGATGCAGGCAATGAACGATGATGCGGGTGTAGAAACTCGTCAAATCATGTTTATGTCGGGTCACCGTAATGAGGCATCTATGAAGACATATTTAATAACTGTTCCACTTCCCAATATGATTTAAGTTCTATCCAGTCAGCAACTGCAACAATGTCAATATTGTTCCATTTAATTAACAACCATCAACATTTGGTTTCCTATTTATCACAAAGCCTGTGTATCTATAACTTGGATATCAAACATAGTCATTTATTAAGCAGCAACAATGTCATTATTTTTTCGATTAACAACTGCCAATTTTTGGTTTACTATTTATCATGTATATCATCAAGCTTGTGTTCTGGTACTCCTGAGATGAACATATATGTAGATCTGTGACTTAAATGTCAGACATGGTCATTTATTAAGCAGTGATATGTAGATTTGTGACTTAGATGTCAAACATGGTCATTTATTAAGCAGTGATATGTAGATTTGTGACTTAGATGTCAAACATGGTCATTTATTAAGCAGTGATATGTAGATTTGTGACTTAGATGTCAAACATGGTCATTTATTAAGCAGTGATATGTAGATTTGTGACTTAGATGTCAAACATGGTCATTTATTAAGCAGTGATATGTAGATTTGTGACTTAGATGTCAAACATGGTCATTTATTAAGCAGTGATATGTAGATTTGTGACTTAGATGTCAAACATGGTCATTTATTAAGCAGTGATATGTAGATTTTTGACTTAGATGTCAAACATGGTCATTTATTAAGCAGTGATATGTAGCTTTGTGACTTAGATGTCAAACATGGTCATTTAAGCAGCGATATGTAGATCTATGACTTAGATGTCAAACATGGTCATTTATTAAGCAGCGATATGTAGATTTGTGACTTAGCTGTCCATATATGTAGTTATGTGATTTGGATGTCAAACATGGTCATTTATTAAGATGAAATTTTGTGTCTGGTAACATTTGTAAGCTAGCAGTCAATATTAGCATGTTAACCTATGTATTTATAAGTTGTTGAAATAACATTTGTTAGAAGTGTTATTATTACTAATTTGCATTTTGTTATATTTTATGACCAGTAAAAGTTTGAATGTAATATTTTTGCTTTTTGTTGAATTTTTCCAAAATGAGTGAAAACCCTGTAGTTATTTTAAGCCAACAAAATTACTTGATTATAATGTGATGACACTTTTATTTAGGATAATTTTTTTTCATCACAAGAAATTTATTTTTGTTACCAGTGTTTACCATAAGAGGTGGCAACAGGCAAATTTGTGGAAAAATACTTTAAAAAGGACTAAATTTTACAAATTTTGGAAATCTGGCTACTAATTATTTTAGATTTATGGAAACCTAGCTTAAAGGCCACCTTTATAAAAGAGCCACCAACTTTTAAAAGCCAGTAAAATATTATTCCAGTTGTGCTTTATCCATTATATTTGAACCTCTTGTTAATATATTAACATTTATGATTTTTGGTTGTATTAAACTCTGTTTGAGACCAAATGAAGTTATAGGACTATAATTACATTTAGTAATGTGACGTCACTCATCTCTTGCTTACGTCTATACAAGTGACGTCATTGATTAGCTATTCCAGCAATTGGAATTGCATGTCATACACGACATTGTTTTAAATTTATTTCAGCCTTCAGAATTCAAAAACAAAAATCAGATTTTCAAAAAATGCGAAATGTAAATATAACCATTTAACTGTCTAGAGTTGGCGTTTATAGTGCTATAACTTCCATTGCCATGCAAAGCAAACTAATCATAATGCATTAGCACACGTTATTCAGTTTGCTTTGTCTGACAATGGAAGTTATAGCACTATAGTCGCCATTTCTAGACAGTTCTGTGCTTAAATAAACTAGATCTGTATGAATATTTATGTGATGATATTTATTTGATGGTGTAATAAAGTAGTAGAAACAGATTGTCTTCTTTAATTTATATATAACATTGTTAGAATTTAAGGAATTTTATGAGAAAATAATAGTTGCCAAATAAGTGATTTTAATAGTGGTGATTTTGTTGCATATTTTAAAGAGTACCTTCTGCCTTTTAAATCTGGAAAATTTAAAGTTCTAAAGTACAGCAAAATGTATAATGACATGCTTGCAAAAGCTTAAGATCTTCATTGCTAAGATAATATAATATGTATTTATGACAATCAGGGGTCACACTGACTTCAATCTTTTTTTCTTCAAAACTTTCGCCAGAACTATTTTTTTTTCACCAAATACACACGTATAATTTTTATGGGCCAAAGATATTTCTGATCTAATTGTAATTTCTAGCGAAAATTTAAGAGAAATAAAATTGTCTAATACAATGCATGTTTGATGACATGAAAAACAACAACAGTTTTCTTGATTTATTTCTTTTATTCGATGACAACTTTGGAGTTTTAGCCAAATTCTCCAAGTCGGCAGTTGGTTTATGTTTAACCATAATGGCACAGTGGCAATATTACAAATAATCTGATTTCTTTGACTTCACATGTCAATTTTTAAAGCATCAGCCATGCTGAATGCTTTATAGCGATCGTTGGATTTTTTCGTATTTAGCGCCGCTCTCATTTCACCTTGACAGCCAATCAAATCCTTCGTTTCGACTGAAATTACGGGAATTTCCATATACGGTATCCCAGGTATGTATAAACTCTAATCTGAGTGATTGGGTCTCCCGGAAAGTCACATGTGCCGATCTGAAATGTATTCATACGCGTATTAGTCCGTAATTGTTTTTGCTGGATATATATTTTAATTCTTCACTTTTGTATGATAATTTTAAAATAAAAACCATAAAAATCCATTAAGTATACGCCCCTCGGAAAACCCAACAAATATGACGATCTTGTCAGTTCGCGCCGACGTTCTTCTTTTTGACCTAAAGTGCTGTACATGTGGTTGTTTTACAGTCGCCGCCATATTGAATTTTTTTAATTTACGCAAAGTGACATCAATAAATAAACACAAAGTATGCTCATTAAACAGTTTTTAAATAACTTTAAACATGGACCACATTTGATGATAAATTATATATATTTTTTTAAAAATTGATTGTCAATAATATTTCGTGTTTGGGATATCCCGACCTGGTTCATTAATATTCATCATAACGTCACGAGGATTTTCCCGCTTTCATTGGGTATGTCAGGTTGCCGGTAGCGAAATTATGCATAACAAAAAAGTAGAAATCAAAGATTATTCCCAAAAATGTGATACGAAACTGAAAGAAGAATTTTATTTACAAGTTATTGGCTATGTTGATAAACCGTTTGTGACTCGTGAAGTTGTGTAGGATATCGATACTGTAGTTCGTATGCAAATTAGCCATGTGTTTGGGGGCATGCCTGCATTTGACACCCGATGCCCCTGCTCAAATGTATTCACATAGCGTAGTGACTGACCTTTTTAGTCCAGTACACCCTTGCCCCTTTTAAAATGATCATGACACCCTGTCCTTTTCAGTTATCAGTTTAATATAAAAACGACATGCCTTATTCTCGAATCTCTGCTACATACTTCCGATCTTCCGCACACACTCCACTTCTCACCATATGTCTCCGAAGACAGACAATTTCATCATAAATGTTCATTTAAATACTTTTCGTTGTTTTTATTTTGAATCAACAAAATAAATTGCAAGAAAGAACAACTTGAAATCAAAATCTAAACAAAACTGAAAAAAACGATGTTTTAAAATTTTCAGATAAAATTTATTTACCTTGTTACAAGTCCTTATTAGATCGTTTTTACAGTGGATATCCGATTAAAGTTGCTGTCAGTAGTTTAATCCATGGTTTTTACAACCTTTAATTTCTTTTCATGAAGCCATATTACTTTATTTCACATAAAATGTGGCCACTGGACATGCAGGAAAACAAACAAAACAGTTATTGTGCTTTCTTAAGTTCTTCCGATTTCTAGAGCACCGTTGGTGAAGTAGAACAGAAACTAAGGGCGGGGAAAATATGGTACCAATCTTCTGAACTCAACTCCTCTTACAGTTTTCAACCAAAAACCTTGAAACTTCACAGAATGTTTCTATATATATTGAGGATGTGCACCTGACTTTATGGAAATATTTCAAGATTTTTTCCCCCATTTTTCCAGACTTTAAAACTTAGTCACTTTTTAGCAAGTATTTGAATGGGGGTACCTACTGTGTGAACTCAACTCCTCTTACAGTTTTCAACCAAAAACCTTGAAACTTCACAGAATGTTTATATATATATATTGAAGATGTGCACCTGACTTTATGGAAATATTTCAAGATTTTTTTCCCCATTTTTCCAGACTTTAAAACTTATTCACTTTTTGCAAGTATTTGAATGGGGGTACCTACTTTGTGAACTCAACTCCTCTTACAGTTTTCAACCAAAAGCCTTGAAACTTCACAGAAAGTTTATATATATATTGAAGATATGCACCTGACTTTATGGAAATATTTCAAGATTTTTTCCCCATTTTTCCAGACTTTAAAACTTGGTCACTTTTTGCAAGTATTTGAATGGGGGTACCTACTTTGTGAACTCAACTCCTCACCTACTTTGTGAACTCAACTCCTCTTACAGTTTCTCTTAAATTCAAAGTAATTTTATTGTAACATTTTAGTTGTCTAAATAATAATCAATTAATTTTCAATTAATCGTATTCAGAAATATTTCCCCCTTTTGTACACGATTCTTGTCAACAAACTTTTTTTGAAAGAGACAGTTGCCTGGACAACTTCTGTAATTGGGAGGTACAGATTATTAGCTTATTGTGTCAGGATGGTTTATACCAATTCAGGCTTTTGAAGCTCACTTGGACAATTTATATATATTCAACAATAATTTTAAATACATTGAAATTATTTCTAAAACAAAGGTTTTATTTTTTTTTATTTTTTTTCAAATTAATTGTGAATTCAATGAATAAAATTAATGACTTCAACAATAGTTAATCTGTCAATTGCAAGTCACGGGAAATAGCTGGTCATGGTGAAAGTTTTTTTTGTGATGATGACACTATGTCGATGATGATGTGGCATGATGATCTGGTGAAGATGATGACAATAATAATGATAATGATGACATTCAGTTCTGCTGCTGCCGATGATGATGATGATGTCACCATGATGATGATATGACATGAGGAGATATAATGATGATGATGATGATGTGACATGAGGAGATATGATAATGATGTTGATGATGGTGGTGACATGAGTTCTGTTGATGCCGATTATGATAATGATTATCGTGATGAAAAAGATGATAGTGATGGTGGTGATGAAAATAAGCTCTGCTGCTTTGAATGATGATGGTGATGATGACGATGTGACTTGACGAACTATGATGGTGATTATTATGGTGACATGAGTTCTGTTGCTACCGATGATGATGATGGTGGCAATGATGACATTCAGTACTGCTGAGCACTGCCGATAGTATGATGATGATGATGATGATGATGATGATTATGAAGATGGTGGTGATGATGATGATGATGGTGGTGATGACATTCAGTTCTGCTGCTGTCGATGATAATGATGATAACAAAGCCAATGTCTTCATTCTGATGATGTGACATGATGATGATGATGATGACATTCAGTATTGCTGCTGCTGATAATGATGATGATTATGTGACACGAAGAGCTATGATGATGATGTGACCATATTAATGATGTAACATGAGGATTTCTGAAAATGATTAATATAATGGTGGTGGTGATTGTCATGGCATGGGTTCTACTGCTGCTGGTAATGACGACGACGACGATGATGATGATGATGATGATGATGATGATGATGATGATGATGATGATGATGATGATGATATCTTCATGTTGATGATTAAAATGTGATATGAGGAGTGATGATGATGGTGGTGGTGATTACAGATCCAGTTTGGGTTTTCTTCCAGTCAACTGCGTTTAGTGGAGTTATGCCCCTTTCACTTTGTGAATTTTATCAAAATGATGGTTTCTCTGGACTTTTTTTCAGTTACGCTTGAGATATTTCACTCAGATTTGGGGTCGGTTCTTTAGTAGCGTCTCTTGGTTTTTGAAAAATTGAAAATTTATATTTATGCGAATTACTTAGTTTACTCAATTGATAAACATTCCGTGGCATGTCCATTTTGACATTGTAACATATTTATATGTTAGAACCTAACAACTTGCATAAAAAGCAGACTTGTTGTTAGAAGCTTCCCGATCACAGTATCTATTATTTGCATGATTTTCATTTGTTACTGATTCATTAGACAAATCTCAGTTTCAAGTGCACATTTTTTTTTTATCAAATTGCTCAGTTTAGCTGATGCTTCAGTACCTTCAGTACTTTGATTAAGTCTATCGATCGGTTGATCAAAGATGAGGCACAAGCTTCGTGATTATCTAAAAGTGCTCGTCTGTTTTTACTAGTGTTCAAAGATCTATCGCCCATAATTAATCATTCTAGATTACCTGTGTGTATCCGTAAATGCTCTTGGGACACTACACAGACGCCGGTCGCAGCTTGGTAATCACTCGCTGACAACGTCAATTAATCTCGTTAAAGGATTAATCCACCTGTAATTAACACCTTCACATGTGGACTTTTGTTAATTCAACATCATGAGCATGGCTTTGATGACGCATATAAACACTCATTCGGAACTCACTAGATTGACATAGACAGAAACGGAAACCTGTTGCTTTAACGACTCTCTGCTCATGTCGGCGATGCGCAATGAACCTGTTAATGTAAACATTTTTATTTCGCCATCACTTTCGCCGATGTTTAGTTTTTATCGCCAAATTTATTTATTTTTCTCATTTTGCGAAAAAAGCAAACGGCAGTGTAAACCCTGACAATATTTAACATTTTGTAGATAAAGACAAGTAGATTTAATTTTCAGTGCAGCACTGTTGTTTTTTGGGAATTTTAGTCATTTTTCTCTAGGGGAAGCTACCTTTATTCAGTAGTAATTTTAAGCAAACAAAATCACTGAATAGTTGCCAAATATCATCATTTTTGATCTTTAAAAACTTTTAAAAAATTATTCACCCACAAAATTACTTTATATTCAAACAAAATTGATCATAATATTTGATCACTACAGTAAGTCAGTTGGTGTTGCTTGCTTATATGATAGTTTGGGGTTTGAACCTGAGCCAGGTCCAAGACTTAAAAAGGGAAGAGATGTTCTTTAGCCAAGCACTCTGCATTTAAAAAAATTTTTCAATAGCACCCATTTTCCGTCTATGAAACCTATTTCTCAACATTATTGTAAATTTGCTTCATACCTCTATGGAAAGGTATGTTTGACCTTTTTGAACTGATCCGGCAGTACTACGTAAGGATACAAAGTTAAAGGGTTGTGTGTACAACTACCAAAAACTGCCAACCCGCAAAACACATGGCATTTGTTTACAAAATAAACCAGAGAATTATATCCGATATTCCAAAATATATTTTCCTTCATTATTCATACAAGAACTTAGAAACTTATAAATGCAATGTCTAAAATCCATTTTCACAATATATCATTCTTAAAATTTACCGTACAATAAAATCTGAAGTCCAAAGAAAAAGAATAAAAAATTATCGCCTGCTGTCGGCTAAAACATGGAGACTGATCAAGATTGGGAAAATCTAGACACGATGGATGAAACAGCTGTTTCAATCCTAATTTGGATGTCAAATACTTGGATGATTTGTTGGAAATGGATGATGAGGTGCTAAATGATCTCTTAACAATCAGTGCCTGTGCAAACAGAAATACTCACTGAACCACATATTAAAGGTACAGTAGGCTAGAGAATGAATTTATAAGAAATAACATTGTTTTGATTTTATTGCATTGGATAGAAAACTGTGGCCTAGATAAAAATGCATGAATTATTTCAAGGAAAATAAATTCTAGTATATATATACCACTGTGGTAGCTCAGTTGGTAGAGTTCTCTCTCCGTAAGTGGGAGGTTGTGGGTTCGATCCCTGGCCAGGTATGATCTAAGACTTGAAAGTAGGTAGTGACAGTTCTTTTGCCAAGCACTCGGCATTACAAAATGAAAGTCATTGTTCTTTCAGATTGGAACTTAAAATAAACAAGGTCCCGTGTCATGGTGGGCTTGGCAGCTAAAAGAACCCTGCTATATAATGCCATCAGTGCAACACACAGGCAAAATTTTGTGCACCTTTGCCAATAGCTGGCCATGTCTCGATATAAGTGAAATATTCTTGACTGGGATGTTAAACACCATTACTCAACTCGGCTCAAAAGAAAATGGTTTTCTTGATGTTAAAATGCATTACACTGCAACTACAGGGTTCGTACAGGCCTGAAAAGTCCATAAATTTTGAGGTTTGCCCTAAAAAGACCCTAAAAACAAGTCTAACCCTAAAAAGCCCTTGAGTTTATGCTGAAGGCCCTAAAAAGCCCTTGAATTTGGGCAGTTGGGTGTCTGTATTTGGATATTAAGTAGTTGCAAATAGACTGATGTAAATAAATAAATATTAATTAATAAATTTCTTGAAAGGAGCAATTTAAAGTTAGCTGGCCCTTCCAAATGCCCAACTTCAACCTTATCCACTTCACGTGTTGTTACTATGGACTTGTAAGTAATTGTTTTATTCTACAGTGTCATGCTGAGTTAAGCTTACGATAGTAAGCGAAACAGCGTAAGCTGTAGTATGTCACAGCCTAGCATTAGAAGATCAACCAGTTTGCGCTGAAATAAGTATGCATCAGGAAATAGTGTAGACTAAGTGATGCAAGATCTGTTAGGCTACATCTTAATAAATTTAGCGAGATTTGTTTACATATCAAACAGCGTGCATAAAATTCAGCTAGACCCGTTCAAATCTGGCAATTGATTAATTCTACAAAAAAGTAGTCCGCCCATTCAAACTTACAGATGGAATACGGTGATTGAGTATTGTACATTTAATAAAATATTTTTAAAAATATTCTTTTGTCCTTTTTTCAATCTGGACCAGAAACGTGTTTTATAGGTTTCTGTTTGAACCGATTTTCCAGCGCAGAACACAAGAATGCCCCAACCACATGGCTAATTTGCATATATTCATGAACTACGATATCGATGCCTAACTCATGGTGTAGCTCCTGCCTGTTTGTTGATACTTTTTAAAATGATCACGACACCCTGTCCTTTTTATTTTATAATCAGTTAAATGTCAAAGCTTTTATTCTTTATTCTCGGATCTCTGCAACATATTTCGCCCCGATTTCAACCAGACTGCGATATCTAGTCAACAGATTCGGAGGACAGACGGGATTTCCCCATATTCATCGTTCAAAATTATCATACTTTCATTTTCATAACAAAATCGTCCGGGAAAATTAAAACTCTTTCAACACTGAACGCTGTGAATATATTTGTGTTGATTATAAACTTTATTCAACCTAAAATGCTGTATAAAGACCATATTTTGTGTTATTTATGAAATTATCGATATCACTTGGCGTAAATTTAAAAAATTTAACAACCACATGTAGGTCAAAAAGAAGAACGTCGGTGCGAACTGACAAGATCATCTTTTTTATTCGGGTTTCCGAGGGGCTTTTACTGAATGAATTTTTATGATTTTTATCTTAAAATAATCATACAAAAGTAAAGAATTAAAATATATGTAGCAAAAAAAAAAAAAAAAAAAAAAATATATATTATATATATATATATATATATATATATATACTAAATATTTTTGCGCAATCGTCGATCAACTTATTTCAAAGTTTTAAATTTTAATATATATGTTTTTCATGCAATGATGACACCATGTTGATGATGTGGCATGAGGAGTTCTGATGATATGATGATGATGATGATGATACAATAGTGGTTGTGGTGGTGATGAAATTTAGTTCTGCAGATGATGTCATGCAACATGATGATGATGGTGGTGGTGGAGACATGAGTTCTGATGCTGCTGATGATGGTGGTGACACGAGTTCTGCTACTGCCGATAATGACAATGATTCATTATAATATGATGTCACCATGTGGATGATGATGTGACATTTGTGACATGTAGCTTTGTGATGATGATGATGATGATGATGATGATGATGGTGTGACATGAGTAAAGATGATGATGATGATGATGACAATGTTTTCATGTTGATGATGACACGAGTAAATCTGATGATGATGATGATGATGATAGTTTAGTGATTATGATGATGATGATGATGATGATGATGGTGGGGATGACATTTAGTTCTGCTGCTGCTTAAAATGATGCTGATTCATGATGATGATGATGATGATGATGGTGGGGATGACATTTAGTTCTGCTGCTGCTTAAAATGATGCTGATTCATGATGATGATGATGATGATGATGATGATGATGATGGTGGTGGTGGTGTGTCAGTTCTGTTGCTGCTACTGCTGCTGCTGATGATGATACTATTATAATCATGTGACATGAGGATTTCTGATAGTGATGAATTTGATGATGATGGTGGTAGTGGTTGTGACACAAGTTCTACTGTTGCTGCTAATGTCACATCATCATCAACATGGAGAAATCATCTTCATCAAATGAAAATTGTAGTGCTTTGTGAAGTTCGATTTTCAGAGTAGAGTTCATCAATACATTTCTTTGTATTTGATGAATGTAAGATCTGATACACTTTGAATAAAACATCATATTGATAATTCAAGTATGTGAACATCATTTGATCATAAATCATGAGTGTGTTTAAAAGTTTACACAAGTCCAACAAAAATCTGACAGTTACTGAAATATGCTGGGATATTTTTCTTCAACTTCTATGTAATATGCCAGTCACAACTTCCAAAACTCCCATATCTGTATGAATGGGTAGATTTCAATTTTCTTCCCTTTTACAGCATATTTGCAACTACGCTGTAGATCAGCACCGCAGTGCTATGTTTGATTTAATTGTCTTTGCATCAATATTTCTTTTGCTTCAATTGCACCTCTGATTAGGCTTTAAATTTGCAAATAAGACCCTAAAAAGTTCTTAAATTTGGAGTCCAAATGTCTTCTGTACGAACCTTGAACTACGAAAATACAGACCACATATAATATAAAGATCTACATTTTAAATAAAAAATAAAAATACCAACATCTTTTTAATAATTACGCTAATACAGGGTTCGTACAGGCCTGGAAAAGTCCTTAAATTTGAGGTTTACCCTAAAAAGACCCTAATAACAAGTTTGACCCTAAAAAGCCCTTGAATTTATCCTGAAGGCCCTAAAAAGTCCTTGAATTTGGCCAGTTGGGTGTCTGTATTTTGATATTAAGTGGTTGAGAATAGACTGATATATATAAATAAATTAGGCTGAATAAATAAATTAATTAATACAGTTGAATCTCGTTATCTCGAACTCGGATATCTCGAATTATCGGATATGTCAGCAATATTTTCGTCCCCTTGAATGAAAATCGTAGGAAAATTACATTCGTTAACTCGAACAAAAAATTTAGGAAAATTAAATTTGTTAACTCGAACAAAAAATTTTGAGAAATCAAATTTGTCAGCGCCTACAGATTTTTTGGTAGAAAAAACATTCCGACACAAATAAAATATTTGACTGTCGGCCTCGTGTTGATTTTAAAATTACAACATTGCACTGACCTCCCAATTTCCTTAAGCCCTTAATTATTATCCCTTGCATAAGCAATTAAACCATCCAGGTGATTATCAGGGTGTTATAATTACTGCCAAGCTGAACATGGCTTCCGAAAGCGTGTGATGTGAACATTACTCAATACCACCGGAAGCTTGGGGTGATTAAAGTACACAAAGCGAAACTGGTATGGAGACCAAAGCCGACTCCACTATTTGTCGGCTAATAACAAGTAACAGATAATCTCCCTATTTTTATGTACTACATTCTCAATTATAAATACAGATAATAAATAAGGCAGTTTTTATATATCATGTTTGAATACATACGATATAGGAGAAAACGGCAATATATAGTTTGACAAGATAAAACCGGAAGCGACTTCCGGTAGGCGTGTACGAGTTACTTCCCTTTTGTTGTTGTTTTTAACATCGGTTATCTCGAACTCCGGATAAGTCGAACTTTTTGCATTTCCCCGTCGAGTTCGAGATAACGAGAGTCAACTGTAAGTTGAAATGAGCAATTTAAAGGTACCTGGCCCTCCCGAATGCCTAACTTCAACCTCCATGTCAAGTGTCATTACTATGGACACATAAGTAATTGTTACATTGATTTAATTGCCTTTGCACCAATAATTTTTTGCTAAAATTTTTCCTTTGATTAGGCCTTAAATTTGAAAATAAGACCCCGAAAAGACCCTAAAAAGTCCTTAAAGTTGGAGTCTGTACAAACCCTGTAATAAAATTTATATACAGATCAAATGAATTATGAAGTAAAACTTAGGGTATGATGTACATGTATTTTCTAAATTATTACATGAGTGAGAATGGCATCTAAATGTCATAAATTTTTTTTACTAGAAATACCCATTGTCACTGTGGTCACTGTGAAACAAGAAACAATCGCAGACAACCAACCAAAGTCAAAGATATTTCAGCCAGTTTCGGAAGAAAAAATTCAAGAACACCAGGCTATGAACCAAAGCAAATCCACAAAAAACAATACCAAATGGGGACTTAAAATATTTCAAGGTAAATAATAATAATAATAATAATATAGGAATGAAGTTTATTTTTCTTTTTGCGATGAGAGTATGAAAGAATTGGACATTTTGCACACTGAATAATTTGCGTACCTATGCAATGTCCAATTATTTCATACTTCCACTACAAAAAGAAATGGACAGTGTTTACATGAGTCTGTCAAGCGACTCCTGATTTTCCTGATTTTTCCTGATTTGGAGCTGTTCCTGATTTTTTCTTGAATTTGTTAAACTCCTGATAACTCCTGATTTGGAGCCTTTTCCCCACTAAAAAAACATAATAATAATATGTTGGAATGAAAATGGCCTTAGTAGGCCCTTTTAGCTTGCCAATTACATTTTCACAATCTGATGATGACCTTTACATCATCCTTAAATTCATATAAGCTGATGGTCTTACTTAGAGGGGAGGAAGCGGACATTAATTTGGGGGGGGTGGGGGGGGGGGGGTGGGGATGGGGTTATCACTTTTTATATCTCACTTTTTATACTAAAAATTCTTGATAATCTGATTTTAACTAAAAAACTCTCCTGATTTCCTATTTTATTGAGCCAAAAAGTGCTTGACAGACTGTTATATATAAATTACATTTTAATTATATTTTTTCTTGTCAATTTTTAGCTCACCTGACCAAAGGTCATGTGAGCTTATGGTATGGTGCAGCGTGTGTATGTGCGGGTGCGTGCGTGTGTGCGTGCGTGTGTGTGTGCGTGCATGTGTGCGTGCATGCGTCGTTAACACACATTTTCGACTTCTCCTCTGAAAGTACTTGGTAGATTTCAACGAGACTTGGTCAGAAGCATGTCTGGGTCGGTGCAATTCAGATTTGTTCGTGGCGTTGCCATGGCTACCATAACTAGGTCAAAGTGACCTAGGGGTGCAAAAATCTTAAAAAATCTTCTTCTCCGAAAGTATTGATTGGAGAAAAAATCTGATGTGATATTTGGCTTCTCTAGGGTCTTAAGCCTGTAGTTTGTTCATTTCGTGAAATTCGGTCGAAAAATGGGTTACGCGTTTTTGCGTTTAATTTTGAAAAAATCGTAAATAGCTTCAAATTGTTATAACTTGACTATTTGACCAGATAATGACATGGGGTTTTCAGTTTGACATCTTCTTGTTAGTATCTTCAAAATGAGGTCAAGGTCAATTGTGAAGGTCGTGACCTAATTTTTTTTACCTCTGATTATAATTATTATCTCGAAAACTATAAACTTTTTGTATAGTCATGTATATTAGAATGTGGGTAGGTATTGATACAACGATCATTTTGATGTATAGAAAAGGGTCATGGGTTCAAAGGTCAAGGTCACGGATGCGAAACAATACCGAAATGGTTAATATCTCGAAAAACTATAAACATTTTGTATAGGCATTTATATTAGAATGTTGTAGGTATTGATACAACAATCATTTTGATGTATAGAAAAAGGTCATCGGTTCAAAGGTCAAGGTCACAGATGCGAAACAATACCAAAATGGTTAATTATCTCGAAAACTATAAACTTTTTGTATAGGCATGTATATTAGAATGTTGTAGGTATTGATACAACAATCATTTTGATGTATAGAAAAAGGTCATGGGTTCAAAGGTCAAGGTCACAGATGCGAGACAAAACCAAAATGGTTAATAATCTCAAAAACTATAAACTTTTTGTATAGGCATGTATATTAGAATGTTGTAGGTCATGATACAATGATCATTTTGATGTATAGAAAAAGGTCATGGGTTCAAAGGTCAAGGTCACAGATGTGAAACAACACCGAAATGGTTAATTATGTCGAAAACTATAAACTTTTTGTATAGGCATGTATATTAGAATGTTGTAGGTATTGATACAACGATCATTTTGATGTATAGAAAAGGGTCATGGGTTCAAAGGTCAAGGTCACAGATGCGTAAACAATACTGAAATGGTTAATTATCTCGAAAACTATAAACTTTTTGTATAGGCATTTATATTAGAATGTTGTAGGTATTGATACAACAATCATTTTGATGTATAGAAAAAGGTCATCGGTTCAAAGGTCAAGGTCACAGATGCGAAACAATACCAAAATGGTTAATTATCTCGAAAACTATAAACTTTTTGTATAGACATGTATATTAGAATGTTGTAGGTATTGATACAACAATCATTTTGATGTATAGAAAAAGGTCATGGGTTCAAAGGTCAAGGTCACAGATGCGAGACAAAACTAAAATGGTTAATTATCTCAAAAACTATAAACTTTTTGTATAGGCATGTATATTAGAATGTTGTAGGTCATGATACAACGATCATTTTGATGTATAGAAAAAGGTCATGGGTTCAAAGGTCAAGGTCACAGATGTGAAACAACACTGAAATGGTTAATTATCTTGAAAACTATAAACTTTTTGTATAGGCATGTATATTAGAATGTTGTAGGTATTTATACAACGATCATTTTGATGTATAGAAAAGGGTCATGGGTTCAAAGGTCAAGGTCACAGATGCGAAACAATACCGAAATGGTTAATTATCTCGAAAACTATAAACTTTTTGTATAGGCATTTATATTAGAATGTTGTAGGTATTGATACAACGATCATTTTGATGTATAGAAAAAGGTCATGGGTTCAAAGGTCAAGGTCACAGATGCGAAACAATACCGAAATGATTAATTATCTAAAAAACTATAAACTTTTTGTATAGGCATGTATATTAGAATGTTGTAGGTATTGATACAACGATCATTTGATGTATAGAAAAAGGTCATGGGTTCAAAGGTCAAGGTCACAGATGCGAAACAATACCGAAATGATTAATTATGTCGAAAACTATAAACTTTTTGTATAGGCATGTATATTAGAATGTTGTAGGTATTGATACAACGATCATTTTGATGTATAGAAAAAGGTCATGGGTTCAAAGGTCAAGGTCACAGATGCGAAACAATACCGAAATGATTAATTATGTCGAAAACTATAAACTTTTTGTATAGGCATGTATATTAGAATGTTGTAGGTATTGATACAATGATCATTTTGATGTAAAGAAAAAAGTCATTGGGGTTTAGTATTTACGTTTACTTTAAATCTATCAGCTAGCCATTAGTTATCAGGTGAGCGTATAAGGCCCATGGGCCTCTTGTTTAGGAATAGGCCCAAAACTCTTCCTGAATTTTAATGATGTTAACAGTTTTAGACTAATTTTTTTTCTTATTATTATTTTAGAATGGCACATGGAAATGTATGGAAAACTTTTGGACACATTTGAAGTGACACCAGATGTTTTGGCAAATAAATTATCAAAATTCTACGCAGAAGTTAAACCACACAGAAAACCCAAAAAGAATGAGAAAACAAAAACATTAGAAGTGGAAAATAATGATCAAATTTATCACAAGAACACTTTAATAAACATTCGGAGTGCTATAAATAGACATTTGACAGACATTGGTAGAGAGGTAGATATCGTTCAAGACAAGGAATTTAAAAAAGCAAATAGCACATTAAATAGTCAGTTTAAAAAAAGGATGGTTTGTCATTTGGTGGACATTGGTAAAGAGATAGATATCATTCAAAACAAGGAATTTAAAAAAGGAAAAAGCGCATTAAATGGTCAGTTTAAAAAAAGGATGGTTAAAGGAAAATCTAAGGAAACAACCCATCAACCCCGAATAATTTCACCAGATTTAATAAAAAAAAAACCTTACTTTGAAAGGGCGTCATCAACCCATCAACGCCGAATAATTTCACCAGATTTAATCAAAATAAAAACTTACTTTGAAAGGGCCCCAGAAAACCCGTTTATCCTTCGACTGTGTGTATGGTACAATTTAGCAATTCATTTTGTGAGTAGAGGAATTGAATTCCATCATCAGCTACGTAAAAATTCCTTATCTTTCCACACAGATGAACGAGGTAGAGAATACATATCACTATCACTGGTAACACAAGATCAATGTCAGCAAGATGGTCTTGTAGACAATAAACATATAATTGACAAACGCATGTATGCCAACAACACCTCTTCCTGTCCTGTTAAACTTGTAAAACTTTTCCTTGAAAAAACACCTGAAAATGGCACGAGTCTGTTTAATCGATGTGTCACAGATGCCATAATTAGTCTGTTTAATCGATGTGTCACAGATGCCATAATTAGTCTGTTTAATCGATGTGTCACAGATGCCATAATTAGTCCATCCTTGAACAAAATTTGGTATGACTACACTCCACTCACTCCCTATGCCTTTAAAGCCTTCATGCTCGACTTATCCAATTATGCAAAATTGTCACAAATATACACCGCACTTTCCATTAGAGCAACTTGCATTCAGGCAAAGACTGATGCAAACATTCAGAAAGATATGATGTTTGATAAGTCATAAGACGGAGGCATCAGTTAGAAGCTATGCCAGGGATTAATCCAGTTCCTAAAAATAGACAATGTAGTAATAATAGAATCTATCATGAGTATCCATGTAGGATAGGGAAATCTCACCCGAGGGGTTGAATATTTCAGTTCGAGACAAGGCTTGCCGAGTCTCTGACAGAAATATTCAACCCCGAGGGTGAGATTTCCCTATCCTACATGGATAAACTCATGATTGATTCTTTTTCTTCCATTTTGATGACAATTTTTCGCTTGAAATATCAATCACATCAACATCGACGCCATCTTTGTAAATCTAACTTTGTTATTTAACGTTTTACATAAAAATAAATATGGCCATCAGACAGAATGTACCAGATTTTTGTTTATACAAAATGTATAAACTAGAAAACAAAGCCATTTATTCTAATCTCCCAAAATAAACATTTTAAACGCAGTGAAAATATCTAAATTTTGGAGAATCGGTGGTCATTTTCCCGCAAGACGACATCATGTCTCCACGATATGACGTCATTCAATTGTCCTTTGATTGTGACGTCACTTAAAGCCGCACATGGAGGTGAAGATAAGCACGTGGAGGTGAAGATAGAAATTTCTTCCATCGTTTCTTCAAGCGGAAATCTCTATCTCAAACATGGGAAGATGGAAGAATGTCCTTGCTATGACCACTGACCTGACCGCCAAATTATGTTACGTCCGGCGGGGTTGAAGAAACTGCTTTAACTAGGTCAAACCAAATCACTTAATATGTCACATACCCTTACCCGACAAGTAAGTTCCCACACTTCTGGTGTATCGTCTAATTCTTTTTCAAATTGTGTTTTTGATTTAAATATGCAAATGTAACTTGTTAAATATTTCTAAATTTAATTGTTTATTATGTCATTAAAACAATTGTATTCCACTGAACGGATTAGTTATTTTTTCATTAATGAAAGTAGGCGGGGTCACCTGTCATCCCACTCATTGATGACGTCATCCTTCATTGAGATGGGGTATAGGGGTTCCATGATGCACTAAAACCAACAGAGGAAGTAAATGAACAAAAAATCAAATGCAGTAATGGTTTTAAGTCCATATAGCAGTTTAGATATAAAAAAATGAATTGTAAATATAGGATATGACATTGTTTTGTGGTCACTTCATGCTAGTATGATACCGGGTTCAGGGTACAAATTACATGAAGCTCTTCATGTTAAATTTGTACCCGAAACACCCTTACTAGGACTCAAAATTTTTACTGCATTTCTTTTTGTTTATTACTTCCTCCATTGGTTTTAGTGCATCGTGGAACTAGTTTACCGCATCTCGATGAAGGATGATGTCATCGACGAGTGGGATGACAGATAACCCAGCCTACTTCCATTGATACTACTGCATCTCGATGCAGGATAACGTCATCAATGAGTGGGATGACAGGTGACCCAGCCTACTTCCATTAAAACTACTGCATCTCGATGCAGGATAACGTCATCGATGAGTTGGATGACGGGTGACTCTGCCTACTTCCATTGAAACTACTGCATCTCGATGCAGGATAACGTCATTGATGAGTTTGATGACAGGTGACTTCCCCTACTGTAGGCGCCATTCCCTACATCAGTTCAAAAAGGTCAAACATATGTTTCATTGATGTATGAATCATTTACAATAATGTTGAGAAATAGCTTTCATAGACGGAAAATGGGTGCTATTGTAAATATATGTGAGTGAAACAGATGTAGATATATGCAACATAAAACATACTTGCTCTATCCTTACATTGATTCATAAGTTGTAAGATTTTATAGTTTAAAATTACGACTGCATGATTGCCAGTTAAAACTACTTGAGACTAAAATATTCTAGTAATTTCCAAAAAATTTTGTAGAAACTGTTTTCTAGTTTGTGTATATAGTGAAATATTAACTTCCTCCAATTCAATTTGAGCAAAGAGAAATGTTTTTATACTCTTCTAAGAGCTCATTACAGGGATCTAGTGTTGTACATTTGTTGAAAAACAGTTATCAATGACTTATCAATGCTGTGGTTATGAAAGTGGCGACAATCAAGAAATATTAAAATCTTTACTATCGGTTTTGTAAAACTTAAAAAAAGTTTGCCCAAATTTACTTAGTCTCAAAAAGGGTAGGCACGTACACTCCAACATGCCTTAAAGGCCACCTCTATATAACGACCACCTGCTTATAAAGGCCAGTATAATTGTATCCTAATTGTTCTTTTTTCATATTATTTGAACCTGTATATAAAGACCAACTGCCCATAAAGGCCTATTTTACTGGTTCCCTTGGGTGGCCTGTATAGACAGGTTTAAATTTGACTGTATGCATAAAAGTACAGTCTAACCTGCCTTAAAGGCCACCTCTATATAACGACCACCTGCTTATAAAGGCCAGTAAAAATGTTTCCCAATTGTTCTTTTTTCATATTATTTGAACCTGTATATAAAGACCACCTGCCCATAAAGGCCACTTTTACTGGTTCCCTTGGGTGGCCTGTATAGACAGGTTTGACTGTATACATTAAAGTATTCAAATTGGCGTATTGCTGGCCATGCCCTATTTTATGTTCTGACACTGGCCCCTCATCATGGAACTAAAGCAGATTCACGGCACTTAAAGACGTACTAGTTTCAATGACGTCATTAAATGGCATAATTCAGGCCAAGTTTTCATTCTTTTTGTGTGTAATTCAAGCATCCTAGGCATTTGTTGGAACATTGTGGGCGTAACCAGCAATCTCAATTAATACAGAATTTGTATTGTTACACCAAGACAGAGTAATCTCAACAATATCCAAAATATAAAGTTGTGAATTTCGAGTTCACACACTTTTAAATCCTCAAGTTGGCATTCTTAGCCATCAGAAATGCTATGTACATCAGTCTTTTGATGTAGTAAAGTTCCTAAGTTGGACTTGTAAACCATTATGTATACAATTGTTTCATGAACTTCAGATGAATTAATGTCCTAAAAGTCTTTTTAACCGACTACTGTGGTAGCTCAGTTGCTCCATAAGTGGAAAGTTGTGGGTTCTAACATCAACCTAGTCTGACCCTTGATTTGAAAGTGGGTAGTGTTTGTTCTTTAGTCAAACACTCGTTGTTACAAAATAAGTCATGGTTCTTTCAGATGGGAACTTAAATTAAATGGGGTCCCATATCATGGTAGGTGTGGCACGATAAAGAACCCTGCTGTATAATGTCATCAATGCAACACACAGGCAAAATTAATGCATCTTCACGTAATAGCTGGCAATTTTTGATATATGTGAAATATTCTTGACTTGGATGTTAAACACCATTGCTCAACTGAACTCTATTCAAACATTACAAATGAGGAGATTGCTGTGGTTAAATTTTGATTTCTTCATTTCAGAAATTAAAAAAGAAGTTGAGTCTATTGAGCCACAACAAGACAAAGGTAGGTGGAGTTTTATTTACCGCACACTAGGGCTGCCACAAAATGGTGAAATTTGAGTTATTATAAATTATACCAGCAATTTGTAATAATATGAATATTAATCAAAATATTAATTTGAATTACAGTGAAAAATCATAAGTATTTACGAGTTAAAACACACGTAATTCCTTAAAGATTCAGAAACTGAAATTTTATTTCAAAACTGAATTAAGGTATATATATATTTATATATTGTTATATACCTTACTTACACAAAACGCCCTTATAAAATTTCAAATCATAATGCCAAAAAAATTAAATACTTTCATGGTATTTGTCATATGTATATTGCAATGTACCAATATTTTGTGGCAACCCTACTGCATGACTTATTGCTACAGTTAAACCTTGCTTTCATTCAATTTGTTAACTTATCACTTAAGATTATGTGGTATGATAATATATCACTTAAGATTATGTGTAATCCTCTTTAAGTAGTCATTACATGAAAGATGGATCCATTTTGATTTATCGATACAGTAAAACCTCATTATAATAGCTTGGAAACAACCAGTTCCCTTTTTGCCAGCCAGTTTGTTACATGCAAGTTAAAATTTGAAATTTCTCAAAAACTAAGGTATACTCCCTCATGCAAAGTATTTCCTCAGCTTAGTTTGGTAAAATATATTTTGGTCCTTTGGGTAGCTTTTCAACATCTTCAAAATAATTTTGGTTTCATAATTTTGGTCCAAGCACTACTGATGAGGAATTGTATTCTGAAACGGCCATCTAGTGCTGTAAAATTAAAACTGGTATAATATGTAATTTACATTTATTCAAAACTATCTTCTACCTTTTAGATTGGGAAAATTTGCACTAGTTTAAAATTAAAAGTCCTGAAATATATAGCAAACTACATTCTGATATCCTTGCATTAGCTAGAATCTTTATTGTAAAAATGGTGTATTGTGACAATATTTGAATTTTTTGTTGGTAGAGAGGGTAAATGAAGATTTTATTACACAACTAGATTTTATATAGTGTTTTGGGGAACTTTGGTTGTCAAAGTGGAAAATTTCAGCCCTTTTTCCCCAGGTGAATCTACCATTAAGCGATAGTAATTCTAAGTTAACTCAACAATATCCAATATATGAAGTTGCGAATTTTGAGTTCACACAATTTTGGATCCTCAAGTTGATCACCAATTGCCCATGTAAAACCTTGGTATAATGTAAAACCTTGTTATAATGCCCCTGTTACAATTTTGCCAATTTCCTTATCACCACACTGTTTTGAAGTTCCAAAACCTGTTTCTTCTATGCTATGCTTCATAAACCTCCTGTGATTTATTACCAACCCCCTTTATGATGCCAAAATTTGGCCGAAGAAATAGTGGTGATAAATCAAAGGTTTAATGTATATTATACATTGGATGAATCAGAAGTTGGTGTTTAATAGAACAGAGAAAGCACTCTCCTTCAGGACTGTTAGGCTTGATATGGTGGATGCTTGCTCTCTCTCTCTCCTTCTTAAATAGGACAGAGAAAGCACTCTCCTTCAGGGCTGTTAAGCTTGAGAAGGTGGGTGCTCTCTCTCTCTCTCTCTCTCTCTCTCTCTCTCTCTCTCTCTCGTGCGCTCTCTCTGTTTTTCTATGTTGTGCTTCATAAACCTCCTGTAATTTATTGCCAGACCCCTTTATAATGCCAAAATTTGGCAGAACAAATAGTGGCGATTTAATATACATTATATATAGAGTGAATCACAAGTTGGTATTACTAAGGACAGAGAAAGCACTCTCCTTCAGGGCTGTTATGGTTGAGAGGGTGGATGCTCTCTCTCTCTCCGTTTTTCTATGCTGTGCTTCATAAACCTCCTGTAATTTATTGCCAGCCCCCTTTATAATGCCAAAATTTGGCCGAACAAATAGTGGCGATTTAATATACATTATATATAGAGTGAATCACAAGTTGCTTGAGAGGGTGGATGCTCTCTCTCTCTCTCCGTTTTTCTATGCTGTGCTTCAAAAACCTCCTGTGATTTATTGCCAACCCCCTTTATAATGCCAAAATTTGAACAAATGGTGGTGACAAATCAAGGTTTTAATGTACATTATATATAGAATGAATCACAAGTTGTTAAACAGACAGAGATAATAAGAATCCATTATGAGCATCCATGTAGGATAGGGATTATATGGGAAATCTCACCCTCGGCAAGGTGGAATATTTCAGTCAGAGAAGATGCTTGCTGAGTCTCTGACCAGAAATATTCAACCTCAAAGGTGAAATTTTCCTTTCCTACATGGATAAACTTGTAATTGGTTCTTTTCTTCCATTTTAATGCCAATATTTGACTACAAATGCAATTAACATTGGCGTTGACTCCATGTTTGTAAAATCTAACTTTGTTATTCAACATTCTACTTTAAAATAAATATGACCATCGAAAAGGGTGACCATCGAAACGGATGTATCTCACATGGCAAAAAATCCTATCTCACATTAGCATATATGGAAGTATGGAATAAAACACTCTCTTTGAGGGTTGTTAGGTTTGAGAGGGGTTAGGTGCTCTCTCTCTCTCTCTCTTATTCAACGAGCGATTTATCTGTCTTAAAGCATTTCATTGTATTCTGAACTCATTTAACTGAGCAGCATTTGATTTTTTGTTGGCTGTCCAAACAGCTGGGTACTAGATAGTTTGACATAAGTTGGATAGATGCGTAGCTTCTCAACTATCCAATAGAAAAGTATACACAAACAACAATGACCTGTCCACTTGACCTTTTATTAGGAATATTCATAAAGAAAGATCCACCCAATACATGGGTAGTGTTAATTCCCTATACATAGATGTACTTGGTCCATGATAAATATTTAAATGATAGGTCAAGTGGACAGGTCAAAGTTGTTTACCTATAACTATCAAACAGAAAATAATTAGATATTCAGCAGTAACAAAAAATAACATCATAAAAATTTAAATGTCATTAATTGACTCAAACATAACTGAAAGTTTTATTGGGTATGCTAAGTGAGCAATAGCTCACAGATGTCTCGTTTTATTTGAATATATATCAACATTTTCAATAGTTTCTTATTTATAGTTTGTATAAATGATGGTATCTGTTTCATGCTCCTGCTTTACAGTACTTTGATTAATAATGGTTCAATTTGGATCTCTATTTAACTCTAAAACAACATAAAGGATTATATGAGATTTTACTCGTCCTTCCCCGGAACTTAGATGACATCCAGTTCTTAATTTTAATTTTGTACGTGTTTGGTCTATATACTGTAATATATTTCATATTTTGGGTGTCGAATTTGGAACTCAAAAGTAAAAATTGACTTACCGGTATAACTCTGTGTGAGACTGTATAGAAATTATTAGTGGACAATTAATAGATTTTTTAAGTGTTTTGATGAATATATTCATCTTTATGTCTCATCTCACCACAAGAAAAATGTCTTTTGTAGCCACAAGAAAGGTGCGTCGTCTCACCACAATAAAGGTGTCCTGTCTCACCACAAAAAAAAATGTCTTGCCACAAGAAACAATGTCTCGTCTCACCATGAGAGACATGTCATACCATGAGAAACAATGTTTAATCTCACTACAAGAAAGATGTCTCGTCTTATCACAGTAAACAATGTCTCGTTTCACCATAAGAAATGTGTCGTCTCACCACAAGAAACGATGTGTGACGAGGCACAGGTTTTACTTCTACAGTATCTTTATGAGATGTACAACAAGACATGTTATTGAATGGGTTTTCTTAATAAAATTTATGTTAAATATCAAGAAAAATCTTTGCTGTCTCATAATGAAAAAATTCATGAATTGATATTAGAAACAATTACAAGTTTGAGGAGTTGTGTATAATTTGAATATGAACATGATAGCTGTCCAAGTATGTATTAAAAATGTTTTGTTATATATATTTAAAATTTTAACCTGTCAAAAGACGTTTATGAAAAATCTACATTTACAAATTCCTCCTTTTATGAAGAAAGCCTTGTTGGCTGAGTGATCTCAAAGCCTGTGTTAACAGTTAATATTTCCTCTCATTGCCCAGGTTCAAATCACACTTAGGACAAATCCTAAGAAACTCTGATTGCTTGCCAAAGTCTGGTGGTTTTCTATGGGTATATCAGTTGCCTCTGCTCTCCAAAAGTGACCGTCTCAAGACATGAAAGAATCTTGACTGGAATGTAAAATTCCAATGCTCCATTCTTGTAATCTTTTATAGTATAGAGGCCTTAGTGGTTAAGCAATCTAAACCACATGTTTATGGATCTGAGGCAGAGAAAGTTTGTCAGCTTGATTGCTGAAGATGGGCGGTTTTCTACTGGCCCCAGTTTCACAATCATTCCTTAGCTAAGATTTTCCTTAACTTAAATTTAGCAACATTTGGTTATCTATTTTTGGAAATACTGATGTATATTTTTGTCAAAACTAAATAGAAATGTTAAAATCTTGCAGTGATCTTATAAACGACACCTTCAATTCCTGAATTTATTAAAAATTAACAAAAGCATAACTGTTTGTAAAATTTGCAAGATTTAAGTTAAGGAAAATCTTAGCTAAGGAATGATTGTGAAACCGGGGCCTGGTTCTCCAGTTTCCTTCACCATTCCAATACTAACAAATTTGATATAACAAAAAAAATCTTGACTTGGGTTGTTAAATACCAGTTCTCCATTTGTCCACTTCTTTATGATGACACATTGTTTAAAATTTTGCTTTCGCTAAATAGAAAAAATCAAAAATATGTATACAAATATGTTATGTATTGAGCTATTTCTTATTATCATAACAGCAAGATACTACAAGATTTTATGAAGGACTACATATTTCTTATTATTGGTAACAGGACTACCTGATATTGACAGACCCATACATATATTTTGTTTTCTGTTGATAACCTAATAAGGAAACATTATCATAAGGGTTATGGTTGGTATATCATAAAGGTCGTTATACATTTAGTTCAGGGATTTAGCTTGGGGCTAACTAATGTCTTGTTTTGAACTCTGAAATTATCAGCTTGTTTTGTGATTGATGCACACATTATAATGATGAATCTGATATGCGGGTGAGCTACCTTGTTCTTCTGACAGCTTATAGTGAAACTGTTTGCTTTAAGAGCATAAACTCTGGTCTAGTGAACATTGTTTCCATAAACTCTGTGAACATAATTATTCCCCGACTTTAAAAGAAAGAGGGGTGTATTTAAATACAAAGTTCTTTTAGTCTGTTCGTCAGTCCATCTATTGGTCTGTCTATACATTCCACTTCTTGCTTGTTTTATTATTCTTGAAAATATTTATCCATTCTCAGTATTTGAAATCTGGATAAAATTCTAACTGACCAAAATTAAAAATTTCATTGGTTGGCGTTCGAGCATATTAGAAAATTTACAAATGTCACAGGTCCGACTGAAAAGTTATAGGTCTGACTAAAATGTTACAGGTTCGACTGAACAATTACAGGTCTCTGGCTAAAATTTTATGTTACATGTCCGACTGAAAAGTTAAATGTCCGACGGAAATGTTACAGGTCTGACTAAAATGTTACAGGTCCGACTGAACAGTTACAGGTCTCTGGCTTTCAGACTGGCTTTAATTATGGACCCTGTCCATCTACGATTTGCATCGAGGGTCTCGAGATTAATCATGCAGAAGTAACCGACCAGAAGAAAAGTCAGCAGGATGGGTTGGTTCACGGTAAGTTTACATTTAATATATTAGTTATTAAGAAACATAGGCTTCAGTTTCACAGATATTCTTTAACTAAGATTTTTCTCTACCTCAATTAAGCAAATTTTAAATTTTTGAAATTATGAATAAGCATTTGGTGAAAATTAACTTCCGATATTTTAAGCTTAAAGTGATCTTTAAAATGACCGCTTAAATTCCCAAATATCTTAACAATTTATTAAAGTACAAGAGTCAAACCTGTCTATAAAAGCCACCAAGGGAACCAGTAAAAGTGGCTTTTATGGACAGGTGACCTTTATATACAGGTTCAAATAATATGAATAAAGAACAATTGGGATACAATTCTACTGGCCTTTATAAGCAAGAGACCCTTATATAGAGGTGTCTCAAAGGCAGGTTGGACTGTATTATATATTCAAATTTGCCAGATTTAAGTTATGGAAAAGATTAGTTAAGGAATGATTGTGAAACCGACTGAAGTCATTTCAATAACATTGATTTGCCTGGGTACCATGTGATTAATACCCTATTATATTTGTACTGAATAATATGGCAATTCAGGATTAGCTTTGGGTCTCAAAAAGTTGGAGCCAAACATTTAGCTGATGGTAAAATTTAGGAGCCAATTTATGTGTTAAATAGCCAGAAAAACTAAGAAACTTAAAAAATCTCATATGTAGTTCTTATAATCTGCAGTAAACAAATAACCGCAAAATAAATGAAAATTAGTATACCCTGAAAATAAATATGTTTACAGCAGTTCTATGTACTCCGGCAAGTTAACCAATCGCTAATTGCTATGCAAGATATTTTCTTTGAAGGGTGACAATATTCCAGATATTTCTGAATTACACAATTTCTAGGATTAGCTCTACCATTCACCAATTGCTTATTTTTATAATTTCTGACTCCAATTGGCTAATATTTTTGCAACAGATTACATTTTTTACACAAGTACCGGTATTAAACAGTAAAACATAGTGCTTCTAACTGTGAATCAAAAACAATTTGGCAATAACTCGATGGAGTCTTATGAAAATTATTTAAAAAATAGTTTTTTGGACTTACAAATATTGTAATGATATGCAAGGTAGTAAAGTTATTGATGGGCATTATATGAGGTGTTACTGTAGTTCCACATGGAACACATTCTCATTTAAATGACAAATTCAAATGTAACATCAGGCGAATTTATGATAAAAAAAAAAAATGCATTATTTTCTGAAAAACTTAAATTATATATGTTGGTGGATAAGTAAGGAAGTAAGGAACACATATTAGTTATGAAACAATTTAATCAACTGTTACACTAGTTTGATGATGGGGGGGGGGGGGGGGGTATATATAGGAATCACCATGTCTGTCTGTCTGTGTAAAATCGTGTCCAGGTCATATCTCATAATTAATTGCCTTTGACGACTGTTATTTAAACTTCACATGAATAATATTCATGGTCCGAAGGTGTGACATGAGATTGAACCAATGTCATATCAGAAAGGTCAAGGTCATGGGAAAATACTTAACCCCTTTTTTTTGGGGGGGGGGGGGGGGGTTGAGGTATTTTGCTATCAAGACACAGTTCTAGTTTGCATTGGTCATTGTATTTTTTCAGGTACCACTATTTGTATTCCATTTGATATAATTGTATGAATAATTTCTTTTCATTTATCAGAAATTCCCATTGTGAAAAAAGAAATATCTACTGTGGAACCAGGAATGGCCACTGTTAAAGCAGGAATCTGCTATGTGAAAGCAGGAATTTCTACTGTGCAATCAGAAACCCCTTCTATGAAATCAGGAATCCCATCTGTGAAAGCAGGGAAATCCACTGTGCATGCAGGAATTTCTACTGTTCAACCAGGAATATCGACTGCTCAACCAGGAATATTGACTGCTCAACCAGCAATATTGACTGCTCAACCAAGAATGCCAATTATTCAAGCAGAAATACCAATTCTTATGTTAGTGCAGCCAAATATATCCACAATGCAACCAGGAGTACCCACCTTGCAACGTGTTATACACGCTGTGCAGCCAGGTATGTCCACAGTGCAACCAACAAGACCAGTTTTACAGCGAGTGATACATGCAGTGCCACCAGGCGTTACCACTGTTCCATCACAAATACCCACCTTGCAACGGGTAATACACGCTTTACCACCAGAAATAACTAAGTCAAAACATAAAGTAACCAAAAGTAAAGCATCACACTCTGTAAAATCGGGAATAGACAATATTGAGCAACTGCCCAGTGTGCAACCAAAAATAAACACAACAGTGCAACAACTTGATTTACAAGCGGATAAATCCAATTCTGTGCAATTGCCCATTTTGCAGCCAGAAGTAACTGATATTGGGCAAGTACCTGTTGTGAAGTCATTGCCTGGGCTACAAGACATTGAACTCAAATCTAAAAGGTTTAAAGCGGTGTCTGAGGAAAAGATTGAGGAATACCAACAGAACAGAGAACAGAGTAGATCTACAGTAAACAATACTAAGTGGGGAGTTAAAATATTTCAAGGTATAGTAAAAATATAGACTTTATAGTTAGATGGTCTCTACATAGAGGTTGTGATCTCTACATAGAGGTTGTTCTTGGTTGAAAAGACTATGCCATCAATCTTGCCAATTACGGGCCATCCCAATGCTAAAACTCAAGTCAGTAGAATACTATAAACCAGCTTTTATTCACCGATGTATTAACGTTTGCGATTTTCTTGACAAAACCATTTGGCAGATATTGAAATTTCCTGATATGGACTATAACTTAATATTATTTAGCTGTATAAATAATACAATTTTCGCGTTGATTAACTTTTGCGAATATTTTGTCCTCATGAAACAAGTGAAATTTATTCATGTGAAAATAAAAGCTGGTTTACAGTATGGCCATGTGTATGGTCAACTGTTCATTGTCCTCATAATTGTTGATCCTAATGAAAATTTGCCCTTTACAATTAAAATATTAATTGTTTCATTGTTTGGTTTTCAGTTAGTTCTTTATTCTGCCAAAAGCATCTGTCCTAGAGCTTAACTTTCTAAAATAAAAGGTCATGGGTCATAAGAAATAGATATATGCCCAAATAGATAAACACAAGATTTATCATGTGATATAGTTTTTTTACAGAGGTCCTGTGTCACAGTAGGCATGGCATGGCAAGATAAAAGAACCCTGCTGTATTATGCTATCAGTGCAACACACAGGCTAAATTTCTGCACCTTTACCTATAGCTGGCAACCTCTTGATATAGTGAAATATTCTTGACTGGGACGTTAAACACCATTACTCAACTCAACTTTAGTTGAGGGAAATAATCTTGACCCTGGGTTAAAACAGCAAAACTACAATATACTCCACTCTCTTTAGCTTGTCAAACAGGATTTAAATGGATATTTATTTTTACTATATTGTTGTTCTTTTGCTATTTTTCAGATTGGCACATAGCAATGTATGGTAAAACACTGGACATGCTTAAAGTTGAGACAGAGGTGTTAGCGAAAAAACTTTCAAAATTCTATGTTGAAGTTAAAAAACCACAAACAAAAAATAATTTGTTGCAAAAAACGAATCATGACAGTGTCAATGAAAATCAGCCTAGCGGTGATGAGAGTGATGATAATGCTGATTATGGTCAGAATACAGTTAAAAATATCCGTGGGGCAATAAATCGCCACTTAGCTAATCTGAGAAGAGATATTGATATAGTGAAGGATAAGGAGTTTAAAAGGTGTAACAGCACACTGATTGGTTTATTTAAGGAACGGATGGAAAAAGGAAACCACTTTAAAGAACCTGCTCCAAACCCCCCTATAAATATCCCAGACTTAATAAAAATAAAATCATACTTTGATAGGGCACCTGGCAATCCAATAATACTTCGTCAATGTGTCTGGTTCAACTTGGCTCTCCATTATCTAAGTATGCGGGTTGAATTTCACCTCTTGAAAAGAAATTCATTATGTTTTAATACAGACGAATATGGCATTGAATATATATCATTATCACAAGAAACCCTGATCGAAATTTTAGAATACCATAAACGAGGAAAATCACAGGAAATACAAGAAATATACAAGAAATTTAACCAACTCTCTGACAAGCGCATATATACCACTCAGTCTGCCTTTTGTCCATTCCATCTTATAAAACTCTTTCTGGAAAAAACGCCAGAAGATGCAACAGGTCTGTTTAACCACTGTGTCAAGGACGCCCTTGCGTCGGCACGGTCATATAAATTGTGGTATGGTTCTAATCCATTGGGTCGCTTTACCTTCAGAAAATTTATGCCAGATATATCAAAAAGCGCAAAACTGTCACAGCATTACACTGCCAATAGCATCAGGGTCACATGTGACCAAGCCAAGACTGATCCTGTTCTAGAACAATTTATTTTTAACTCTGCTGTGTTACAGGGACCAACTTGACCAAGCCCAGACTGATTTGGTCATATCAACAGGAACCAACTGATCCTGTCCTAGAAACTTCAGTTTTACAAGGACTAACTTGACCAAGCCCAGACTGATCCGGTCCTAGAAACATTTATTTTTAACTCTAATTTTGTATGTTTGAAAGTGGTGCCCGGGCTGTATCTTACAGCTGCTTTGAACGACTGTCATAAACTTCACATAAATAATCTTCATGGTTCAAACACGTGTCATGACCTTGAACCATAGTAATTTCACATTAAACCCTTGTAGATGTTGAAGGCAGGGGTATTTGGCTCTTAAGCCTTGTCCAGTAATGATTATCTCCCCTTTCTTGGGATCGGTGTGATTTTCAATTAAGATTACGCCCCCTCATGCCTAAATCATTGATATAACTCTATCATCAGATAAAATGAGGTTAAGTTAAGTTTTTAAAATGTGGTATAATTATGCTTCTCTTTTAAAATATCAGTTGACATGCCGAAGGTCTGTGGTTTTCTCTGGGCACTTTGGTTTCCTCTGCCATCCCAGAAGATCAAAATAAGTAAAAGAATGTTGACTAGGGTGTAAAACACCAATACTCCATCCTTATCCTCCTCTTTGAAAAGGAAGGCAATGCAGAATCTCATCAGTCATTTTATAAGTTTGTTGTAACAGTTTGTTTGTGTATTGGTCTGTTCCATTTTTGGCTAAAAAATTTGTACATTTAATTGAATATGTACATAATTAAATATTTATTTGTTGATCAATAAATTAAAATAATGATATTTAAATACAATGTTTTTGTTTTTACCCCAGAATGAAGTGAGAAGTGCAGTCAAACCTGTCTATTTAGGCCACCCAAGGAAACCTGTGAAAGTGGCCTTTATTGGCAGGTGGCTTTAAATACAGGTTCAAATAATATGAATAAAGAACAATTGGGATAGAATTCTGATGGCCATATGAAAAGAGGTGAGATGAGTTGAGTCATGGTGTTTAACATCCCAGTCAAGAATATTTCACATATATCAAGATGTCGCCAGCTATAGGCAAAGATGCAGAATTTTTTTCTGTGTGTTGTGCTGATGGTATTATACAGCAGGGATCTTTATCGTGCCAATCCTACCATGACATGGGACCTTGTTTATTTTAAATTCTGATCCTAAAGAACCGTGACTTTCATTCTGTAATGCGGAATGCTTGGCGAAAGAACAGTCACTACCCACTTTCAAGTCTTGGGTCACTTCTGGAGCCAGCACTCTACCAACTGAGCTACCTCAGTGATTGTGGTACAAAAAGAAATAGAATGAGGCCAAACGTCTTTTATTTACCGAACTACATTTAAACTTCAATTTATTGAAACCATATCTTCAGTAAAAAATTTGGCATTATTAAGTGGTTTGGCAATAAATTGAGGGGAAAAAAAACAAAAAAAAAAAACAGAGGAAACAGATTTTGAAACTTCAAAATCTTTTGGTTTGAAGTGAGGTAGCAAAATTATTGAAAGGCATAATAAAGAGGTTTTCCCTCTCAACAAAAAATTTCAAAAATAATAATTTTTTTTTAAAAAGACACAGCATTGTTTTGGTTGTCTTTCACATGGCATGAAAGAAGAGCTAGAATGACTCAAAAGTTTGAATGAGGAGGAAAATATCAAAGTTCTTTGAATCAACCCTATATATACCAGTCCATGTCCAGATTACAATCTCAAAGGTCATCTAGATGAACAAATCCCAATCCCAAAAGCAAAGTTAAACACTTTAAAAACTGGAAAATGAAGGGGTGCTTTGGAAGAGTTAGCACTTCCTGTCACACTAGCAACATCTGCCACATGTAAAATCAAAATTTAGGATGAAAGGAACATCAAACTATGGGATGTCAAATACACCCAGGATAATTTTAGATAGAGATACATGAACATACATGCAATGGGGTTCACCGCTGTACCACGTGGTCAATACCTCTTGACATTTGTGCAGAACATTTTGGAAAACGTCGACATCACAATTTCCCGGAATAACGTCGTTTTTAAGGGAAAACGTCATATTGTGCGATTCCATGTCCATTGGAAACAAGTGTTTGGCAGACACGTTAGAAGGTATCACGTGGTACAGCGGCGTCCCCCATTGCAATGATGGCCATAAAGCTTTGATAAACCTTAAGGCTTGCAATATCCCTATTTTAACAATTTGACCTCTGTAGCTCACCTGCACAATAGAATCCAATCAATAAAAACCTAATATGCACTGCTGTAACAATTCAGTGAAAATCGTATTGCAATATACATGTATTGCCAACTTTGTGATGTGTATTGTAATATGTATTGAATATATGTTGCCAACATAATTTTGAATGGTATAGCATAAAAAGTTATAATAATAATGAATGATTTCAGTTTAACTAAAATATGCAAAAATGCTTTGTTATCAACCTTTAATTTTCAGCAATTAGAAAAATCAAGACTTAATGGCTTAACCAAACAAAACAAATCTGTAAAGAATATTGAAACAACATGACTAAAATGAATGAAATATTGACTAAATAACACTTCAGTTAATACATAAGAATTTAACTATGACACAAAATTTTGTACATGCAACCTATATCACAGTACCCTGGTAAAGCATTTCATACTGGTTGTTACAGCCCTACTTATAAGAGCAAGGGGTCCATTGTAGCTCACCTGTATATCTGGTTTATTGATAATCATTATAATGTACATATATTGGTCTTAACTTAAGGTCTGATAGTTACAGAGGTTTCAAAACAAACTTTTTACTTGCTAGCCATGTGAGCTAACCTTCTAAAGTATTCTATATATATCATCTACAGTGGCCCTACTGGCAAATAGAGGTCCATTCAGTTCCACAGGGAGGCTAAGTCTATGTCCTAGCCCCTTTGACTGACTGGGCCTGTATATATTTGGAATGTCATTGTGGGGGAGGGGTGTCAGAAGCAAACTTAATTTATAGTATCAGAATAATGCTAAATCAAATCAATCATAAAATTGGGTTTATACTGTTTGTACAGTTGAATGTTTATTATGAGATTACAATTTGAGGTCCATAATCTTAGTGCACACCTCATTTGGATTTCAGGTTGGACTGTAATATCAAACATTAGTTTATTGAATTTTCTATGGAAATAAAACAATTCTCTGTTACAAAAATAGTGATTTTGAAAAAAGATAGAACCATTTGAATCAGACTGAACTGAATTTTGTAAATTAGGACCCCACCAGTAGGTATTTTTCAGTCAAAGGGCCATAACTCTCAGAAAAATGAGCAAACCAACTCGGGTTAACCATAACTACAAATCTTCATCTCTGATGAATGTTGATACTTTGCACCAAGTTTCATATAATAGAACTTCATAGTTTTGGAGAATTATTTGGGATAAAATGTCTAGATGGACAGAAGGACAGAACTTTGAATTTGATATCCCCCTATTCTCAAAAGTAGGGATAACAAGAAAATATGTTTAATTATGCAGAAAACAAATGATTATATATGAAAAATAATGGGGTTCCACTAAGGACACAATAGAAAAACGTCTATATAAGCTGGTTATCATTGTTGATATGGCGTCATTCGGGGACAACAAAATCAATCAGTATCAGATGGATACTCGATTCGCGTATCTTTTCAGAAATCATGTGTAGACTAAAGGACATACATGAAGGCTGATTTCCATGTTAGGTAAGTTTTTAAGTTAAACCTATAATTTATATAAATTTTTAGAGGGAGTAAATTGTTTTATTTTATCTGCCTGTTTGTCCGTCAGCCACGGCCTTGCCTGGTCTGCATCTTCTACATTTCTTAATGAATTTTAACAAAACTTGGTACAAGTGTGCATTGGCATGAACCATGCAGAGTTTTTTTCGGGAGGGGGGGTATATGATTTTTGTTTTGTCTGTCTGTCCATCTATCACAGCCTTATCCGTTCTCTATCTCCTGAAACTTGGTACAAGTGTGCAACAGCATAAGATGATGTCATGAATCATGTTCATTTATGATGGCCAAAAGTCAAGGTAATGAAGATCAAATCTTAGAAATTTTGTATTATTTTTTGTGTCGGCTCTGTATCTCCTACATTTAACAGTGGATTTTAACAAAACTTGGTACAAGTGTGCAACAGCATAAGATGATTTTGCTTTGGTTTATGTTTTGTAAAAGGTCAAGGTCACCAAGGTCAAATCTTGTACTTTTGTTTAGTGGCAAATCAATTAGAATAATTACATGTCATTTAATCTTTTTACGTCCAATGGCAAATTATACAAACTTGATAATTTTGAAATTTTAATAGGGAATGAGCTAAAAAGAGGAGATAACACAATTAATGGTGATCAATTTAATAAGGCCCCAAGGTTAAAGGAATTAAAACACAGGTTTAGTTGTTTTAGATTTTCCATTTTCCATACAAAACATACTAATCCATGTCATCATAGTCTTAAAAGTCAAATACAAACATGTCCAAATCACAATCCCAAATGTCAAACACCAATATATGTACCAGTCCATGTCCAAAATCACAATCCCAAAAATCATACTCTAAACATACCAACTCATGTCCAATTGGCTCCCAAAGGTAAAGTAAAAACTTTTATCAATGTCCGATTCACAATCCCAAAAATCAAACTCAAAACATTTCAATCCATGTCCAAATGGCTCCCAAAGGTAAAGTAAAAACTTTGAAAATTGACAAATTAAGTTAAATATGTGAAATTCCACTAGAGAAGTAAGGGTGGGTGCTCTGGAAGAGTAAGAACCTCCTGTTTAGCCAGCTACACCCTCCACCCTTTTACTTTGTTGTTTATAATTGTGACCTTTGGGTGGCTTAGTAGATAGTGTTTCCTGATAGCATTGGATGGATCATGGTTTAGCTTTGAGGTTTTCCCCAATTTTCTTGTTATACATGAATAATGAATTCATATTGGTTTTTTTTCAGAGATGGAGGTTGGTACTATTGATCATGACTACACATATATCCCAAAATTGGAAAGAGAAAAAAATAAAATTTCCAAGGTATGACAAATTATATATGTTTTTTAATGACACTTGGATGTTTAATTGTGCAATAAAATATAATAGACTTGTTGTTGAAATCAGGGTTCAAAATAATAAGTGTGCATCTGTGCTAATTTGGACTTCAATTTTCAAAATTGTGCTCTAGATGTTGACCTCAGATGATAAATTTAGCGACTTGTCATTCGTTAGTGTGGAAATAAAATTTAATTTGATATTGGAGCGGAGATATTGGCATTGATCCACATAATATCCACATATCATTGTTGATGCTTTACACCAAGTTTCATAAAATATTACTTCATAGTTCCCAGGGAATGACTGCGGCCAAAAAATGTCTGAACAGACTCTTTCTATAAAAGGCAGAGATAATAAACTTTGATCACTATTAACTACTGTAGGAACCACTGTGACTGTGACAGTGAAATTCTTTTTATATCCATAGAAAATCATATAAATTTGAATAAAGACTGATATTTTTCACTTACTTGTACCTAGTTGTAACAGGAAATCTGTATGCGCATCCGCGATTAGCCCAAAATATATCTGCATAGGGTAAAACGTTGGTGCTATGGGGATTTAACATAAACATGTTGAAAAACCATGCAAATGGCGGATTCTGTTGCGCATATGACGTAAAACGTCACCAAGGACATCACTTCCGGTGTAAACATTGTCATTTTCGCATGTGTAAAATCCCCATACCGCCAACATTTTCCTTTCTACAGACATACTTAATGACAATCGCGGATGCGCATACAGATTTCCTGTTACAACTAGGTACATGTTGTTAGTACACGTTGTTAAGGATAGAGTTTCATATTTGGCTGTTTCTTATCTGGTTGATAGCTTTACATATGATGTAATATTTATATTTGGGTCAGATGACTTTATTAAACAAATCAAGTTTATGCGTAAATGTAGATTATAAAAAAATAAGGTTACTTGACTTAAAAAACACTGGTATTACCGGGTCTGATCTGCCATATCCCCATACATATGTACAATGTATTATGAAATTGTATTGTGATATACTGGTAAACTGATAATACTGCGCATTCCTAAAATCAAGGTGGTCAGTTCAGGAATAGAAGAGGAAACCAGAGTGCCAAGAGAAAACCACTGAACTTTGGCAAGTGAACCAACAAACTTCCTCACACTAAGAATCTGTCCCATGTGGGATTTTAAACTAGGTTGTGAGAGGTGTATACAGAAAATACCAGGCACCACTAACAATGTCACCTTTTATATTTCAGAGCCAGGTATGCTGCTGTGTGCCATTTTGTAAAATGTTTGGTTATAAAACAATAGAAGGCCATGGTAGAATTTCTTATCACACTTTTCCGCCTGTTGGACATCCGCTCCGAAAACAGTGGCTAATCAATATCCGACGAGACGAGGGTAAAACGTTTAAGATAACCAAGCATACAGTAGTATGTTCTCTCCATTTTGCGCCTGGTCATTTAGAGAGTCATGGATTCAGTGGTAGAAGAACCAAATTACCTGGATGTGTACCCACTGTTTTTGAATGTTGGAAAAACCTTCCCCACATATATAAGAAACTCAAGGATCGGCCACCAAATAAACTTCAACAGAGAAAGGAAAAAAATTCTAACAAGTGATTTGTAGAACCAAATTACCTGGATGTGTACCCACTGTTTTGAATGTTGGAAAAACCTTCCCCACATATATAAGAAACCCAAGGATCGGCCACAAAATAAACTTCAACAGAGAAAGGAAAGCAGTTCTGACCTTTGACCTATATGTTTACATATACAGAAACTATGACAGAAGTTAGTGAAGAAGAAACTCTGGTTATTGGTCAAGGAAGAAACAGACTGGTTAAATGTTTAGGAAGAAACTCCTGTTAGTGGGTAAGAAAGAAAAGAATGTGTACTCGCTTGTGAAGTGAACAAGCTGAGAACATCACAGACCATATGTCATGATGAGATATAGCTTTGTGTCTGAATATGACATCAGCATTTATTCCCATGACAACTATTAGTGTGTAAGGAAGAAACTCTGGTTAGTGTTGAAGAAACTCCAGTTGCTTACTGGGACATTAGTGTACATGTATCTGTTTTTGAAGCAGAAGTGAAAAAAGTTCATAAAAAACTACAACATAAATTGGAAAAAGTGATAGCAGAAAACATGATATAGTTATAGTAAAAGATGACAGTAATTTGACAGTTTTAACATTTTAAACCTGAATTATGATTTATGTATTCCAAAATAATATGTGTTGCATCTTTGTTTTTGAATAAAAAAAAAATAAAATGTGCTTCAGTTATTTTTATCAGTGTTTTTTTTTACTTATCCATAAAACATATTATGATCTGACAGGTCATGGGTCCCACGTGTCAGGGAAAATGCAGAGAATTATTACTCTTTTCAAGGTCAGTGTCGAGGAATGTCAGGGAATTTTATATTTTTTTCTCAAGAGTTTTGACCCTTTGAAATTTTCTTATCTGGCCTACTCATCCCACACAAAAATCTAAAGGGTGTATTTCTTGTTTTAAAGTGCATTAAAAAGTGGAATTTGCCCGGGAATATTGAATAAAGTAAAGTGTGGGAACCATGGCTGTAGATTTAAATGTGTTGGACTTATCTATAAAACACTACAATATTACTGTAGATCATATTATTATTCCAAGTGTTAAACTCCATGTCCTTATGGGACCTTCAATTGCTGAATGGTTTAAAGTGTGTACTTACAGATCACACTACCCTGCCAAGTTCATATCCCACTAAGATCAAGTTTGTAAGTTCACTTGCAAAATGTTGATGGTTTTCTCTGGGTACTCTTGTTTCCTGTATCATTCTAAAACTGACAATCTTGATACACAGTCTTCAGATTCTGTTTCAATTTTTTTCCCATTGAACTTCTCAGGCCACTAGCGGCGATGAATTTTCCGCCATATGCCACAATTTGTTATAAGGTTGTATTAAGACCACAAATGGGACCCAAGAGATAAGGACTTAATTTGCAGGTAGTATTTAAATGGTGGGTACTTTTAGTTGAAATATGAAGCAAAGAGATCTTGAAACTGGTCTAAGTGGACATGTGGTCTTTATAAAGAGGTGGTTGCTAAAGCAGGTTTAACTGTATTTATAAAAGTGGACATGTGGTGTTTATATAGAGGTGGTTGTTATAGCAGGTTAACTGTATTTATAAAAGTGGACATGTGGTCTTTATATAGAGGTGGTTGTTATAGCAGGTTTAACTGTATTTATAAAAGTGGACATGTGGTCTTTATATAGAGGTGGTTGTTATAGCAGGTTTAACTGTATTTATAAAAGTGGACATGTGGTCTTTATATAGAGGTGGTTGTTATAGCAGGTTTAACTGTATTTATAAAAGTGGACATGTGGTCTTTATATAGAGGTGGTTGTTATAGCAGGTTTAACTGTATTTATAAAAGTGGACATGTGGTCTTTATATAGAGGTGGTTGTTATAGCAGGTTTAACTGTATTTATAAAAGTGGACATGTGATCTTTATAAAGAGGTGGTTGCTAAGCAGGTTTAACTGTATTTATAAAAGTGGATATGTGATCTTTATAAGAGGTGGTTGCTAAAGCAGGTTAACTGTATTTATAAAAGTGGACAAGTGGTCTTTATAAAGAGGTGGTTGCTAAAGCAGGTTTAACTGTATTTATAAAAGTGGATATGTGATCTTTATAAAGAGGTGGTTGCTAAAGCAGGGTTTACTGTATTTATAAAAGTGGACATGTGGTCTTTATATAGAGGTGGTTGTTATAGCAGGTTAACTGTATTTATAAAAGTGGACATGTGGTCTTTATATAGAGGTGGTTGTTATAGCAGGTTTAACTGTATTTAAAAGTGGACATGTGGTCTTTATATAGAGGTGGTTGTTATAGCAGGTTTAACTGTATTTATAAAAGTGGACATGTGGTCTTTATATAGAGGTGGTTGTTATAGCAGGTTTAACTGTATTTATAAAAGTGGACATGTGATCTTTATAAGAGGTGGTTGCTAAAGCAGGTTTAACTGTATTTATAAAGTGGATATGTGATCTTTATAAGAGGTGGTTGCTAAGCAGGTTTAACTGTATTTATAAAAGTGGACAAGTGGTCTTTATAAAGAGGTGGTTGCTAAAGCAGGTTTAACTGTATTTATAAAAGTGGACAAGTGGTCTTTATGTAGAAGTGGTTGCTAAAGCAGGTTTAACTGTATTTATAAAAGTGGACAAGTGATCTTTATAAAGAGGTGGTTGCTAAAGCAGGTTTAACTGTATTTATAAAAGTGGATATGTGATCTTTATAAGAGGTGGTTGCTAAAGCAGGTTTAACTGTATTTATAAAAGTGGAATGTGATCTTTATAAAGAGGTGGTTGCTAAAGCAGGTTTAACTGTATTTATAAAAGTGGATATGTGATCTTTATAAAGAGGTGGTTGCTAAGCAGGTTAACTGTATTTATAAAAGTGGATATGTGATCTTTATAAAGAGGTGGTTGCTAAAGCAGGTTTAACTGTATTTAAAAAGTGGATATGTGATCTTATAAAGAGGTGGTTGCTAAAGCAGGTTTAACTGTATTTATAAAAGTGGATATGTGATCTTTATAAAGAGGTGGTTGCTAAAGCAGGTTTAACTGTATTTATAAAAGTGGATATGTGATCTTTATAAAGAGGTGGTTGCTAAAGCAGGTTTAACTGTATTTATAAAAGTGGATATGTGATCTTTATAAAGAGGTGGTTGCTAAAGCAGGTTTAACTGTATTTATAAAAGTGGATATGTGATCTTTATAAAGAGGTGGTTGCTAAAGCAGGTTTAACTGTATTTATAAAAGTGGATATGTGATCTTTATGTAGAAGTGGTTGTTATAGCAGGTTTAACTGTATTTATAAAAGTGGATATGTGATCTTTATGTAGAAGTGGTTGTTATAGCAGGTTTAACTGTATTTATAAAAGTGGATATGTGATCTTTATGTAGAAGTGGTTGTTATAGCAGGTTTAACTGTATTTATAAAAGTGGATATGTGATCTTTATGTAGAAGTGGTTGCTAAAGCAGGTTTAACTGTATTTATAAAAGTGGACATGTGTCTTTATATAGAAGTGGTTGCTAAGCAGGGTTAACTATTTATAAAAGTGGACAATGGTCTTTATGTAGAAGTGGTTGTTAAAGCAGGTTTAACTGTATTTATAAAAGTGGATATGTGGTCTTTATGTAGAAGTGGTTGCTAAAGCAGGGTTTACTGTATTTATAAAGTTGACATGTGGTCTTTATATAGAGGTGGTTGTTAAAGGAGGGTTTACTGTCTTTATAAAAGTGGAAGTGGTCTTTATATTGAAGTGGTTGTTAAAGCAGGGTTTACTGTATTTATAAAGTTGACATGTGGTCTTTATATAGAGGTGGTTGTTAAAGCAGGGTTTACTGTATTTATGAAAGTGGACATGTGGTCTTTATATAGAGGTGGTTGTTATAGCAGGTTTAACTGTATTTATGAAAGTGGACAAGTGGTCTTTATGTAGAAGTGGTTGTTAAAGCAGGGTTAACAGTATTTATAAAGTTGACATGTGGTCTTTACATAGAGGTGGTTGTTATAGCAGGTTTAACTGTATTTATGAAAGTGGACAAGTGGTCTTTATGTAGAAGTGGTTGTTAAAGCAGGGTTAACTGTATTTATAAAGTTGACATGTGGTCTTTACATAGAGGTGGTTGTTATAGCAGGTTTAACTGTATTTATGAAAGTGGACATGTGGTCTTTATATAGAGGTGGTTGTTATAGCAGGTTTAACTGTATTTATAAAAGTGGACATGTGGTCTTTATATAGAGGTGGTTGTTATAGCAGGTTTAACTGTATTTATAAAAGTGGACATGTGGTCTTTATATAGAGGTGGTTGTTATAGCAGGTTTAACTGTATTTATAAAAGTGGACATGTGGTCTTTATATAGAGGTGGTTGTTATAGCAGGTTTAACTGTATTTATAAAAGTGGACATGTGGTCTTTATATAGAGGTGGTTGTTATAGCAGGTTTAACTGTATTTATAAAAGTGGACATGTGATCTTTATAAAGAGGTGGTTGCTAAAGCAGGTTTAACTGTATTTATAAAAGTGGATATGTGATCTTTATAAAGAGGTGGTTGCTAAAGCAGGTTTAACTGTATTTATAAAAGTGGACAAGTGGTCTTTATAAAGAGGTGGTTGCTAAAGCAGGTTTAACTGTATTTATAAAAGTGGACAAGTGGTCTTTATGTAGAAGTGGTTGCTAAAGCAGGTTTAACTGTATTTATAAAAGTGGACAAGTGATCTTTATAAAGAGGTGGTTGCTAAAGCAGGTTTAACTGTATTTATAAAAGTGGATAGTGATCTTTATAAGAGGTGGTTGCTAAAGCAGGTTTAACTGTATTTATAAAAGTGGATATGTGATCTTTATAAAGAGGTGGTTGCTAAAGCAGGTTTAACTGTATTTATAAAAGTGGATATGTGATCTTTATAAAGAGGTGGTTGCTAAAGCAGGTTTAACTGTATTTATAAAAGTGGATATGTGATCTTTATAAAGAGGTGGTTGCTAAAGCAGGTTTAACTGTATTTATAAAAGTGGATATGTGATCTTTATAAAGAGGTGGTTGCTAAAGCAGGTTTAACTGTATTTATAAAAGTGGATATGTGATCTTTATAAAGAGGTGGTTGCTAAAGCAGGTTTAACTGTATTTATAAAAGTGGATATGTGATCTTTATAAAGAGGTGGTTGCTAAAGCAGGTTTAACTGTATTTATAAAAGTGGATATGTGATCTTTATAAAGAGGTGGTTGCTAAAGCAGGTTTAACTGTATTTATAAAGTGGATATGTGATCTTTATAAAGAGGTGGTTGCTAAAGCAGGTTTAACTGTATTTATAAAAGTGGATATGTGATCTTTATAAAGAGGTGGTTGCTAAAGCAGGTTTAACTGTATTTATAAAAGTGGATATGTGATCTTATAAAGAGGTGTTGCTAAAGCAGGTTTAACTGTATTTATAAAAGTGGATATGTGATCTTTATAAAGAGGTGGTTGCTAAAGCAGGTTTAACTGTATTTATAAAAGTGGATATGTGATCTTTATGTAGAAGTGGTTGTTATAGCAGGTTTAACTGTATTTATAAAAGTGGATATGTGATCTTTATGTAGAAGTGGTTGTTATAGCAGGTTTAACTGTATTTATAAAAGTGGATATGTGATCTTTATGTAGAAGTGGTTGTTATAGCAGGTTTAACTGTATTTATAAAAGTGGATATGTGATCTTTATGTAGAAGTGGTTGCTAAAGCAGGTTTAACTGTATTTATAAAAGTGGACATGTGGTCTTTATATAGAAGTGGTTGCTAAAGCAGGGTTAACTATTTATAAAAGTGGACAAGTGGTCTTTATGTAGAAGTGGTTGTTAAAGCAGGTTTAACTGTATTTATAAAAGTGGATATGTGGTCTTTATGTAGAAGTGGTTGCTAAAGCAGGGTTTACTGTATTTATAAAGTTGACATGTGGTCTTTATATAGAGGTGGTTGTTAAAGGAGGGTTTACTGTCTTTATAAAAGTGGACAAGTGGTCTTTATATAGAAGTGGTTGTTAAAGCAGGGTTTACTGTATTTATAAAGTTGACATGTGGTCTTTATATAGAGGTGGTTGTTAAAGCAGGGTTTACTGTATTTATGAAAGTGGACATGTGGTCTTTATATAGAGGTGGTTGTTATAGCAGGTTTAACTGTATTTATGAAAGTGGACAAGTGGTCTTTATGTAGAAGTGGTGTTAAGCAGGGTTAACAGTATTTATAAAGTGACATGTGGTCTTTACATAGAGGTGGTTGTTATAGCAGGTTTAACTGTATTTATGAAAGTGGACAAGTGGTCTTTATGTAGAAGTGGTTGTTAAAGCAGGGTTAACTGTATTTATAAAGTTGACATGTGGTCTTTACATAGAGGTGGTTGTTATAGCAGGTTTAACTGTATTTATGAAAGTGGACAAGTGGTCTTTATGTAGAAGTGGTTGTTAAAGCAGGGTTAACTGTATTTATAAAAGTGGACATGTGGTCTTTATATAGAAGTGGTTGCTAAAGCAGGTTTAACTGTATTTATGAAAGTGGACAAGTGGTCTTTATATAGAAGTGGTTGTTAAAGCAGGGTTTACTGTATTTATAAAGTTGACATGTGGTCTTTACATAGAGGTGGTTGTTATAGCAGGTTTAACTGTATTTATGAAAGTGGACAAGTGGTCTTTATGTAGAAGTGGTTGTTAAAGCAGGGTTAACTGTATTTATAAAAGTGGACATGTGGTCTTTATATAGAAGTGGTTGCTAAAGCAGGTTTAACTGTATTTATGAAAGTGGACAAGTGGTCTTTATGTAGAAGTGGTTGTTAAAGCAGGGTTTACTGTATTTATAAAGTTGACATGTGGTCTTTACATAGAGGTGGTTGTTATAGCAGGTTTAACTGTATTTATAAAGTGGACAAGTGGTCTTTATATAGAGGTGGTTGTTAAAGCAGGGTTTACTGTATTTATAAAGTTGACGTGGTCTTTATATAGAAGTGGTTGTTAAAGCAGGGTTTACTGTATTTATAAAGTGACAAGTGGTCTTTATAGAAGTGGTGTTGTTAAAGCAGGGTTAACTGTATTCATAAAAGTGGACAAGTGGTCTTTATGTAGAAGTGGTTGTTAAAGCAGGGTTTACTGTATTTATAAAAGTGGACAAGTGGTCTTTATTTAGAAGTGGTTGTTAAAGCAGGGTTAACTGTATTTATAAAAGTGGACAAGTGGTCTTTATGTAGAAGTGGTTGTTAAAGCAGGGTTTACTGTATTTATAAAAGTGGACAAGTGGTCTTTATTAGAAGTGGTTGTTAAAGCAGGGTTACTGTATTATAAAAGTGGACAAGTGGTCTTTATGTAGAAGTGGTTGTTAAAGCAGGGTTACTGTATTTATAAAGTTGACATGTGGTCTTTATATAGGTGGTTGTTAAAGCAGGGAACTGTTTATAAAAGTGGACAAGTGGTCTTTATATAGAAGTGGTTGTTAAAGCAGGGTTTACTGTATTTATAAAGTTGACGTGGTCTTTATATAGAAGTGGTTGTTAAAGCAGGGTTTACTGTATTTATAAAGTGGATATGTGATCTTTATAAAGAGGTGGTTGTTAAAGCAGGGTTTACTGTCTTTATAAAGTTGACATGTGGTCTTTATATAGAGGTGGTTGTTAAAGCAGGGTTTACTGTCTTTATAAAGTTGACATGTGGTCTTTATATAGAGGTGGTTGTTAAAGCAGGGCTTACTGTCTTTATAAAGTTGACATGTGGTCTTTATATAGAAGTGGTTGTTAAAGCAGGGTTTACTGTTTATAAAGTGGAAGTGGTCTTTATATAGAAGTGGTTGTTAAAGCAGGGTTTATAAACGTGGACAAGTGGTCTTTATATAGAAGTGGTTGTTAAAGCAGGGTTTACTGTATTTATAAAAGTGGACATGTGGTCTTTATACAGAGGTGGTTGTTAAAGCAGGGTTAACTGTATTTATAAAGTGGACAAGTGGTCTTTATATAGAGGTGGTTGTTAAAGCAGGGTTAACTGTATTTATAAAAGTGGACAAGTGGTCTTTATATAGAAGTGGTTGTTAAAGCAGGGTTAACTGTATTTATAAAAGTGGACATGTGGTCTTTATATAGAAGTGGTTGCTAAAGCAGGGTTTATAAACGTGGACAAGTGGTCTTTATATAGAAGTGGTTGTTAAAGCAGGGTTAACTGTATTTATAAAAGTGGATATGTGGTCTTTATATAGAAGTGGCTGTTAAAGCAGGGTTTATAAACGTGGACAAGTGGTCTTTATATAGAAGTGGTTGTTAAGCAGGGTTAACTGTATTATAAAAAGTGGACATGTGGTTCTTATATAGAAGTGGCTGTTAAAGCAGGGTTTATAAACGTGGACAAGTGGTCTTTATATAGAAGTGGTTGTTAAAGCAGGGTTAACTGTATTTATAAAAGTGGATATGTGGTCTTTATATAGAAGTGGCTGTTAAAGCAGGTTTAACTGTATTTATAAAAGTGGATATGTGATCTTTATGTAGAAGTGGTTGCTAAAGCAGTTTAACTGTATTTATAAAAGTGGACAAGTGGTCTTTATATAGAAGTGGTTGCTAAAGCAGGTTTAACTGTATTTATAAAAGTGGACAAGTGGTCTTTATATAGAAGTGGTTGTTAAAGCAGGTTTAACTGTATTTATAAAAGTGGACAGTGGTCTTTATATAGAAGTGTTGCTAAAGCAGGTTTAACTGTATTTATAAAAGTGGACATGTGGTCTTTATATAGAAGTGTTGCTTAAGCAGGTTTAACTGTATTTATAAAAGTGGATATGTGATCTTTATGTAGAAGTGGTTGCTAAAGCAGGTTTAACTGTATTTAAAAAGTGGACAAGTGGTCTTTATATAGAAGTGGTTGCTAAAGCAGGTTTAACTGTATTTATAAAAGTGGACAAGTGGTCTTTATATAGAAGTGGTTGTTTAAGCAGGTTTAACTGTATTTATAAAAGGGACAATGGTTCATATAGAAGTGGTTGCTAAAGCAGGTTTAACTGTATTTATAAAAGTGGATATGTGATCTTTATGTAGAAGTGGTTGCTAAAGCAGGTTTAACTGTATTTATAAAAGTGGACAAGTGGTCTTTATATAGAAGTGGTTGCTAAAGCAGGTTTAACTGTATTTATAAAAGTGGACAAGTGGTCTTTATATAGAAGTGGTTGTTAAAGCAGGTTTAACTGTATTTATAAAAGTGGACAAGTGGTCTTTATATAGAAGTGGTTGCTAAAGCAGGTTTAACTGTATTTATAAAAGTGGACATGTGGTCTTTATATAGAAGTGGTTGTTAAAGCAGGTTTAACTGTATTTATAAAAGTGGACAAGTGGTCTTTATATAGAAGTGGTTGCTAAAGCAGGTTTAACTGTATTTATAAAAGTGGACATGTGGTTTTATAGAAGTGGTTGCTAAAGCAGGTTTAACTGTATTTATAAAAGTGGACATGTGGTCTTTATATAGAAGTGGCTGTTAAAGCAGGTTTAACTGTATTTATAAAAGTGGATATGTGATCTTTATATAGAAGTGGTTGCTAAAGCAGGTTTAACTGTATTTATAAAAGTGGATATGTGATCTTTATGTAGAAGTGGCTAAAGCAGTTTAAACTGTATTTATAAAAGTGGACAAGTGGTCTTTATATAGAAGTGGTTGCTAAAGCAGGTTTAACTGTATTTATAAAAGTGGACAAGTGGTCTTTATATAGAAGTGGTTGTTAAAGCAGGTTTAACTGTATTTATAAAAGTGGACAAGTGGTCTTTATATAGAAGTGGTTGCTAAAGCAGGTTTAACTGTATTTATAAAAGTGGATATGTGATCTTTATGTAGAAGTGGTTGCTAAAGCAGGTTTAACTGTATTTATAAAAGTGGACAAGTGGTCTTTATATAGAAGTGGTTGCTAAAGCAGGTTTAACTGTATTTATAAAAGTGGACAAGTGGTCTTTATATAGAAGTGGTTGCTAAAGCAGGTTTAACTGTATTTATAAAAGTGGACATGTGGTCTTTATATAGAAGTGGTTGTTAAAGCAGGTTTAACTGTATTTATAAAAGTGGACAAGTGGTCTTTATATAGAAGTGGTTGCTAAAGCAGGTTTAACTGTATTTATAAAAGTGGACATGTGGTCTTTATATAGAAGTGGTTGCTAAAGCAGGTTTAACTGTATTTATAAAAGTGGACATGTGGTCTTTATATAGAAGTGGTTGCTAAAGCAGGTTTAACTGTATTTTATCATTGAACTGTCTAGAAATGGCTATAAATTCTATTGCAGTACAAAACAAACTGAATGACACATGCTAACACATTATGATTAGTTTGATTGGTTTGCTTTGCAATGGAAGTTATGGCACTATAAATGCCATTTCTAGAGAGTTCAATTTGTGCTCCAGGTGGTATGTGTGTGTCAAACTGTCAGATTATGAGTGAACTGGTATATGTGTGTGTGTGTGTTAGTTTTTAACTGAAAGCACATCAACCTCGCTTTGAAACTTAATACAAAACAGTGGGGTTTCATAGTCATGGTACAAAGGTCATATATTGAAGGACAAAGTCAACAAGATTGTGTACGTTTTGGAGTTATATAGAGGCAGGGGAAAATTGGTCCTGTTTTCTGGTATATGACATAGTCCCATCATCTTGTGTGTTGTTCAATAATTAAGTATTCAAACAGGGGCATAGGTAGAAACCAATTATACTCAAAGCAAAAAATAGAAGTGAGGGGTCTGCATGCTCCCCTGAAAAATTGAAACAATGGCTTTAAATGATGCATTCTGGTAAAGTTATAAAGTGATGTTTGCTGTTAAATGATACTTAATAATATAAAATAAAACCTACGAATTTAAATACAAACATACTTGTGTCATTCCATGTTCATAAACATTGTCAAAAAGGCAAAGCAAAACTTCAAAACTTTGACTAAACCGAACATTGCATACCTTCATGTATACAGTTGAAAAAATAAAACAACTTAGTCACTCAAGTTTTACTGGAGATTTTCATTAGCCATTTGTCGAAAATACAGTAATTTATCAATATTTACTAACTATATTTGTTCACTATAAAATATCTTTTTATCCTTTTCTATTTTCTTTATGTTTCTGTAAAAATATATATGTGATTATTTTTACTGAGGTAGTTGCCTCGGTTGTCTCATAGTAAGTTATATCCTGTGATTATTTTTACTGAGGTAGTTGCTCGGTTGCCTCAAAGTAAGTTACATCCCTGTTAAAGTATGGTAAGCACTACAAAAATCATACCTGCATAGTGTTAATCTTGACATTGACTAATTAAAGTTTTAGGAATAATATACATTTATAAATATCAGTTCTAAGGAAAAAAATAAAAATTGTGTATTATTTCATTGAGATTTCAGTTCTTACTATGGTTTTCGCATTTTATGTCATTTTTGATCGCAACCCCAACCAGGAGATAAAATCTAGGACATGCAAATGAGTTAAGTGCCGAGCATGCCCAGAATTAAATATGTGTCATAGCAAATGATAGATAACATAAAATATGATTATTTGTAAAAGAAAATATATCCTCTTGATGCCTGTTTAAAGTTTTTGAAGAAATATTTGACTTAAATTAAAAAGTTTATGTGTCTATGTACATCGATCACAGCACTGGCTTGTGGATTTGGGGTGTACATCTATCTATTGAATTGCAACAATTAAAATTTATCAGAATTATATTCGATCAATTAGTATGTTTATTTTACACCAGTTTTTTCATTGTTTTTATACTGAAACTACATGTACTGTACAAACTTTTATGAATTATGTATGGCATATGGCAAGATTATTTTTGTCTGATTTAGTTTTAGGTAGACGTTGAATCTAGCTTAATTTTTCTCAATTCATTCTTAATTTTTCTGAATACATTCTGAATTCTTTCTTAATTTATTCTGAATCTATTCTTAATCTTTCTGAATCCTTTCTTAATCTTTCTGAATTTATTCTGAATCTATTCTTAATCTTTCTGAATCCTTTCTTAATCTTTCTGAATTTATTCTGAATCTATTCTTAATCTTTCTGAATCCTTTCTTAATCTTTCTGAATTTATTTTGAATCTTTCTGAATCCTTTCTTAATCTTTCTAAATTATTCTAAATCTTTCTGAATATATTCTGAATCTTTCTGAATTTATTCTTAATCTTTCTGAATCTATTCTTAATCTTTCTGAATATATTCTTTATAATGCTTAATATTTTTAATATTTTTTATTCTTAATCTTTCTGAATGTATTCTTAATCTTTCTGAATTTATTCTTAAAACATTCTGAACCTTACATGAGTGTCTAGTCTGAATTTTTCTTAAATCATGCTGAATTTTGTCTGAATTGTCCAGAATCCAGCAACAATTCAGACATTGACCTTAATTGAAAAATTAAGACATTATTCAGAAAAATTAAGACAAAATTCAGAAAATATGTCAGACTGAATTCAGACAAGTTTTTTCCATGAGGGACATTTTGTCAATATAAGTCATTTAGGGCTTCCGGTGGCCAAGCAGTGTAAAGCACACACTTTAAGATCACAGCACTTCTCACCTCCTAGACTTAAATTCCATTCATTGACAGATTTTAGTATGAAAAAAGTTTGTCAGTTTGCTTACTGAAGCTTGATGGTTTTCTCCAGGTACAATGTACAATGTACTTGTTTTTTCAACCATACCATACCATTATAAGTTATACAGGGCTTTGGCAGGTTACACGGCCCCATGTACCCCGTCAAAGATTTATGTTTACATGGGGCCGTGTAACCTGCCAAAGCCCTGTATAACGTTTTGTCACCCTTCAAAGTGGTACTAGTTTGGTCTTTTTAACTTCCATTTCATATTTTGTGTGACTTGCATACGTCGTCGCCATGTTTGTTTACTGTTACAAGATGTCAGCGATGTACGAGTTACTTCCCTCTTACCGCTAAACGTAACGTGCGTTCATGTACCCCAGCAGATTTCCGAACATAGTTCCATGTACCCCAGCAGATTTCCGAACATAGTTCCATGTACCCCGGCAAGTTAACCAATCACTATGCGAGAAATTTCTTTGAAGGATGACAATGTACAATGTACTTGTTTTTTCAACCATACCACACCATACCTCAATATAAGTGAAAGAATTTTTACTATTACTCCACTCTACTTGGAAACCACTGTGCTAGCTCAGTTTGTAGAGTGCTTGCTGGGCAAGTGGAAGGTCATGGGTTTCAACCTTGACTTGGTCTGACTCTATACTTGAAAGTGGGATGTGAATGTTCTGTCGCCAAGCTCTTGTTATTACGAAATGAAAGTCACAGTATAAAAAATTTCTGGGGTTTTGATTTTGCGATTGAAAATTCTAGAGCAAAAACATTTCTAACAATAGTTTCTGCATTGAGTCTTAAAAGTACCATGCATATCAAACCATCACTTAAGAATGAAATTGAGTGATGGCGATTGTTCATTGATTATAATACAAAATAAACATATCAGTACATGCTTTAATTACAATCCAAAAAAACAAAGTAAAAACTTTGGCAACTAGCATAATTTTTTATTTGCTTTTTTGAACATATAAATATCACAGTATGTAAACTCCGGTGTACGTCTAACGGAAGCTGAGATCGCCAAAGCGAACGTGTCAGGTTGATTGTCCCATTGACTGAAGTTTAATGGTATGTTAACACTCAGAATTAAATTGTCAAGCTTTGGATATCACTTATAATTTTGGTTGCTGAAGGCAGTAATACTTTGACATTACAATTTGCCCGCAAATATCACCATATAAAGTCAGAAAACACAATTGATCATCGACAGTCGGTGAAAAATCAACGTCCTCCTTGGCGTAAGATTTAACTTCACCTTAATTAAATGCTAATCTTACCGTTTTATAAGGAAATTGGAACAAAGAAACATTAGAGAGTTTAAATACAAATCGCATGTGCAAGATATACCTTTAAATATTTAACTACAACAAGTATTATTTTTTTCTCGGTGTACGCCTAGCTGCATTTTTGCAAAATCATAACGTACGCCTAGCTGGGATTTTACTGTACGTTAGCTGCATTTATGTGAACATCTCATCATACATATATTTGTGTATGCTGTTGTTATTAAACACTATAAAAGCAACTTTGTTCTATGACAAAATGTTCCTTCGTCTTAACTTGTTTAAAGTATTCATTTTTCCTTTCAGACATGGATAAGTCTTTTGAGCTTGAGGGGCAGAACGAGAGTTTTGTTGAGGAATCTCAGTATTCTTGCGAGATTTGCCCATTCATATCGAAATATAAATCTAACTGGAAGCGTCACCTGAAAACACACAATGATTCAACTACCACATCTTCTGAATATATATGTGATACATGTGGCAAAACTCTCAAGTCAAAATATGGCCTTAAACAGCACCAAGATTCCTTTCACAAACATATTTTTAGATTCACATGTCAGTGGTGTAATAGAGGATTTAATTCTTGGTATAATTACAGAGGTCACATGGCATCACATGACAAAACACTTAAGGAAAAATGTCCGTTTTGCAAGGAAACATTTCAATATAAATTCAGCTTGCAAGAGCACATTAAATGCAACCATGGTGATGATGACTTTATATGCAATGTTTGTGGGCGAAAATTTTCCGGAAAAGGGTCCCTTGTAGACCACAAGAATGCTGTTCATAACTTGAAAGTTTATCGCTGTGACCAATGTCCAAAAAGTTTTAAATGGAGATCAAGCATGGCAGCACATAAAAAAGTACATAACAATAAAAAGTAACTATATAACATTGATGTTAGTTGTGAACAATATGACCGTTTTGGATAATGGTTAGAGTATTCGACAGATAGTCGACAGATGATATATTTGTAATTTTTTACTAGTTGGCGACACCTTTAGGGGTTTCGTGGGAAAGAATGGAACAATCTAGAGGATTTCTATTATTAGTAGAGCTCGAACTTGCCACTCAAAAGTTTAACACAGACCTAACGGATAAGTGCCAAACCTACCAATAATTTGGTAAAGAATTGGTTACTTTATTAAAGGTACGAATTCAAAATGGTACGTTAAATTTATTTATAGGGTCGACTTTAAATACTTATTGTGGATTTTGTGTACAAGATAGAAAAAATATAAAAGTACTGTTTTTTCCGCGAGATCTTAATCTATTTTCGGCGCATTGACGACTTTTTCGTACAACGAACGGTTATTGAACAGGAGTTGGTTAAACAGAAAGTTTGTATGAAAAGTCCATTTTTTGCATGTTTGACTCAAAAATTAAGTATGGTCGCGATTTTTCCCAAACATATAACATAGTTGGATAGCTAGATCGCATAAGACTCTATAACGTCTGAAAATTTTGGCAAAATCTATTAATTTTTTTCTCAACTTTCTCAAAGATGCTATAATATGCTGCTAAAAAGGGGAAAGTTGTCGCCTTTATCATTTCACATCCAGAGGATGTTCCGAATGAATTCGTCACTAATCCTCTAGATTGTTCCATTCTTTACCTTGTGCTGTTTGGTTTGGGAAGTTGTAATTAATTAAATTTCTCTTTACTAAACACAAACAACCCATGAAAGAGCCACCATATACTCAACATTTTAAGATCTATTTGTGCCTATATTTTGGAGCATAGAATACTAGTAGCAAAGAGAAATTTAAATGATTTCAAGCCCCTGTAGTGTCAATACTTTTTTCTCAGGTGAGCCGAAAGGTCTCAAGTGTCTTTAATTTTACATGACTGTCATTGTTGTTTTTTACTATTTATAATGTTACTAAATAAAGTGCAATATTTTATTTGTAAACGGTAGATATACTTCAATCAGTACAAACTGTTGCTGCAATATAACTAGACTGTTTAACAACCGACTGGGTGGAGGGGATGGGCGTTTTAGAGTTGAGTTGAGTAATGAAGAGTAAGAATATTTCATCGCCAGCTATAGGCAAAGGTGCAGAAATTTTGCCTGTGCGTTGCGCTGATGGCATTATACAGCAGGGTTTTTTAGCGTGCCAAGCCTACCGTGACACGGGACCTCGTTTATTTTAAGTTCCCATCCGAAAGAACTGTGACTTTCATTTCGTAATGCTGAGTGCCTGGCGAAAGAAGAGTCACTACCCACTTTCAAGTCTTGGGTCAGACCCGATTGGGGTTCGAACCCAGCGAGCACTCTACCAACTGAGCTACCGCAGTGGTGATGGGCGTTTTAGAGCTTCCCTATTCTGTACATGGTTTTTGATTGATCATTTTGTCATTTATCGTTCTATAATATTTACAAGCTTTGGGTAATTTTTTTTGCAAGTTTTACATATTTGATTGGGAGGTGGAAGAGAAGAGGCTGTTGCATATTTTGTCATCCCCATTCTCCGATATATACTGAGGTCCTGATAGTCATTGTAAGCGTCGCCAATAAAACTAATTTGCGACAGTATAACCACCGATATACGTCTGCAAATCGAAAATTACAAGACGGTTATCCCTATTCTAATTCAAAACATACTTTAAAGGATATGGTAAGCATTTTCTGAAAACGATACTATAAATAACTCGGGGATTTTCCAAATCCATTTGAACTGGAGATAGATCACACAAACCATTTCCCGCATTAATTTGATTTCTCTGACCTTTAAATCTGATTCTATGAAAAAGTAAAGTGCCTTCCGGATGAGACACGATCACTTATAGACACTATATTGATGACGTCATAATCATTTTACGCAAGAACTTCAACAAAATTTGATGACGTCATTTAACGAAGACACGAATGGTGGCATGATCTGATGCAAATATTTGTTTACAAATCGAGTTTTGGCATGTGAGTAAAAGAATCCTACACCACTAACAGTGTAATATTTTCAATGTCAGGAAAATATTCATCCTCGATTGATATATCTCTGTCATAACCTGTGTAAGTTTCAATTAATCCATCAAGATCGTTCGGTACCGAATGCGCACGTGCAAGTACCCGGAAAATTTGCAGCAGTATATTGTGATTATACTGTCGGAATTTGCGACAGTATATCGGTGGTTATACTGTCGCAAATTTTTGACGTCAGCCAATGAAAACTGTTGTTACATACAGATTGAATTAGAATTTCTTTTATCATGTCTTTAACGGTTTGTTAACCATGTATGTAGTTGTAAAGTAGCTACTGTTTATCTTGAAGATTGAGATGAAGCTAACTCAATCAAATGATGCTACCTGTATAATGATTGAAGCTAACTCAATCAAATGATGCTACCTGTATAATGATTGAAGCTAACTCAATCAAATGATGTTACCTGTATAATGATTGAAGCTAACTCAATCAAATGATGTTACCTGTATAATGATTGAAGCTAACTCAATCAAATGATGTTACCTGTATAATGATTGAAGCTAACTGTATAATGATTGAAGCTAACTCAATCAAATGATGCTACCTGTATAATGATTGAAGCTAACTGTATAATGATTGAAGCTAACTCAATCAAATGATGCTACCTGTATAATGATTGAAGCTAACTCAATCAAATGATGTTACCTGTATAATGATTGAAGCAAGTCATTTATTTTGATTTATTAATGAATACTTTGCTACAGATAATTTTAAATAACATATCTAATTGTTCTTCAATTTTTATTACATGTTTTATTGTTGTTAGGATTTATTTCTGATTTTATTTGCTCAGTGCCAAAGAAAGGCGCAGTTGCCGTTATAGACTCTCTCTTATTTCAAAATCCTTGTAGATTGTTAAATTGTGTTATGCCTTCTTCTGTCACTGAACATCTCTAATAACATACATCTCTCTTTTTCTCTCTCTCTATCTCTCCTGTCAGCTAACATACATCTCTCTTTTTCTGTCTGTCTCTCTCTCCTGTCAGTTAACATACATCTCTCTCTCCTGTCAGTTAACATACATCTCTTTTCATCTCTCTCTCTCTCTCCTATCAGTTAACATCTCTCTCTATCTCTCTTGTCAGTTAACATCTCTCTCTCTCTCCTATTAGTTAACATCTCTCCCTCTCTCCTGTCAGTTAACATCTCTCTATCTCTCTTGTCAGTTAACATTCTCTCTCTCTATTCTGTCAGTTAACAACTATCTCTCTTTTCATCTTTCTCTCTCACCTGTCAGTTAACATCTCTCTCCTGTCAGTTAATTTCTCTCTCTTGTCAGTTAACATTCTCTCTCTCTCTCTCTCTCTCTCTCTCTCTCTCTCTCCTGTCAGTTAACATCTATCTCTCTTTTCATCTTTCTCTCTCACCTGTCAGTTAACATCTCTCTCCTGTCAGTTAACATCTCTCTATCTCTCTTGTCAGTTAACATTCTCTCTCTCTTCTGTCAGTTAACATCTATCTCTCTTTTCATCTTTCTCTCTCACCTGTCAGTTACCATCACTCTCCTGTTAGCTAATATCTCTCTCCTGTCAGTTAACAACTCTCTCTCTCTCTCTCTCTCTCTCACACACACACACATACACACATGCATGCACACACATATCGAGATCATCAGTAATTTCCACTGATTAATGTATCGATTTTATCCAATTTGTTAAATACCTTTACAATGTGAGTAATACAAAATAAAAGTCAACTAAAAATTGAATATCCATCTAGTTTTGTAATTTATAGTTACAATTGGAATAGTCTTAATTGTTTTCTATTCAGGAATTGATATTCCAAGTCTAACATGGGGAAGTATTTTTGTCTCGTCACATTGATGATGCTCTCTAACAGATCGTGCACCTCTGCTTGGCATTGACGGCCCACTTATTGATATTCCAAGTCTAACATGGGGAAGTATTTTTGTCTCGTCACATTGATGATGCTCTCTAACAGATCGTGCACCTCTGCTTGGCATTGACGGCCCACTTATTGATATTCCAAGTCTAACATGGGGAAGTATTTTTGTCTCGTCACATTGATGATGCTCTCTAACAGATCGTGTACCTCTGCTTGGCATTGACGGCCCACTTATTGATATTCCAAGTCTAATATGGGGAAGTATTTTTGTCTCGTCACATTGATGATGCTCTCTAACAGATCGTGCACCTCTGCTTGGCATTGAAGGCCCATTTATTGATATTCCAAGTCTAATATGGGGAAGGATTTTTGTCTCGTCACATCGATGATGCTCTCTAACAGATCGTGCACCTCTGCTTGGCATTGACGGCCCATTTATTGATATTCCAAGTCTAACATGGGGAAGGATTTTTCTCTCGTCACATCGATGATGCTCTCTAACAGATCGTGCACCTCTGCTTGGCATTGATGGCCCATTTATTTCCCCAGATTTCCGCTTTCCACTTTTCTTTTCTCTGTCAAAGGTTATCAAAGAAATGATTCCTATAATAGTAGAAATGGTAAAGATTTTAAGAGTCAAGCAAGAGTCATGTATGAAATATTGAGTTGTAATGTGTAGCTTTTTTTTCAATGAAATTTCAAAAAGCTACGCATAACATATGTATTATAGGCATTATAAGCAATTAAAAGATATGGATATGGATACACCATTTGAATTGATTAATGGTGTTTAACGCCCCAGTCAAGAATATTTCACTTATACTGAGACATCCCAAGCTACAGGCGAGGTTGCAGAAATTTTGCCTGTGAGTTACGCTGATAGCATTAAACAGCATTCTCTATCGTGCCAAGTCCACCGTGACACGGGACCTTGTTTATTTTAAGTTCCCATCTTAAAGAAGCGTGGCTTTCATTTTGTAATGCTGAGTGCTTGGCAAAAGAACAGTCACTACCCACTTTCAAGTCTTGGGTCAGACCTGAACGAACACTCTACTAATTGAATTAACTACCGCAGTGATTGATATGGAAATACGAAAAAATGTATCCATGTATATAGCTCAACTTGTCAAATATGTTATTTTATGTAGGTGCTGTCTTAACATAAATGCATATCAGAAAACTCCCAGCCAAAACTTGGAAGTTAGACCTGGTAATTTGAAAAAAAACTCCTGTGTCATATACAGTACAGGCCTGTCGACAGTTTGGAACTCAGCTAACGAGTTTGTCGCAAGTTGGCAGCTCATTTCGGTCGCCCTATATTAGTTGCATCGCGGTACCTGTTATCTATATCTCGGGATTTTTTTAGTCGCTTTCAGTCACTCAGAAGACGAGATCGACTCCTTTTTTAATTAGCTTACTGTGCATAAAGGCTATTTTGAACATGGAATATTGTAAATTACATTTTAATAAAGAAGTGCTTGCAAAACTTAACAGAGCATATTTATTCATAATTCAGAGACCTAACTAAAAAGTATATTTTTGTCAATGCTGCATGTTTTGGTTAACATCTGTATATAGAAAAAAATCACATTTTTGACAGAAAATATGTATTCCAGCTAACCATTTGAGCCTCAAATTACAAATGAATGTTGGGTAAAATTTACCTTTCACCTGCGTGATTGAGTAAAAAAAATTCACATCTAGTCGGCCTACATATAACCAAAAGATAATGAGGCACCTAATAGGAGTATTTATACTTAACCATTTTGATATTCTTGAAAAAATGGCAAAATTTATGGTATGTACACACTCACATAGACCGATTTAAAACAAAACATATTTTTTTCCACTTAGGTCTCTCTTTTCTGTTCTGAAATGTAATTAAAATTTTAACAAAAAATTAGAATTAAATATGTAATCGCAATATATCCATGTTTAAAATAGCCTTTATGCACAGTAGTGTTAAACTTTCCACAGGTCAGTACTTTATACCATATCTTAATTGTATCACAGGATTTAGTATTAAAACATTGATTTCAATTTTCTGTACATAAGGTAAAATATTCTATTTTTTCAAAGGTTCTCCGATTGAGATCAGAAGCAAACATATTATGCATGATCTGCATATGTCTTATAAGTGCATAGATGTGAATCAAAATACACCACACCTTTCCAAATTTAATGAACTAATACGATTTAAAATATTTATACAAACCCCAGAAAACCTTTTATATACGGTCTGACGGATGCAAACATGAACGGACATACAGAGATTACACTTTTTATCAATTTTGGAATTAAAATCATAATCGGAACCCAACAGTTTATTACCTAGGATTGATGCAAGAGACAGTTGTAGGAGTCATAAAATAAGTTCTGTCTACCTCCATGTTCGTGCAGTGGGACAAGTTAGGGTTTGTACAGACATTTGGACTCCAAATTTAAGGACTTTTTAGGGTCTTTTCAGGGTCTCATTTGCAAATTTAAGGCCTAATCACAGGGACAATTTTATAAGAAAAACATTGGTGCAAAGACAATTAAATCAATAAAACAATTATTTACATGTCCATAGTAACGATACTTGAAGTGGGGGTTGATTTTGGGCATTTGGGAGGGTCAGGTACCTTTAAATCACTAATTTCAATGTAACTTATTTATTTATTTTGATCAGTCTATTTACAACCATTTAATATCAATACCTAATTGGCAAAATTCAAGGGCTTTTAAGGGCCTTCAGGATAAATTCAAAGACTTTTTAGGGTCAGACTTGTTTTTAGGGTCTTTTTAGGGCAAGCCTCAAAATTTAAGGACTTTCCAGGCCTGTACAAACCCTGGACAACTGATGAGTTGGGTATACTTTTGCCTGACTTGTGTGCATGAAGAATTTCCTACAAAGTAAAAACTCATTGTAAATAAATATGTGTGTAACGAATTTTTCAAATGTTCATTTAACCTGTGTGTTGTAGCCACTTTTTCAAACAATGCAATGCAAAAAAACACATAAGGCTAAGAGTCTAATACAGAATTGAAAACAAAAATAAATTTTCATCTGATTAGAAAATGTGAGATCTGCAATGATACCTAAGTGTATCACAAAGCAAGTGGCTACCCTGTGTAGCTTCAGCAAGAGTCCTCAGTCGTTTAAATCATCAGTTTTCAAAGTGAATTCATTTATATATTCAAAATCTACAATTTATTTATTTATTTATTTATTTATTTATTTATTGTTCAAGCCACATATTTGTAAATGGTTTGAAATTCAAACTTTGTAATGGTACTAAACCCAAACTAAAGAATACATTGCTCAAGATAACCCTTTCATGTTTTGCTGAATATTTTAACCATATTCATTATTGCAACAACCCCATTTTCAAAGATTGTAGCCACATTTAAAAAAAAATTGCAATTTTTCTAGTGGCATCATATTATCAGCAAGTGTGGCTATAGTCTTCGAAAACATGATTTTAAACTTGATGTAGATAAGTGTAATATTACAAAGGTATTTTTTTTACTAAAAGAGATAACAACATTCATGGTCAAATCTTTTGATTTTCTTGTGTTAATGCATTAGTACCAAAGTTCATAGTTGTTTACATATCGATATTTCTATTGAAATGAGTGATTTTTGGACATAACATTTCATGTATATCTAGTTTGCTGGTAAATATTGTAAAATCATAAAATTTTATCAAGGTTGAAATTTGTCAGTCAAATGTTTGATATTTTCCAGTCAGTCAAATGTTTCATTTTTTCTCCAGTCAGTCAGATGTTTGATATTTTCCAGTCAGTCAAATGTTTTATTTTTTTCCAGTCAGTCAAATGTTTCATTTTTTTCCAATCAGTCAAATGTTTTATTAGTTCTGGTCATTTTCTCCAGTCAGTCAAATGTTTGATATTTTCCAGTCAGTCAATTTTTTTATTGGTGCTGGTCATTTTTTCAAATAATTCAAATGTTTATGTTTCTCAAGTCAGTCAAAGTCAGCAATTATAAAAAAAATAATAATAAAATAATAATGAAATAAAATAATAATAATGTCCAAGAATCATGCATTTCAATATAAATTTGAAATATAACCCCCCTCCCCCCCCCCAAAAAAAAAAAAATTAATAAATTAAGAATTATATCAAGGATCTGAAGATATACTAGTAGTAATTTTAGCTTTGTAAAGTGAAAAAAGGGCTGGTTATTATAATTATTTTTTTACATTTAGAGATTATTTTGAACAATTTTTGAAAAATTTGTTTTGATAAACAGCTTGTTATTTTAAAAATGCTTCTTAAATAAAAAAATATTTCAATTATAATTTCAAAACTTAATTAAAAATTAACTCATACAAAGTTTCATTTTATATAAATTGAAAAAAATCACACTTGTTATTTTATATTTTTGAATACATTTTATCTTGGAAAAAATTGTCAGTTTCTCAAAAAACTATGTGTGAAAAACCAAAAGCCCTCTTTTTGCCTTTACATGGCTCAAACGTTAAGGCTATTTGACTGACTGAAAATTTAAACCTTTGTAATAATTTGTGATTTTACAGTAGTTCCACTGCCACTCATGACAAAATTACTGTCAACACCACCACAGAGGATGGTTCCGTGGCCAGTCCCAACAAATATAGTGAGGAATTCAGTTCAGTCGGATCCCAATTTATCAGTACAGTCCTCAGCTCAAAAGTCAAAACGTGTAGTCCAACTAAAACCACCAACAACAGTAAGAACTAGAAGGACAACAACAAGACAGGTGTCAGTTATTACACAGACACCAAAACAACAAAAAGATTCAATACAGCCATCAGGGCTTCAACAGTCTGAAACTTCAGCACAATCACATTCAGGACCCATAGCACAACTACAACCCTCTACAATTCTACCTGTTCAACAACCAGAAACTAAACATTCAACAGAAACAACACAAGTCAAGACATTCATGCCTGTAACTCAACCAACATCAGGACCATTATCAACGGATGAACAACTTTCAAATCCACCATTCCGAAAAATACTAATACCTGGTCAATCAATGGGACCTAGAAAACTAACTGGAGAGCCAACCATCTCTGAGGAACAGCTATGACTACACAACAAGTATACCCAAAGATGATTTCTAAGGTTGATCCCAACAATAAGAGGCTCAAAACTGTCAAAGACCCACTAATTATGGATGCGGAAGGCTCAGGTCATCAGAAGTCTCTTAGAAAGAATACTAGATGGGGAATGAAGATTTTTCAAGGTAAGATTATAGATATTAAGGCCATGGAAAACAATATGTGTATTTTTCACTATTCTAACTAGCTTTGAATTTTTATGAGGTTTAAGTTATCAAGGCCATGGTAAAAATATGTGTTTTTTCACTAACTGACTCATTTTGATGACACAGAAATATCCAGATTTAACATTTTTCCATAAGCAATGTATGGTCAGTGGATCACTGCAGTAGCTCATAAGTGGGAGGTCTTGGGTTTAAACCCCGACTGGGTTTTGACAAAAAACTTGAAAGTGGGTAGTGACTGTTCTTTCCCCATGCACTTGGCATTATGAAATGAAATTTATGGTACCTTTAGATGGGAACTTTAATGAGGTCCTGTGTCACAGTAAGCGTGGCACGATAAAGAACCCTGACGGTGTCTAGATGTAAGTGAAATATTCTTGACTTGGAGGTTAAGCACCATTACTCAACTCAACTCAACTGTCCGTATATAGTCAGTGTGGGGCCTCAATGGTGGTGTAGTCTAAAGTGGAAGCTTATAGATCACAGCGGCTATCATATCTTATTATGATTAGATTTTAGTGTGAGAAAGTTTGGCAGAAAAATAAAATAAATTTCCAGCGCCTTCTTACTGCCTTTACATATTTTCCCATTATGATTATATTATGATTTCTATATACATGTATACAAACACACATTTAAAAAATACATGTTGAGAAAAGCCCTTTTGCAATTGGCTATTATTTCCGGAGCATCAATCGGTTCTATCAATAGTCTTGTTTTAAATGAAGCTATAATACACGTAAATGTTTCCTTATTTGTGCAATTGTAACATGGATCTTGTCATCTGCAGTGTTGACATTGTCGGAGAATTAACAATTTTTTATCATGCTTGTTATAGTTTTATTAAGACAATTTTGATAATGATAATGCAACATTATTTAAAAGAAATATTTTGTATCAACATCATTTTCTGTTTTTTACTTGTCGAAAAGTCAGTGGTTTTCTCCTGATACTTTACTTTCCTCAATTATCTCAGAACTAACTGCCTTGATACTAATTAATGTAAATTTTGACCGGGGTGTAAAACATCATCATTTTTTTTACCTCACTACACCATCCCAAAATTGACCACCTTTATACATTAGTTAAAGAATCTAGATTGGGGTGTAAAACACCATAAATTACTTCACTCTACCAACCTAGAACTGACTGACTTAATATATGAGAAACTATCTGACCATTATTCCATTCTGCTGCACCATCCCAGAACTGACAGTCTTGATATAAGTGAAAGAATCTTGACTGGGGGTGTAAAATACCTCTATTCCGCTTCACCATCCCATAACTGACACGTTATACTTAACTTACTTTTGCTCGATCTGTTTTAATAGCTTATAGTTGCAATCCTCTGTAGCAGCCCCAAGGGGCCTACAAATTTTTGAACTCTACAGAGGTGTCTTTAGTGGGCACTGAGACACAGGACCTAGGTTTTGAGTCTCATTAGAAAGACTATACTAGTTTTTTTTGCTTTTTACAGCTCTAATATGGGCAGGAGATGAAAATCATCTCAGAAAATTTCGAAACCAACAACCCTTGACTTCGAAAGCCAGTGACAGTACCACTAGGACATGTCCGCCCATTACTAGTAATATCAGTGAAAGAATCTTGACTATGGTGTAAAATACCATTATTCTTCTACCATTCTATTTTTTAGACTGGCATAAGGAAAAATATGGAGAACCATTGGATATGTTAAGTGTTTCTGCAGATGTACTAGCCAAAATACTCACCAAATTTTATTGTGAAGCCACTCCTCCGGATCCCGAGAAGACTCGACAATCCACCGAGAAGACTCCACAATCCACTGAGAAAACTCAACAATCCACACTGAAGTCCGAAGATGAGGACAGTTATACTATAACATCAATGAAAAACATACGCAGTGCAATTAACAGACTTCTGTCAAGCTTAAATAGAAAAATCGATATTGTGTATGACCGGGAATTCAAAAAAGCAAACTGGATACTTAATGGGATTATTAAGGACAGGAAAAATGGTGGAGCAACTTCTTCCACTCAGCACCATGAAATCGTAACCATGGACGATTTACTGAAAATATCCAATTATCTGTACAGACCCGTGTTTGATCCCGAAACTCTTCGTTTGTGCACTTGGTATATTTTAGCGATACATTTTAACATCCGAGGCCTCGAATGGTATAATCAGTTACCAAGGAACTCTTTCATATTTGATTTCGATAATTTTGGAAAAGAATTTGCATGTTTAACGGAAGACGCAAAACAGAAAATCTATCAATGTGGTTGTCCCTCCGATACAAAAAGCGTAGACAGACGAATATATGCGACAAACATGGACACCTGTCCTGTTAGAGTTTTGAAATTGTTTACGACAAAAATCAACGCACATGCTACAAAATTTTTTAATAAAACCAACAATGACGCCAGTGAAGATCCAGATCAGACAGATGTTTGGTACTCTGATATACCAATTTCAAAATATTTGTTTGCAAAATTTTTTCCTGAAATTAGTAAAAACGCTGGCTGTTCTAGGAGGTATACCTCACAATGTTTAAGAGCAACAGTGATGCAGGCTGTCCAAAGAAGTCTACTTTTGGTGGCATGATTTTTGAAATCTTTACCATGTTTACTAGATAGTTATATTGTTGCCCTATTTTGCAAATATCTTCTGCCTTTTGCATTAGGGTGACATATATGGGTTGAAATCTTTACCATGTTTATTAGATAGTTATATTTTTGCCTTATTGTGCAAATACCCTCTGCCTATTAAAATTAGGATGACATTATAGGGGGTCAAAAGTTTATAAATAAATGAATGCCTACAAGATGGACCAAACAGGTTTTGAAAATCTTAATCTGAAAGTGTTAATTTTGAAATCATTACTAGGGGTGACATATATGGAGTCAGAAGTTTATAAAAATAATGCTTGTTGATTCTTACAAAGTGGAAAATCTGATTTTGATACATGTTCTGTGAATTTTGAAATCTTTGCTAGGGATGACATATTGGGAGTTGAATGTTAATATTTAAATGATGCTTGGTCATCTTTAGTAGGTGGACTATGCAGGTCTTGAAAATCTTAAAGTGTAAATTTTGAAATCATTACTAGGGGTGACATATATGGAGTCGGAAGTTTATAAAAGTTATGCTTTGTGTATTTTACTAGGTGGACTACACAGGTTTTGAAAATCTTATTCTGGTAGTGTGAATTTTGAAATTTTTACTATGGTTGACATATAAGGAGACGGAAGTTTATTTTATAGTAATGCTTGGTAAACTACATGTTTTGAAAATACTATTCTGGTAGTGAGAATTTTGAAACGCTGTACCAGGGCGGTCTATTGGGAGCCCAACATTTATAGAAATAATGCTTGATAACTAGATATCAAACTGAGACCTATCCTTGATCTGAACATGGATAATTTGATATTTTATTTTATATTTATATAGGAATCACCATGTCTGTCTGTCTGTCTGTCTGTCCATCGGTTTGTTCATCTGTCTGTCCATGTAAAATCATGTATGAGCCTTATCTTGTAATTGCTTTGGATGACTATCATAAAACTTCATATGAATATTCTTCATAGTTCAAATTGTGTCATGACCTTGAACCAAGGTCATATTGGAAAGGTCAAGGTTGCTAGAAAACATTAAATGTTGGTGGCAGGGGGTATTTGGCTCTCAAGAGACAATTCTAGTTTTAATTTGATTAATTATAAAAATGAAACGAGATGATTCTTTTTCAATAAAAACTTAATATATGTTTTAGATGGTTTTTATTTTCAGTTAATAAAAATTCAAATAGACCAAATCATTTGGGTCCAATTATTCACAAGTCTGTGCCTTGTTCTTCAAATCTCTGTTAACATGACCAGTTGGCTTGTAATAATTTGCATCTAGTGTTTTGGGCAATATCTTTAAAAAAAAATCTTGTGAAAAGTTAATGCATACAATGGCTATTATCAAATAGAATTATTTCATTCATAATTATTTGTTTGCAATAAATTTTTGTCATTTCAACAACATTTTGAAATTTCACTTGCCAACTGGTTTAGCTAAAACAGCTTTGAACGTCTGGGTCCTGGTTGTAAGCTTAACCAAATGATAAGTGAAAATTTAAATGTTTGTTTTTAAAATGTTAAAATGCTTATTACAGACATTTAGTTTTGACTTAATTTGTTGCTATTTTATATGAGGGCGAGTCAATAAGTAAACAGCCTATCCCATTTCCGTTTTGTCCACTATGGACATGATTTTCATGCCTTGTTTCAATACATGTTTTATACCTGGATACAAAATTACACACGTGTCCAGTCATTCTTTAATAAGAAATTGAATGTCAAACATGGCTAGTGATGCAAAGACATGCTTTCCATCTAAAGTTGAGTACCGTGCTGTACTATATTGACTGGCCAACATAAAAGTAATTGTACACAAAAACTTTTGTGAAGAAATGTAAAATTTACAGTGAAACATGCTATCATGACAAACTATATTTAAAAGTCAACCATCCAGAATTGTGTATTAAAGTCCATTTGTGCATATCTATAACCTCATTTGGTTTGCCCATTTCCCTGAGAGTTATTACCTTTTGAACATAAGTGCAAATCACAAAAAAGTACCTGTTAGTGGGGGGTCCTAATTCACTGAATTTGCTTGTTCACCCTAAAACACCTCCTTTTAAGACCATTTGATTACAAAATTCATATTCTTTAGGTCTCATTATTACTCCTATATATACAGGTTTAACTGTATTACTTAATACACAACACTCCTTCTGGAGCACCTGGCCTCACTTCCCTGGTGGAAGTTCACATGTATAACCTAACTTGTCAGTTCCAAAGTTTTTACTTGGCTTCTGGATTGTGATTTGGATATGGATTAGTATGTTTGTTTTTGATTAATACACAAGTAATTTTTCACTATTCAACTGTTTTTGCTAACCAAGCCGTGAATGTCAGTGCTTATATATAATGTTTAGTTTTATTGAAGATGTTCATCTAATCAGTCAGGACAACCTTCTGTGAAACCAGTTAATGAGTATTTATTAGAGATGACAACGGTTTATTTATTAACAGATTAATCAATTTACCTTCAAATAATAGACTGTTATTTTCATAACCGCTTTAAAGTACCGCATATCGAATATACAATATACAGTCACTCCTGTGTTAAAGGCCACCTCTATATAAGGGCCACCTGCTTATAAAGGCTAGTAAATTTTTATCTGAATTGCTCTTTATTCATACAGCGAAACCTGCCATAAAGGCCACCTCTAAATAAGGGCTAAATGCTTATAAAGGCTACTAAAATTTTATCCGAATTGCTCTTTATTAATACAGCGAAACCTGCCATAAAGGCCACCTCTATATAAGGGCCACCTGCTTATAAAGGCTAGTAAATTTTTATCTGAATTGCTCTTTATTCATACAGCGAAACCTGCCATAAAGGCCACCTCTAAATAAGGGCTAAATGCTTATAAAGGCTACTAAAATTTTATCCGAATTGCTCTTTATTAATACAGCGAAACCTGCCATAAAGGCCACCTCTAAATAAGGGCCACCTGCTTATAAAGGCAATTAAAGTTGTATCCTAATTAATCTTTATCCATATTATTTGAACCTGTATGTATAGGCCACTTTTACTGGTTCCCTTGGATGGCCTTTATATACAGGTTTGACTGTATTTTTTAACCTGTATATATGGGTCATTTGCTTATAAAGGCCACTTTTACTGGTTCCCTTGGGTGGCTGTTTTTTGAGACAGGTTTGACTGAACTTAATGGTCCTGTGATTGTGACATGTTTTCATGTATGTTTGATTAATCACTAATGGTTTGGTTATTTATTAATAACAAATCTTAGAAATTTTTTTATCTACCTGACTACCTTTGACTTGTTAGATACACAGCGATTAATTGCTGAACCCTTCATACAATTTGAGAATTCATGGGTTAGTGTTTATAGACCATACTGCCATCCCTAGTAACGGATTTTGTCAGCATACCACGAAATCAATCCCACTTAATGTTTGTGCAGAACGTTTTGGAAAACATTTACGTCAAAATTTCCCACAATTACATCATTTTTCCTGAAAAACATGAAATGAAGCAATTCCATCCCCAATGGAAATAATTGTTCTGCAGCCACGATATAGGGTATCATGTGGTACACTGTTAAAACCCCATTATCTAAGTAACCATGTCTGGTTTTATTGGAGCTTTTCATACAATAAGTCATGCGAGTCAGGTCAGGTCAGGTCCTGTGTTTATTATGCTACAAGTAAGCATGTAAGGAATGATTTTTTACCTCCCTACATACCAAAACCATAGGTGAGTGACTTGACAACCTTTCTTAAACTAGGATCTGTCCGACTATTAAGCGAGAAAGTTGGTAGAGTGCTCTCTTCGTAAGTGGAAGGTCGTGGGTTCGAACCCAGCCTGGTCTGACCCAAGAATTGAAAGTGGGTAGTAACTGTTCTTTCGCCAAGCACTCAGCATTACGAAATAAAAATCATGGTTCTTTTGGATTGGAACTTAAAATAAACGTGGTCCCGTGTCCCAGTATGGGTGGCATGATAGAGAACCCTGCTGTGTGATGCCATAAGCGCAATGCACAGGCAAAAATTCTGCACTTCTTCGTGCTTGGCCTTTAGCTGGCTACGTCTGGATATAAGTGAAATATTCTTTACTGGGACGTTAAACACCATTACTCAACTCAACTATTAAGCAAGAAGCATTGTGATCTGTGGTCCTTATATAGAGATGACCTTTAAAGCAGGTTTGAATGTATTGTAAATCGGACATCACCCAGTGCTACAAAATCATGTTTTGTAATCTTTAGTCCAGGACCTTTTGTCTTTATTTTGGCAGGTCCAACAAAGTGTTAAGAGTCCAACATCATCATTAAAACGTTCATATGCAATTATGTTATCAAACAGAAAATTTAGCATTAACCTTGTTATATACTAGTAGCTTAAATATCAATGTCCTGAATGGATCAGATCCTTGGTGGTAAGAGGTGTTGTGATTTGTAAGTGCACGCGTTTGACCACTCGTCCTCTGACACTATATTCATAAAGATTATTTTAAATTATAATTTTTGACAATTTTTAAGTCATCAGTGTTTTACTCCTCTCCGTCCTCCGATTCATAGATTCTTGCTGTGATATATATGTGGTCTGTTCTTGAATGATGGTGTAAACTGGAATGCCTGCCTATAAGTACGCTAGCGAACTTACTCCACTAAGATCTCCCCAAGTGGGACTGAAGCATAAACAAAAATACCAATCCATGTCCGAATCATAATCCAGAAGGAAAGTAAAAACTTTGAAACTGACAAGTTAGGTTAAACATGTGAACTGCCACCAGGTAAATAAAGCCTAGTGCTCTTGAAGAGTAGTCACCTCCTGTTTAGCTAGCTACACTCGCCATGTGTGTAATAAAATTGAGTGAAAGGAACATGAAAGTATTGGACGTCAACTATATCCAGGGCAATCCCGACCACGGACGTCAAACTTATCGACAATACTTTGATGACGGCCATAAATCTTTTTGAGGGCCCTGATAAGCCTAGGCTAGCAATATAGCTGGGTCAACAATTTATTTGTAAGCAGTTTGTATTGTACGAAATTCCCGTACCGGGAACAACCTCTACTATAGCATATTTATTGGGAAATACACCATAAACAGGAGAGGCAGCTTTATTGCTGCATGGAAAAGGAAAGTTTACAATTGAAAAATTGAAGTCATCACGTTTGTCATAAAGTTTCAAATGTAGCCTTCCGTGGGCGCCATAATGGAGATATAAGTCTTAACTATGTAGCAAAACTTAAGGAATGAGTCGTATCGTTTCTTTCAAGCTCGCTAGGATAGATGACATTCACATAGTGTCCAAATTTTGCATTGTTAAGAGACAAAATGTTATCTATATATCTGTATGATCAGCTGAATGATTTTGCGGCAGTCTTCTCTCCTGATGTAACAAGGTTCTGCAAAAATTCTGCTTCTTAAGAATAAAGAAACAAATCAGCAAGAAATAGTGCTTAATACAATTAAAGAAACTAAACATAGATTGTAAAGCGTACTGTGATCTGTGTGCCTTAGACCACTTGTCCACTGAGGTCCCATGTAACAAACGTGTAAATACTGCAAATCCAAGTAACTATAAACTTAGTTTTTGTATGCAATGAACATCTTAGCAAAGTGACTTTATAGTATGTAGAACAAACAATCTTTATATAAAAAGGAACATGGCCTTGAACTTTGACCTTCATTTAAAGAAACATTATAACAAGGTTTTACTGTGGCAATATGCGAGATGGCAAACTTAATGAAGAGCATAAAAATGAGGTTTTACTGTAACAATAAGCGGGTTGACAAAGTTATTTAAGGGCATTACAACAGGGTTTTACCTTTGTGATAAGTGTAGTTGCAAAGTAATTGAATAGCATTATAATGATTTTTTCACTGTTGTGATAAGTGAGTTTGCAAAGTTAATAAAGGACATTTTTATGAAGCTTTACTATGGCAATAAATGTGATGGCAAACTTATTGAAGTGCAATTACTGAACAGGAAAGAGAGGTGCCCTGGGCCATTTAGCATATAGAAAATAGAGATGGCCCAGTTTTTTGATAAAACCGTTATTGCAACATAATCTTTCACTATTTAACAATCAAAGAAATACTACGAAATGTTCCATAGTGAAAATTCCATTCTTGATCATTATAGCCGTGTTTTACTTTAGTGATAAATTAGATGGCAAATTTATTAAAAAGATTGTTACTCTTTTCGTTTAGGTACATCCTTTCCTTTGTCAAGTAAAGTGTATTTATTTAACACTAGAGAAATCCATGAGAAGTTTGAAGGGTTGTCAGCCTTAATGAGGAAGAAATTAAGAGGTTAGTTATTAATAATTAGGTTAATTAAACCAACATGGTTTCACGTGTCAAGTTTAGAGTTTTGTAATAATATTTTTTTTCATTTCCATAATTTCAAGGATCCGTCCTTGTCCAATTTACAAACGATTGAAAAATAGCCATGACAAAGGGCGAACAACGCTGTTATTGAATTTAATTCAGAAAATAATACCTATTGCTCTGTGTTTAATCAAAAACAAACATACTAATCCATGTCCGAATCACAATCCAGAAGCAAAGTAAAAACTTTCGAACTGACAAGTTAGGTTAGACACGTGAACTTCCACCAGGGAAGTGAGGCCGGGTGCTTCGGAAGGGTAGGCACCTCCTGTTTAGCTAGCTACACCCGCCACGTGTGTAATCAAAATTGTTTGAAAGGAACATGAAACTATGAGACGTCAAATATATCCAGGGCAATCCTGGACACAGAGACATGAAACTTATCAACAGTATTAAAATTTTTAGCCCTAAGTGGCTAAGTGGTATAAAGATGAAAGCACCTCTGACCTCCTAGGTTCAAATCCCAATCGGAACAATTCATGGTGTGAAAAAGTGTGTCAGTTCGCATTGTGTGGTAGGTGGTTTTCTTAAGGTACTCCAGTTCCCTCCACCATCCATGAACTGACTGCCTCGATACAAGTGAAATAATTTTAACTGGGGCATAAAACATGTAACTTCAATACTCCACTCCACTCCTCATGAAACCATCTGTCTGTCTGTTGTTTCTCCGTCTCTCTGTGTGTCTGTCTGTCTGTCTGTCCATCTTTCTGTCCTCTAACAGGTTTCTGGACATTTTACTTTATACGTTTAGATATTGGATTCATATTTTCTATGTGCCTGAATATAGCAATCCTACAAGTCATCCCAGACTTTCGTTGTGACCATTTGAAATTTTTCACTTTTGCAACAGTTTTCCTGACGTTTTTCATTTATATGTTTAGATTTTGGATTCATATTTGCTATATATATCGACAAAGCCTTTATTTCAATCAGTTTTGACGGAATTATGTCCTGTTGAATTTTCACTTTAGTGCTCTAGCGGCAAATTTTTTTCAACCGTTTGTTTGCCGCTAGCAGCAAAATCTTTTCAAATAGTTTTTTACAAAGAGTTGTGACCCTTTAAAATATTAACTTTGTAACTGTTTTCCATGAGTGCACATGGTTCTGCATTAGTATTATTGCTTGTTTCTCAAATTCTCTTTAAATACTTCCGTAGGGGGAGGTCATGACCGTCTGATAATAAGTAATTATATGTGGATCTAAAGGTCAGCAGTTTAAATGTAATTACAAAATGTTCAAAAATAAAAGGGAAAATTATAAAGTTAAAAATTTTATTTTTTCAAATTGATGAATATTTCATCATACAGTATAACTAAAAAATCATTTTTCAAATGATGAATATACAGTTGTGTTTATTCTTAAAATTTACAATGAAATCTGAATTCTGAATTCCAATGAAAATACAAATAAATTGTGTTCAGTTTGCTTAAAATGATGGCTACAGACGCTTGGAAAACTACATGTAGATTTTCTATATTTAGAAAAGTGTGTCAATTTTAACACCGCCAAATTAATAGAATGTATCTAATTTTAATATAATGTTTATGCAAGATTATTTGATGATTTGCTAGAGATAAAAAACGAAGCCGAGGATCCACCTGAAGCTCCCACTACCTTTCAGCCAGAAATGTCTGCTTTGCAACTTCAACCAGCAATGCCCAATGTTGAAGTCCAATCATCATTGTCCACAGTACAAGTTCAATCGGAAATGCCCAGTGTGCAAATTCAACGAGATATACACTCAGTGCCACAGGTTCAAGGTGAATTATTATACCCCTTTAGCTATTATAAACTAGTTGATGGAGCTATATAAGAATCACCATTTGGTTCTAAAGAGACGGTTCTAGTTTATTTTGTTTGCTAGATGTAGCTATTCCCTCTATTGGGACCTTCGATGCCTAAAGCATGTACTTACAGATCACAGCGTTTCTCACTGTTTAGGCTTAAATCTCACTGTGGGCAGATTCTTATGTGAGAAAGTCGGTCATTAATTAAGTTATTTGAGAAACAACAAGAATGTACACGAGATACTGTATAATGCCTATATTTCGCTGTAGCTTTATTTTTGCTATATTCATGGCACAGTGTATTCCCGCGAAAATAAACCAGGCGCGAAAATACCAGCCCATTAATCTTCCTAACGAAGTTTTCCTTTAATCAGATAAGACCGCAAAAATATGACACCGTGAATATGCTAGCCATCGTCAAACCGCGAAAATTCGACAACGTGAAAATAAAGCAATATACAGTACTTAGTGGATTATAAAAAATAGCACACAACTACTTCTAATATAGTTTATTTCTCAATTAAAAAGGAAGTACTTACCCTTCCAGAACACCCGGTCTCACTTCTCTGGTGGCGCATTTTTGATCTAATTTGTCAGTTTCATGGTTTTTACTTTGGTTCTGCTGGATTTTGATTTAGACAAAGATTAGTTTGGTTTTTTTTTGTCGACTGTTTTTGGATAAGAACTTTTGTAGTATCGATCAGTTGGACAAACCTTAAAAGTGTATGCAAGTTACCTATATACATTTCAACATGATTTATGTTTTTTGTGTTTCAGATACTTCTCCATCACAAACTAGACAGAACTTTACAATCTCATCGTCAAAAACAGCTGAAACTAGACCAACCTTTCAAATGCCAATTCAAAACAGACCACGTTTCCAGAGTCCATGTTTATTTCCAGGTGCAATCAGACCACGCTCTCAAATTTCAATGATTTTGCCAGTTCATACAAGACAGCGCTTTAAAAAACCAGCCCCAATTCCAGGTCCAATGAGACCAGGCTCTCAAATGACATCTATATTACCGGTTCAATTCAGACTGTGCTATGAAATGCCAGTCCAAACCAGACCGAACTTAAAATTGTCATCTCCAGTGAGTGCTTCGGTACCGATATCACACCACAGTAATATGGTATCACTAACGGGAGATGCACCCAGTAACAATATACATACACGGAATATACGGAATACATACCAGTATTATGTTAATGTAGATCGTTCAGTTAATTCTGCAACTTCACCTGGAGATGGAAATAAATTAACATTACAGTACATAGGTACAAAACTAAACACAGGTGCACCCAAAATATTGGGTCTAGAAAGAAATATCACAGTAAAGAGACAAGTTGGGGGTCTCAAAAAAGAAAACGTATACCTTACAAAAACTGGAAAAGTTGGAAGGCCCAAAAAAGTAAACGTATCTGGAAAAGTTGGGAGACCTAAAAAAGATACTTTATTCCGAACAAAAGCTGGAAAAGTTGGGAGGCCTAGGAAAGAAAATTCTAACTCAACCGAATCTGGAATATTTATGGAAAAGAAATCCGTTGGGAGACCAAAGAAATCAGTTGAGATAGGAACAACAAAATCTAGAGATTCTGAACATATTCAAAGACCTTTTGGAAGATTCAAGAAAAAAAGACCCGTTGGGAGACCACGAAAATATAATCTTATAACTGAAAATAACGGATCGCCTGCAAAGAGACCTGTTGGAAGACCAAGGAAATTGGGATTGTGGGGTAACAGAAGGTATCGAAATATTCAATTGAAAGCCAAAGATTTAACACCCCAACTACAATCTGGAGCAATAAGTAAACGAATTAGACTAACACATCCAGCTCTTAAACCATCAACTCAAACTAAACAACACTTTGCTGTTTCTAGTGAAGAACCTGTGTCTGGAATCGGTGTACAGACAGATTATTTTCCAAAACCTAAAACTCTGAGTTTGCCTGAAAACATTCCTGAAAAAATGCATATCACTTCTCCAACGCAGTCTGACAAAAGTGGAAAATATCCCGTGAAGGGAAATATGATGGTTAATTTATGTATAGAATCCCCAGGATCTTCTGCAACAAAACCAGATAAAAGCGATATATGCCCAGGCTCTTCACCTACACCATCGGACAAAAGTGATATATTCCAAGGTTCCTCACCTAGACAGTCCGACAAAATCGATGCAATGTGTCCCATGTCGCAAACGAGGACGAATAAGGTTAATAGACATGATAGCACAAGGTCTTCACCAGATGGGAGAAAGAAGATTCTGGACATGTCTGCCATTGTTGATAAATGCAACACATCCTTACTTCAAAAACAGCTACAGTTTACCAAACCTGTTGTTGAACTTCGTAAAATAGATGATTTAGAGCCTTATTCTGTGTCCCCTGATAAGAAAAGTTCTGAAACGTATTGTGGCAAGATGCAACTAAAAGACATGACTATCAGTCAGTCGTCTGAGGGACGTCAACAGGTCGAAGAACAGACGAAAGACGCATTTTTTATTCATGAAAAACCACTTGGTGAAGTGCCGATCAATCACAAGCGAAGTGAGGAATTAGATTGTTGCAAAAATCTATGTGATAAGTCAATCGTAGAATTTAGTGATGATTACAAGTCTGTTAATAATTGTCCAAGTGATGGAAACTCTGCAAACTCTGATAAACATCTTGAACAGGTTGATGATAAATGCGCTGTCATTGATCAGATAGACACAAGTCACGACGGGTATGATATAACAAAAACAACAACCTTCTTTATACCTAAATATGTAAAGCCTTTGAATAAAGGAGTTATGAAAAGGGGGAGAGGAAGGCCTCGTAAGAAGAAAGATTACGAGTTTAAATTTTCTGTTTGTCCAATTAAACCTTTGAACAAAGAAGTTATAAAAAGGGGGAGAGGAAGGCCTTTAAAGAAAAGGGATTACGAGGATAAAAACGGAAGTCTTTGTTTGAGTGTAAATACTGAAGGGAAATCAGCTGAACCTTCAAAAACAATCGAAACCGACTCTTGTTACGTGAAAGATGTGTCGTGCTAATCGAGATTCGCCAAAAGAGACAAACACTATTACTGAAGTAGAACGGGTTTACTGACTGTTTAGCTGAAAGCACGGAACAAGATGGAAACTAAATGATTACCCAGCTCAAAGAAAGACGTCAACTACAGATTCTCCTGTGAAGGTTAAGAAAAAGAGCCTTTCTTCAAGATTTCAGTTGAAAGTTTCTGATCTGGTTGCTATGATGCCGACCAAACGACATGTTGGAAGGCCAAGATATGATGATGTTAGTCAGTATCTGTTAGGAATAAAGACTGATGTAAAAAAGGTTGCACAATCCAAAAGAACGTATAATGTTTACATTTTGATAGTCTCGAAAGCTTTGATGTTAATGATGTGACGAATGATATGCCCTTAAAAGAAGAAGAAAATCACATTTGATTGAAACAGAAAACTGTCTTAATTCAGAGGTTGGTGTCAGTCCGCCGTTCAGAGAGGATTGTGATTTACTTTCAAGTGAAGTGGTAAATTCAAACTCAAGAGAAAATGAAGTGACACAGTCAAATGGGAATGAAACTTTGATCTCGAAGAGTGTTTTGTCTTCTGATGATCTTGAGTTGAAAGATTGTGAAAATTCAAAAAGTAAAGTATTACCTGGCGAGACCTCATCAGTAAAAGTTGGTTCACAACTAGACATTTCCGTTAGCGAAACTACCCAGATGTCAGTTGCTAGTCAATGTGATAACATTTCAGTCAATTTTAAAAATGTGGTTTCTACTGACATGGATACAGAAGGACAACAAAATCATGTGTTTAAAAGAAACCGAGGGAGACCAAGGAAATACAAAGCAGTTGTACAGGATATTGTTAAGGTTAAACGTCCAGTTGGTAGACCAAGGAAAGCAGATAATATGGAATGTTATCCTGAAAAAATTCTGACAGCTGAAGATAGGTACGTTTTACAAAAGGGCACCTTTATATAAGGGGCACCTGCTTTTAAAGACCAGTAACATTTTAACAATTACTCTGAATTCATGTTATTTGAACCTCTAGATAAAGGCCACTTTTGCTGGTTCGGTTGGGTGACAGGTTTGATTGTATATATATATTGAAGGATAGAACTATGGTATATGGTGTTGTATGCCTAAGTCAATTTTTTTTCAATCATATCGAGACTGTCAGTTTAACTAGGTAATGCTTCAGACCAGTTGATTATTTCACAGGACATTTAAATAAAACAAGCTCTCTTATTTCAATGCATTCGAAATTTGATTATGAGGACTCCGTCTGATTTGGTCATATAAACTACTGCCGTCATCACTGTGTCTGTGACAGTAAATTATGATTTGTTTCCATAGAAAACCAAATACAATTGATTAAAAAATGATAATATTCACTTACTTGTACCTTTATGTAAAAGGAAATCCGTGTGCACATCCGTGATTAGCATAGAATACTTCTGCAATGATTAAAACGTTGACGCTATGGGATTTAACGTTTTGAAAAACCAGGAATATGGCGGGCCCTTTTGTGCATATGACATAGAACGTCACCAAAGAAAAACATCCCAATTTACGCCATGAAAATACGCATAGCGCCAAAATATTTCTTTCTACAGAAATTCTTTATGACATTCGCAGATGCGCATACAGATTTTCAGTTGCAACTAGACACAAGTAAGTGAACAATATCAAACATGATTCAAGTTTGTTGAATTTTTTATGTGAATAAAGCATAAATTGCTGTCAGAAACACTGTGATTTGAACAATAAGATTATGGGTTCACCAGCGTTTTCCATAGTAACTTTCTCTGAACATGTGCAGTTTATGAATACCTGCACGTCGGAATAATTTTGTTTTTACCTTAAAAACTGATGCTACTTTGCATTTATGGACTTATTCTTCGTTCGTTACCATCAAAAGTGGCTATAAGTGTTAATGGGGTTCGTCGCCGTACCACGTGATCAATACCTCTTAACGTTTGTGCGGAACATTTTGGAAAACGTCAACGTTACAAATTCCCGGAATAACGTCGTTTTTCGGGAAAGCGTCATATTGTGCGATTCCATGTCCATTTGAAACAAGCGTCTCACAGACACGTTAGAAGGTATCACGTGGTACAGCGGCGAACCCCATTTGTTGAATGTTCTCAACATTGTTTTCACACGTGGCGGATGTAGCTTGCTAGTTGGTTACCCTTCCTAAGCACCCGTTCTCGCTTCCCTGGTGAAAGTTCACGTGTCTAACATAACTTGTCATTTTCAAAGTTTTTACTTTGCGTCTGGATTCCGATTGCGTGATTCGGATATGGATTAGTATGTTTGTTTTTTATTATTTACCAGTTCTTGAAAAGTTTCATATAACTTGCCATCATCACCTTTCAGTCGATGATAAAAATATTTTTATGAATAAAAAACAATCGTACGATTGAATGTACAAATCACAATACCAAAGGAAAGTGGAAACTTTAAAACTGACAAATTAGATTAGACACATGAACTTCCTCAGGGAAAGTGAGGCCGTGTGCTCCAAAAGGAATTTTAGAACTTTTCTTTTTAAAAAAACTGTAATGGTTGATTTTATAGTGATTTATCTGTTTTATGGTGGTCATCACAGTATAGTTGATAATTACATATTATATCAGTTTAACAGCACTAGACGGCCGTTTCGGAATACAATTCCTCATCAGTAGTGCTTGAACCAAAATAATGAAACTAAAATTATTTTAAAGATGTTGAAAAGCTACCCAAAGCACCAAAATATATTTTACCAAATTAAGCTAAGGAAATACTTTGCATGAGGGAGTATACCTTAGTTTTTGAGAAATTTCAAATTTTAACTTGCAGGAAAGTATGATACAAGTATGATTTCTATGTGCATCCACTATTACCCTGGATTTATTTGACGTACCATAATTCCATGTTTCTTTTATTTTCAATTTTGATTACACACGTGGCGGATGTAGCTAGCTAAACAGTAGTTGCTTACACTTCCGGATCATCCAACCTCATACCCATGTGTTTAATTTGATTCGGTTGTTTTTTTAATTTTGCTTTGTTTTTTTTTTGTTTTTTTTTTTTTTTTTTTTTTTTTTTTTTTTTTTTTTTGTTTTTTTGTTTTTTTTTTTTTTAACATGAATGCGTTTCCTAGTGGAAGTTCACGTGTTTACTAAGTACCTTAATAGAGTAATGTGTTTGTTTTTTTATAAACCCCCCCCCCCTTAAAAAGTGGTGGCTATATAGTGATAGGGGTGTCCGTCCGTTCTTCCGTCCTTCCGTTACACCTTAGAGTACCTATCTCTTATCCGCAACTCCTCCTAAACCCTTCAATGGATTTTCATGAAACTTTCACATAATCTTTGTGGTATAATGTAGATGTGCACCTTCTATATAAAAATTTGATCCGATGGAATTTTGGGAGCGGGGGGTATTTTTTCTAGTTATTTCTAGTTTTTCTAGTTATTTATTATTATTTAACCTTGTGGACCGGTATGTTTGTGTATGATTATGAATTTCTATTGGGAATGATGGTGTTAATTATGTGATTATTGTACAAATCAGAAAAACTATAGTCCGTCAGTGATATTGTGGCAGAGTGTTTATAAACATGGAGGAGTCTATATAATGTATATAGTCTACGGTATGGATATATAAGGGTGGAGTTGAGAAATAAACGCACGAAGGCGTGAATATACGTATAAGATAACACGGTATTTTTTAACCTATTGCTGTATTATAAACACTCTGCCACAATACCGATGACAGACTATATATATATATAACTATATCATTTGTATGTATATATAAATGTGTATATTATATGTATGCATGGTAATTTTTTTTTTAAATTCTTTTTGTTTCAACCATTTTGATTGGTCACATCTTTCAATCATGAATGGATTGGCTATCAGTGACGTCATCTTATTAAGGTCGACGCACATGGACATTTGAATTCCTACGCCATAACGATGCTATTTTTACTTGGTATGGCTATATAATTTATTTATTATTGTTGATTTGTTGTTGAATTATAAGAAATGAAATTATTTTTCATCTTGTTATGGAAATATGAATTTGCACATGTAACTTAATTAGGGTAGCAAATTATTCAGTGTACAAAATTTCCAATTGTTTCATGCTTCCATAACGAAATGAAAATTTAATTTCACTTCTATATTGAAGCACGATGGAGCACTATTTATATGTGATTTTACGAATATTTGAACCTTTGCACGGTTAAAAACGGCTAATCTTTGGTGATTTAAAAAATATAATTTGTTTAAATGTAGGCAAGATTGAAGTATTACTATTCAGGGGTCTCGCTGGGTCATATTTTGGGGCCGATATTCTGCCCCATTCACAATTCAAAATCCGATGGTTTTTTTTTTACAATCAATTTGCTAATTTTCACAATTTTGAAATTTCAGCTTTAACACTAGTGTATTTAGAGTTTTCTTTTTTCTCAATTTTGGTAATTATGATGTTTTTTCACAATTGCAAGGGCCCCGGCCCTATTCACATAAGGGTTAGAGAGAGCCCTGTTTTTTTAATTGATGATATGTTTAAAATCTATGTTTACATGAGAAATAAATTTACTATGTATGTGTAAGAAAGAAATCAACTGTTACATTTTACTTCAATTTTTTATTGGCCAATGAGAATTAAATTTTCATGTTGAGTTATTAACTATTTTTGTGATTACCTAGTCGATGTTTATTGCTATTTTTGTGTTATTTATAATTTACAGTATTTGTCATATGTTTTTCCAAGTTAAAGGTCACTTGTATATATGTTTTAATTGAGTTCATATTATTTATTTTATTTTAAATAAACTTCATGTATCTCTTCTTTATTTATTTAAAATGCGAAAAATAGCGGAATATGCCTTATTCAAGATTCCTTGAGGTAGTCACTTCCTGGGATGGTGGAGGAAATCACAATTACCGGAGAAACTCATTAACACCCGCCTTTAAATTAGCAAATGATCAACTTATACCCATCTAGACAAAAGGAAAACTTTAATCCTCAAGCGTGCGTGATAGATGTAGATCATTTGGCCATCGAAGACCGAGAACATTTAAGTCATTTCCTAGTTGGTGGAAAAAATTGCAGTTACTAGATGATCATAATCATCGGCCTTCGATAAGCAACTGACCAACTTTCTCACAGTAGGATCTGCCCGACTGGGGTTAGAATCTAGATAATGAGAAACACTCTGACCCGCAAGCGTGCTTTTAATATCATCGGCCACCGAAGACCGAGAAAACTTTCGTCGGTGATGGATAAAATCTTAGTTACTGGAGAAAAACCCGACCTTTAGTAAGCAACTGACAGACTTTTTCGTATTAATATCTGCCCGAGTGTGATTCGAATCAATACAATAAGAGGCACTTTGATTCGCATACGTAAGTTTTAGATCATCCGGTCACCGACAACCGAGAAAAATTTGTCAGTTCTTAGGTGGTGGAAAAAAATCGCAGTTACTGGATGATCATAATCACCGGCCTTCGATACGCAACAGTGGGCAACTTTCTCACACTAAGATTTGCCCGAATGGAATTCGAATCTGGACAATGAGAAACACTTTGATCCGTAAGCGTGCGATTTACATCACTCGATCACCGAATACCGAGAAAATGAGGCCAGTTCTTGGTGGAAAAAATTGCAGTTACTGGATGATCATAATCATCGGCCTTCGATAAGCAACTGACCAACTTTCTCACAGTAGGATCTGCCCGACTGGGGTTAGAATCTAGATAATGAGAAACACTCTGACCCGCAAGCGTGCTTTTAATATCATCGGCCACCGAAGACCGAGAAAACTTTCGTCGGTGATGGATAAAATCTTAGTTACTGGAGAAAAACCCGACCTTTAGTAAGCAACTGACAGACTTTTTCGTATTAATATCTGCCCGAGTGTGATTCGAATCAATACAATAAGAGGCACTTTGATTCGCATACGTAAGTTTTAGATCATCCGGTCACCGACAACCGAGAAAAATTTGTCAGTTCTTAGGTGGTGGAAAAAAATCGCAGTTACTGGATGATCATAATCACCGGCCTTCGATACGCAACAGTGGGCAACTTTCTCACACTAAGATTTGCCCGAATGGAATTCGAATCTGGACAATGAGAAACACTTTGATCCGTAAGCGTGCGATTTACATCACTCGATCACCGAATACCGAGAAAATGAGGCCAGTTCTTGGTGGAAAAAATTGCAGTTACTGGATGATCATAATCATCGGCCTTCGATAAGCAACTGACTAACTTTCTCACACTAATATTTGTCTGAGTGGATTCAAATCTGGACAATGAGAAACACTTTGATCCGTAAGCGTGCGATTTATATCACTCAGCCACCATAGACTGGGGAAAATTAGGTCAGCTTTTAATAGTAGAGAAAATCGCAGTTACTAGACAATCATGATCACCCGCATTCGATATTCGATACGCAGCAGTGAACAACTTTTGCGAACTAAAATCTGCCCCAGTGGGATTCGAATCTAGGCGAAGAGAGACTTATTGATCCGTAAGCGGCCTTTTAATATCATCGGCCACCGAAGACCGAGAAAACTTTCGTCAGTCCTTAGCTATAGGTGATGGATAAAATCTTAGTTACTGGAGAAAAAACTCGACCTTTAGTAAGCAACTGGCAGACTTTTTCGTATTAATATCTGCCCGAGTGTGATTTGAATCTATCCAATAAGAGGCACTTTGATTCGCATACGTAAGTTTTAGATCATCCGGTCACTGACAACCGAGAAAAATTAGTAAGTTCTTACGTGGTGGAAAAAATCGCAGTTACTGGATGATCATAATCATCGGCCTTCGATACGCAATGTTCAGTGAACAACTTTCCCACACTAAGATCTGCCCAATTGGGGTTAGAATTCTACTGTATTTCCATAAATTCAGTGCACATAGAAAATGCAAGAATAAAGTCGTATTTTCCAACAAACTCACAAAAAAATTGTCAAAACTTAATACAAAATATACTGACCTAATAGGAAAAAAATTTCATTCATAAAAAAGTGAACTTAATTCTGTACATAGAGCAATTTTTTAATCTTTTAACAAAACAACAAATATGACTATGTCAAAATTATCCCTTCTGTACCTTCTTACTTGAAACAAATATAAACGTTATGTCATACTTTGAATATTTATGATGATCACACCTGGAAAAAACCCGAGCAACAATGACCTACTTGACCCTAAATGCCCTGATGTAACTTTGAATAAGGCCCAAATGGTGTATAAACTCGATCAAATTTCCACGCCGATGATTTTCGCAAAATTTCCCTATGTACAGAAGAACTGAACAATAATGTTTTTAATTAAAAATATAATTTGGTTAGGTCAGTGCATTTTATTGATAGTTTAATGAAAACATTTTCAATTGAAAGAAAATGTGAACCACCATCTGGAAAGTGAGTTTTGGTGCTCTGGAAGGTTAAGCATTTCCTGCTAAGCTAAGTACGTACACCCGCCACATGATACTTAAAATTAGGAATGAAAGGAACACCACATATGTCCTGCCTGAGGGTAATTTTGGACACCACATATGTCCTGCCTGAGGGTAATTTTGAACACCACATATGTCCTGCCTGAGGGTAATTTTGGACACCACATATGTCCTGCCTGAGGGTAATTTTGGACACCACATATGTCCTGCCTGAGGGTAATTTTGGACACCACATATGTCCTGCCTGAGGGTAATTTTGGACACCACATATGTCCTGCCTGAGGGTAATTTTGGACACCACATATGTCCTGCCTGAGGGTAATTTTGGACACCACATATGTCCTGCCTGAGGGTAATTTTAGACACCACATATGTCCTGCCTGAGGGTAATTTTGGACACCACATATGTCCTGCCTGAGGGTAATTTTGGACACCACATATGTCCTGCCTGAGGGTAATTTTGGACACCACATATGTCCTGCCTGAGGGTAATTTTGGACACCACATATGTCCTGCCTGAGGGTAATTTTGGACATCACAGATGTCCTGCCTGAGGGTAATTTTGGACACCACATATGTCCTGCCTGAGGGTAATTTTGGACACCACATATGTCCTGCCTGAGGGTAATTTTGGACACCACATATGTCCTGCCTGAGGGTAATTTTGGACACCACATATGTCCTGCCTGAGGGTAATTTTGGACACCACATATGTCCTGCCTGAGGGTAATTTTGGACACCACATATGTCCTGCCTGAGGGTAATTTTGGACACCACATATGTCCTGCCTGAGGGTAATTTTGGACATCACAGATGTCCTGCCTGAGGGTTATTTTGGACACCACATATGTCCTGCCTGAGGGTAATTTTGGACACCACATATGTCCTGCCTGAGGGTAATTTTGGACATCACATATGTCCTGCCTGAGGGTAATTTTGGGCACCACATATGTCCTGCCTGAGGGTAATTTTGGGCATCACATATGTCCTGCCTGAGGGTAATTTTGGACATCACATATGTCCTGCCTGAGGGTAATTTTGGGCATCACATATGTCCTGCCTGAGGGTAATTTTGGACACCACATATGTCCTGCCTGAGGGTAATTTTGGACACCACATATGTCCTGTCTGAGGGTAATTTTGGACACCACATAAGTTCTGCCTGAGGGTAATTTTGGACATCACATATGTCCTGCCTGAGGGTAATTTTGGACACCACATAAGTCCTGCCTGAGGGTAATTTTAGACACCACATATGTCCTGCCTGAGGGTAATTTTGGACACCACATATGTCCTGCCTGAGGGTAATTTTGGACACCACATAAGTCCTGCCTGAGGGTAATTTTGGACATCACATATGTCCTGCCTGAGGGTAATTTTGGACACCACATGTGTCCTGCTGAGGGTTATTTTGGACACCACATATGCCCTGCCTGAGGGTAATTTTGGACACGGAGACAAATATTTTCGTCCTAGATCGTGATTGTGTTTCCTATTTGCATTGCAGTACTGAGCGTGAGTGACTTTTTCAACTGATCAACAATAAACACTGCAAATAACTCAATCGAAGCGGGGGTATGTCAAACTGAATCTAAAATCCAACGGCATTTCACATTTAAACGTGATTTTAGGAAATATGCTAGAATGGGCTGTCGTAATTCTTGTCACGAAGTACAATGAACTAACTGATAAAACCGGAAGTCGTTCCTGTTTAAGATAAGACGGTGTACTGAAGAGAACTTTGGTTAAGATTTGGATCAAAATGGCGACATTTGTTTGGCTGATTTTAATTCTAACTTTGGTGAATCCAATTTTATCAGACACACGTAAGAATTTTGTCTAAGAAAGTACTAGTATAGAACTTTTCTATTTGGGTATTAGACAGGTTATCAGAGTGTATTTATTATTCCATTTGAGTTTTGGGAACCTGTTGATTTCGCATATTTTGCTTTGCTTTTAGATAGTGATTTGGACATAGGTTACTATGTTTGTTTTTGATTATTACAATCAGTAACGGTGTTTTGATTTAATTGCAGAATCATTCGAACCACTGCGGTAGCTCAGTTAGTAGAATGCTCGCTCTGTAACTTGTAAGTGGAAGGTCGTGTGTTCGAATCCCGACCGGGTCTAACCCAAGACTAGAAAGTGGGAAGTGACTGTTCTTTCGTCAAGCACTCGGCATTGCGAAATGAAAGTTACGGCTTTTCGGATTGGAACTTGAAATAAGCAAGGCCCCGTACCACGCAGCCACTATAAACGTCACACTGCTGTATGAACACACAGGCAAAATTTCTGCACCTTTGCTTATAGCCAACGACGTCTCGACTTAAGTGAAATATTCTTGACTAGAACGTAAAACATCATTACTCAACTCAACTCGAACCACGTGTATGCTTTGTTTTGGTTTATTTTAAATTGTCATTTAAAACATTACATAAATTTGCACACCATAAGATAAAGACTGATTCCTTGAGATAAAACATGTCAACCATCGGGTCACGCTGTGATTACGTGATATCACAAACCAGGACTTGATAAATAAAAGACTAAGATATCGGAGGAAATCATTATGTCTGTTCATTGCCGGGAGATTCAAATCGGTTCTAAATATTGAGGATGGGGTGGGGTGTCAGTTCTTACTGCCTTCGCATTATTCATACAAGATTAATTAATTGACAGGGTATTGCGTCTCTGTCAAGAATATTTCACTTTTATCGAGACGTCACCAGCTATATGTGAAGTGACAGAAATGTTTCCTTTGCAATGCGATCAGGACAATGTGCAGAGATAGTTCTTTTATGTGCCACACCTGTCGTAAAACAGGACATCAGTTGTTAAGGTCTCTTCTGAAAGAACCGATGACTTTCATTATAAAATGCCGAGAAGTTGGCGAAAGAATTGTGACTATCTTCGAGTCTTGGTCAGAACCGACCGGGGTTCGAACCCATACCCTCTCATTTATGGATTTCATATAAGAGATTTATACATTTGCACAATATACCTGTTTCAATCAAAACATTATTTTTATTCTCTATTTCATTGTGATTTCACGGTTGTCTTTAAAATGATGAAATAAAAAAATATGTGATACAAAAAAGAAGTAATGTTTACCGATTTATTTGACAGTATGCCGGTCGCAGCTGGGAGGGACGTGTGTGAATATGTATTATAACTCTTGCCTATCTGGGTGGAGTTATACAAGAAGTGGATGTGGCTTCCAGGAAATGTGTTGCTTCCCCAATCAGAGAAACGTAGCTCCACCTCTTATATCAGGTAATTACAACAGTCGTAACATGAGACAAGGATTCAATAATTCCTGACATTCTGGGTTATACAAGAAGTGGACGTGGTTTCTATGTCATTCAGTGTAGCCCCGTCTCTTTTATTCAGGCAATTGACATTTCAAGAGACGTAATTAGGCAAGGTTTCACTAATCCTTGACTTGCTGGATGGGGCTAATACAAGATTATAATGTGGGTGCGGCTTCCAGGCAATATGTTTCTTCCCCAATCAATGAAGCGTAGCTCCGCCTCTTATTTCAGGTAATTCAGACAATACTAATACACATGTTTTCAAATTATGCATTTTAATGATTTTTGTTATTTTTTGTCCTATTTTAAGACCAATGTGGTGTCAGCACGCCAGTACCAACATCAAGTCATCGTATTGTTGGAGGTACGCAGGCAGCACCGGGAGAATTTCCGTGGCAAGTAAGTATGACGTGAGCTGATGTCATTATAATCCGGACTTTTCCCGGATCGGGTAACTTTCAGGGGCAAACAACAGTTGCATTTGTTTATTTTAGTCAATGATTGTTTGAACGGAAAAATCATTTGTGAATTTATTCAATGATTTCAACAAGAACATTTTATCATTCAGACCGAAATGAAATCAAAGAGTTTAAACAATTCTGAAAACCATTTTGAACAGCTGTTTCAAATATTGTTCTCAATGTCTTTTCTCTGCTGGCCTCTACATTGAGTTATTAATAGGGTACAATAAGTGTAATTGAATGATATTGTATTCAAATATTCAATTTATTCCATTATCGTTTGCCATGTCGAATTTACGCGCAAGCAATAAGTTCACAATATATCTTAAATTATGCCAAATTTATATTTTGACTATTTAATTCAAGTTATTTAACAAATCAGGCTTCGAACAACTAGCCCCAAGACGCTATACGGACTGTAATTAAAGTTGCCGAGTTGAGTTGAGTAATGGTGTTTAACGTCCCAGTCAAGATTAAAACTGCAGAATGCTATAACTATTATACTGACAATAGACGTACAATACAGGCCTTTCGAGAGTTTAACACTAAGCTTATGAATTGGTGCAGATTTGGCTCCTTTTCGACAACTGTTATCTATCTCTTGGGCCAATAGTTATCTATATCTCGGCTACTCGGCTGTCCAACTCTGACTTTTTTTCGTTCACTCAGTGTTAAACTTTCGACAGATCTGCACTTTCCTGTACTAATCAAGTTGAATTCAGATGATTTAGGGGGCTTTTGTGCTTTCCCGTGGCATAAAGAATCAATGGCTATACGAATACAAAGTCCTTTCTTTGATAACGATAAAATTCATTGTGGTTTGTTTTAGATATCCATGCGATCTTATGGTAGCCATGTTTGCGGAGGGATACTTGTTGGAAGTAATTGGGTTCTTACAGCTGCCCATTGCTTCAGAGAGTAAGATATGATATATACAATACTATCAATATATGTGTTCATCTCGATACATGTATACTGAAACTTTTCATTTGAATTTATCCTCCAGAAAAGCTTTTACCTACTTTATAGGGACCGTAGAAGTCTATTTTGAAATGTTTGAATAATGTTCCCGCATAGAAAAAAGTGTTTCCCACAATGGGACTCGTTAGTGTATCACGTGATACCCCATAACGTTTCTTTTAAACAACTTTTTCCATTTGAAATAATTGCACTTAAGTCTATTGTTCTCGAGTATTGACACGATCGCTGACCGCGATAGTTCCAACGTCACCAATAACGTGCGTTAATATCGTAACATCTTGTTGTCAAAATACTATAAAATGAAAAAGACATTCTCATCCTCCAAGTAACATGCACGCAAATATGTTGATATAAAATCACGAAGCGTGCGGTCATTACGATGTTACCCAGGGAAGCTAAATGAATGAATTAATGAATGGGCTTTAACCTCTCAGTCAAGAATATTTCGCTTATATCAGAACGTCACCTGCTATGTCTATAGTGACAGAAAGTTTTATCTTTATAGTGCGCTCATAACAATTAACACCGAGGGATCGACGATCGTGACAAGGGGCAACAGTTTCAAAGTCTCTTTCCGAAGATCCCATGACTTCTATTTATAAATGGCGACTTTGGCAAAGAACAGTAACTGCCTGTTTTTAGGTCTCGGCCAGAGAGTGTCAGGATTTGAACCCTACCTCCCACGGTATGGAGCGAGTCTATTATCAACTACGCTGTCCCAAGCAATCTAAACAAATAATTTCCTAACCATACCTCGGATTAATAGTTTTTAATACAGAAATTTCTTCTTTTTCTTTCTTGAACAGAAATAAAAACCCATTTGCATGGACAGTTGTACTGGGGGAACACGACAGAGCTGTATTAGAAGGTTACGAAGTGTTAGAGAAAGTAGACACTCTATTTGTCCACTCTAAATTCGACCAGTCGTCTTTTACCAATGATATAGCGCTGGTCAAGCTGGGCAATAACGTGACCTTTGGTCAGTTTGTGAGACCGGTGTGTATCCCGTCAGCTACGGACAACTTTAACAACATGATCTGTACAATTACCGGATGGGGAGCTGCTTATAGTGGTGAGCGCATTTATAACGATCTGTAAATGTTGGAGTGGAGTGGAGCTGTGATGTTTTACGACCTAGGCTAAACAAGATATTTCAGTTATATCCAAGTGGTCAGTTCTGGGGGTGGTTTGTTTTCGTGATGTTGGAGAGAAGTTGAGTTGATTAATTGTTTTTAACGTCCCGGTCAAAAATATTTCTCTTATATGCGAAGGTGCAGATATTTTGCATGTGCGTTGCACTGATGGCATTATACAGCAAGATTTTTTATCCTGTCGCACCTTCCATGACACGGGACCTCGTTTATTTCAAGTTCTCACCCAAATGAATCATGACTTTCACTGCTTTATGCCGAGTGCTTGGCGAAATAACAGTCACTACTCACTTTCAAATCTCAGGTCAGACCCACTTAAGGAGGGAGCACCGTGCGGCTCTACCAATTGCAACTGATCTACCGCAGTGGAGTGGAGAAATAATGTTTAACGACCCAGTCAAGATTTTATCACTTATATGGGGCTGGTCAACACTTATATGGAGCTGGTCAATGCTGAGATGTTTGAGGAAACAGCCCAGCAAAGAGAAAACAAACTATCTTATTGATTAATAAATATTTTCAAAAAAAAAAAAAAAAAAAAAAAAAAAAAAAAAAATCCATTTACATATACATGTACTTGTACTAGACCACTCTCGCATCGTTCTACATCTTTTTAATCTTTTGTCTTAGGTGGACACGGTACCCGTGGTCTGTACAAAGCTGATGTCCCACTGATTAGTAACGAAGTGTGTACGTACTTGATGGACAGAACTATACCCAATACTGAAGTATGTGCTGGCAGAAAACAGGGAGGTGTTGATTCATGCCAGGTAATACCAGTAGTTACAGTCAAACCCGTCTATAAATGCCACCAAAGGCAACCTGTAAAAGTGGTCTTTATAGGTATTTGGCCCTTATATACAGTTTCAAATAACACGAATAAAGAACAATTGGGATGTAGTTTTACTGGCCTTTATAAGGAGGCGGTCCTTATATAGAGGTGACCTTAAAGGCAGGTTTGATTGTAATTACAAACCAATATATCAGCTTTTTGTGGTAATAAAAACAAACATGTCAATCTATTTCCAAACCACAATCCTAAAAGCAAACTGACAAAATAGATTAAACACGTTAACTTCCACAAAGGAAGTGAGACCGGGTGCTCCGGAATGGTACAGGCGCCTCCTGTTTAGCTAGCTACATCCATCACGTGTGTAATCACAATTGGGAATGAAAGGAACCTGGGACAATGGGGTGTCAAATAAAACCAGGGTAATTTTGGATACAATTATTTTTATTTTTAAATGTGCTTACGCCAGTAGGCCCATTTAAGTTGGTATCTACTTCTATACGTTTAAAGCATAATAGTGATGGCGTGCAACATTTCGTTGAGAATTTGGCTAATTTGTCCCGTCTACTTCGTACTCTCTCTCTCTCTCTCTCTCTCTCTCTCTCTCTCTCTCTCTCTCTCTCTCTCTCTCTCTCTCTCTCTCTGAAACATTACACTTGCTTTAGTATCAGATACATGTATAATACCAATATTTTAAACATTTTTAGGGTGACTCTGGAGGTCCAATGGTTTGTAAGAAGGATGGGGTCTGGACAGTGACCGGAATTGTTTCCTGGGGCTACACATGCGCAGCAGCTTATACGCCTGGAGTTTACACTCGTGTCCAATCATACGTCGACTGGATACATCAGGTGATACAAACCTTTAGCGGAAGTACCGGAAAGAGAGATTTTATCCCTGGTGGAATTAATTATGTGTAATTTGAAATAAAAACATGTGTTATCTCCCTTGTTTGACTTTGCGTCAGATTTGTAAGCGTTTCTATCTTGTCACCAGTATATTATAGAAGATTGATTGAATGGGGTTTTACATCCAAGTCAATACAATATTTCACTTACATCGAGACGACAACAGCTATAGGTGAAGTTGCACATTTTGAGTGCGCTGAGGGGATTGTGCAGGAAAGGTTCTTTGACGTGCCCCGCCGGTCTCTTACAAAGAACCCCGTAACGTTCATCTCTTAATGCCGAGTGATTAGTGTAGGAGTAATCACTACCTATTTCCAAGTCTTGATCAGCCCCGAACGGGGTTCGAACCCACGACCTCCCATGTACATACGGAGCGAGCACTCTACTGATTGAGCTACCGTAGTGGTCTACTTTGTATAGTATATTTGTATTCTGACCAACTAGATGAACATCTCCAATCAAACAAGAGACTTAAGCTGTTTTGTTCACGGTATTAATCATAGTTACCTATCAAATATTTCCAGAATTCTGTGTCATAACCACCAGTATTTCTTATGTTTCTATATTATCGTTACAAGTGAGTTCAGCGAGTTTCATTGACTGAAAAATGCGGACATGTATCTCCTTTTCCTATGAACATTATTTTCTCTACAGTTAGGAATAACCTTGCTGTATTAATTTTTGTGGTTTTTAGGTCATGTCCATTATTGAATTTTGTAGTTAAAACAGAAAAAGTCCGTTGTGTTTGAAATTCAGAACCAGTCTAATTATAGAATGTGAAATCCCCTTGTATTAAAAAATATCAAAGCTACGCCATATATCGGGTAATGTAAAACAAAAACCGTCTATCAAATCCGTCATACCTTTATTTCTACAGCGGAATTCACCACGTCATTCCTCCTAAAGCTTAAGTTTGTGCGGAACAATTATTCCTATTTGGTATGGAATGATATCCATTTGCATTTTCCCGTAAAATTTCCGTAATTCCAGGAATTTGCAACGTACAAACGTTATCCAAAAGCGCCACGCAAAAACGTAAAGGGATGCTGACCACGTGATACAGCGGTGAACTTCCCATATTTAAGTTCAACTCAACTCGGTGATCTTGCCCTGAGTAGCGGTAAGGTTTTGTCAATACCTGCAGTTTTTGTTCAAACTTGAACTTCCGACGTCGCTTTCTCAAATGACGCCACAATATACTGGCACAAGGGACGTATTTATTTTACCTTATTTTACGGGTCATATATCCTAGAAGACAGAATATAATATCACTTCTAGTCATAGGACAGCTGTGAAATACTACCTTTAAAAACTGTTTTCACATATTACACATTTTCAGCGATCATTTTACTGGTAAGCGACATGTTTTTGAAATTCAATCGGGAATCAATGACAAATGATTAAACATGTAATATGACAACATGTATGGTCGGGCACCTGCTGCAATTAACACGTGTAGTTTATTTACTGATTGATATACGGTACAGGCCTGTCAAAAGTTTAACACTGAGGTCACGAATAAGCACCGGGCCTGTTAGGGCCTTCTGTAGCTACATTTTGGCAGCTTTTCGGCAGCTGCCATCGATCTTTTGGTAAGCTTTCTGTTCGCTAGCTATACATATCTTGTCCACTTGACAACCGTACGTTGACTCCTTTTCGTTAGCTCAGTGTTTAACTTTCGACAGGTCTGTACTGTACCTGGCGTTTTGATTTTTTTTCACTTCCTTTTTCTAGATTTTCTATGCTTTTGTCAGATTGTGTCCGGCTATGTTCACGTGTATTTTTGAAACTTTGTTTCATTTATGCTAAAATAGAGAGTTTTAAAGGATTTATATACTAGTAGTGATTTCCGATTTTTATGTTGCCATATTTTTCTAGGATTTCTCTGTAAGTTGGTTTTAATAATTATCTCTTTAAAATTAACATGTCAAATTTAGTTTTTACAAAGGGAACAAAAGTCGACATGGTGTACTGCAAAGGCGTTTGGTATTTAGTAAGGTTTGTACACGTGTGTAAAGATTAATTTTCAATTCAAACTTTATTGTCATATAATCAGATGACAGATTGTGACAAACAAATACAATACAAACAAGCAAGGAACATAAAAATACTATAAGTCTGGCATATATCGAATACAAAGTAAAAAACAACTAAGAGTCTCTCGTCCTCAGTTCCAACGACTGTTTAATGAAGGAGGCTGTTCTTTTTACTTGACAAAAGTTTGTAGGATTTAGCAGGTCCACCAGTTTTTCAATATCGGTAAAATTATTAAAGTTGGGTATTTTAAATGATATATCATCAAAGAAAGTATTTCTCAAGTTTTCATTAATTTTGCAATATAATAAAAAGTGTTTTTCATCTTCAATAGTTTCACATGTTGTGCATATTCTTTGTTCGCGTGGTAATTTCAGATAACGACCTTTTTCTATTTGTAGGCGATGGTCACTAATTCTAAATTGTGTAAATAAGCGGCGTGTTTCAAAATTTGGGTACTTCAAGTAATATTCTTGTTCATTATTAATTTTAATAAATTTATATAGAAAAAGTTTATTGTGTTCATCTAAAGTTTTAATTTTATTTTCTAACTGGTCAGAGTAAAAAATATTCAAGATGTTTTTAATTGAGGTTTTCAAACGGTTTACATCTTTAATATTTTGACAATTTGTTATTGTATTTAGATCTATATTTTTTTCCTGTAGAGTGTGTTTGATGAATGTGTACCAAGTATAAATTAATGAATTATATATGTCACCGAAACGAAGTTATGGGATATTGGTTTGGGGTTTTGCGTGGTTTCAAAACGAAGTTATGGCATATTGGTTTGGGGTTTTGCGTAGTTTCAAAACAAAGTTATGGCATATTGGTTTGGGGTTTTGCGTGGTTTCAAAACGAAGTTATGGCATATTGGTTTGGGGTTTTGCGTGGTTTCAAAACGAAGTTATGGCATATTGGTTTGGGGTTTTGCGTGGTTTCAAAACGAAGTTATGGCATATTGGTTTGGGGTTTTGCGTGGTTTCAAAACGAAGTTATGGCATATTGGTTTGGGGTTTTGCGTGGTTTCAAAACGAAGTTATGGCATATTGGTTTGGGGTTTTGCGTGGTTTCAAAACGAAGTTATGGCATATTGGTTTGGGGTTTTGCGTGGTTTCAAAACGAAGTTATGGCATATTGGTTTGGGGTTTTGCGTGGTTTCAAAACGAAGTTATGGCATATTGGTTTGGGGTTTTGCGTGGTTTCAAAACGAAGTTATGACATATTGGTTTGGGGTTTTGTGTGGTTTCAAAACGACGTTATGGCATATTGGTTTGGGGTTTTGTGTGGTTTCAAAACCAAGTTATGGCATATTGATTTGGGGTTTTGCCAAGTTTCTTTTCTTCACCTTTTTCTTGAACCCTTGTCCGGAGCGTTTTTCGAAACTGGACTGACAGGTGTATGCGAAATGTCATTATAGGAATAACAGTACAATGGCCGGATACAATAATGCATTTTTGTGAGATATTTTAACCTGTTCTCTTTTGTACCAGCTTATGTCACATGATAACCGCACGCGATGATTTGGGACTATCACTTTAATCGGATTTATGGAATCGCATATTTTTTGTTGTTGTTTTTCAGCAAAAAAATTAACGTAATTTAACGTAATTTCCGATAACGATTTCAAAAACGTTTCCCAAAACCGTTATTAGTCATTGGTCACTTAGTACACTCTGGACAGTGAACACCTGGAACGTCACAACTTTAATAACGTGGTCAGATATTTCATTATATAGGATTTTTTGAAGCTTTAGTATTAAGGTGTCTCGGTGCCGGACTGAGTGGTCTAAAGTGTACCGTGATTTAGGTATCACAGTGAAGTCATAGCTTAGATCGAATGCAAGTCCTAGTGTTACAAAGTTTGTCAGCACGATGTGCTATCTTTAATGACACTCCAATTTCCTCTGCCAGCCTAGTCTTTGGACCCAGATAAAAAGAAGTTACTTCACTCCTCCACCCCTTTTTTGTAGCCAGTTTAAAAATGATTAACCCCCTGTTATTATTATTTTTACTTTGTGTGAAAAAAAGTAATTTATTGGTAACCATTTTACTTAAATGTAACCTTTTTTGTCACTGTTTTGAGATGATAATTAACTCTCTGCTGAGTGATAATATATTTTTATTTTCTGCCAAAAAATTGTAACCAATTTACTGAAATGTAACCGTTTTGTAACCATTTTATAATACCTGTACCCCTTCTGTAACAGATATATTAACTTTTTAACACCTATGTGCTTATGTTTAGTATGTGCTAAATATGCAATCACTGCTCTTTTTTTCTTGACATATGTATGTATCTTTAACTATTAGTATAGGCCCATTAATTATACAAGTGTAACATTTTTCTGCTGCTAGGTTTATAAAACCCCATGCGATCCGGAATTATCATCGCGCGATACGTATCCGATTAAGATTTTAATCAAAGCGACCCACTTCCATCTCAAGTGAAATGCTTGGTCTTTACAGGTATCTTTTATCAGTGTTTGTTTTTGTTTGTGGTAAGAAAACGATTTTATTTTATGTTCTAGATTTTATTAACTAAAAGCTTCGCGCACATTTTATTTCATGTCACAAACAGATACAGACAAATCAATGAATTTAAGAGATAATTGTTGATAAGTTTGACATTTTTTGTTTAAAACGCAGCAGAAAAATTATTCTTCCTGTACTTTCACACAATGAATCACGAGTGTACTAATGTTCTTTTGGGAAATAACGATAGATTTTAGTCACCGTATTACACATAAAATGTATTCATCAAAACAATATTGGATTGGCGTTTTGATTAATGTAAGCTAATATGTATTAAATAATAATAATAAAACTTTTAACTTTGCTCAGCCTGTTTCAATCGCTTGTAGTTGTAAGCGTTCTCTGTGGGGTCTACCTGTGGCCTTCTCTTTTTCAAACTCTACCGAGGTGTCTTTAGCATACACGGGACCTCAGTTGTGAGTCCCTCCGAAAAACTATTCTAGAATCAAGCTTTTTACAGCTTTATATGCACAGGAGATGAAAATCTTCTCAGAAAATTTCCAAGTCAGGGGTGAGGTTTGAACTCGCAGCCCTTCACTTTGACAGCCAGTGACAGTTTCACTCGGCCATGTCTGCCCATTAGGTCTGGTAGACCTCGCATCACCTGGAGGAGAACCATCCAAGTACAGCTAAAGGAACTGGGATACTCCTGGGGGCAAGCTACAACTCAGTACTGCTAGTAGCATCCAGTATGGAGACCTATTTACTTACTTATCCTCTTCATCCCTGCTGGGACACAAGGCACCAACAAGCTCCCTCCATTTGTCTCTTTCCTTAGCTATATGTTTTTAGCTTGCCCCAGGTGTACTTGGATGGTTCTTTTCCAGGTGGTGCATGGTCTACCAAACGTACTGCTGGATTAGAGCCACCTAGATAAAAACAATGTACATGCAAAAGCAGTAGACAATGGAGTTTGCCAGTATACCACATTATCAATATCAATGAATGTTTTTGCGAAATGTTTTTGAAAACATTTACATTGAGATTTCCTGGAGTGACATCAATTTTATCAAAAATTGAAACTCAAGCGATTTCATCTCTAATGGAAATATCGTAGGATATCACTTGATATAAATTTAATATCTGGAACAATGTTATTTATATTTTGAATGAAGGTATGAAAAAGTTGCACTGGAGATTTGTACTCTGGAGGCGTGGCTGGGAAATCCCATTATGACAGGAGCACAGTAGATTGTGCAAGTTGTCTTACTGTCTTCAACTAGATATATATACAGCTGAACACCAACTTATGGACATGGATACAAGTGATGGTCAGAGGAACCCAGAAAACCCAGGAGAAAAATTATCCAAATTAAAGAATGAAGTACATTCAATAGTAAGCATATTACAAACACATCAAATAAAGCCCATCCCTACAAATCCTGTTAAGACCAGTCAAATGTTTAACAATGAGCTAACAAAAAGGAGACAAGGCTGGCTGCAGGGATTCATCAAGGGCCTATTTAGGGCCAAAATTCGGCCCCGTTTCCCAATGAAAAAAATGTTGATTTTTTCCCGAAATTGGCTGAGAAAATTCCCAATTAGAAAATTGTGTTGTTTTTAAACAAAAATTAAAGTAAATTTTTTGAAATCCCCCAAATCAGCAAAATCAAATAAAAGATTCTAGAATAATTTTAAAACAACATCTGCAAAGGAAGATGAAGATACCGCTTCTACATCAAAGGCTTCCTGAGGCCGTGAGTAAACCGACTTTTGACATGAGGTTTTCCCAAAATGAGCAAAAAGTTGATAGTTTTTCCCAATTTTTAGTTTAGGACCTTTTCCCAAAAGACCCTGATAAATCCCTGGGCTGTTGAGTGGCCAAGATATGGATAGCTAGTGACCAGAAATATGCTAAGATATAGCTACCACACTAAGATGACTGTTGATGATTAGGCACCAATCTTTTCCTTATCTGAACCATAATGCTCTCCTTGCCAGAAGGCGCATAAGGCCATAACGCTATCTTTCCATTTTTGCCTGTCCTTTGCTGCTGTTTTTTTGTGTTCCAGCTGGTCCATCTGTTAGTACAGTGTTAAACTTTCAACAGGCCTGTACTTTATAATGGGTTAACAATAAATAACATCATTAGAGAAGACTACTGGCATAATACAGTAAAACCTGTTAAATAGACCTTTGCTATACCAATCACCTCTTTATTGAGTGATGCTATGTATTCCTGTGCTGTATATTCAACCAAATTAAGATTAATTGTCTTTGAAGTCCATATTTCTGTGATCATATAGGTGGCACATGTATTTTGATAAGAAATGTAAAAAAATGAATCAATTGCTAAATTTTTGTGTCATCAGAAACATGATATGACATCTTGGATCAACTAGATTCATGTATTTCTAAAGATGAAACTTTGTTGTACAATACAATTTCTGTAGGGATATATTGTTAGAGCCACTGTTCTTACAGTGTTCCCAGGAACCAAAACAGTCTTTTTGTTTCAAGACAGTTAAAAATTATTTTTGAGTTAAATAATGGTGTTTAATGTCCCAGTCAAGAATATTTCACTTATATTGAGATGCCTTTTTAGGCGAATGTGCAGAAATTTTGCTCATGCATTGCGCTGATGGCATTATACAGCAGGGTTCTTTATTGTGCCAAGCCCACTGTGACATGGGACCTACTTTGTTTTAAGTTCCCATCCGAAAGAACCATGACTTTCATTTCGTAATGCCGAGTGCCTGGCGAAAGAACAGTTGCTACCCACTTTCGAGTCTTGGGTCAGATCTGGCTGGGGATCAAACCCACGACCTTCCACTTATGGAGCGAGCACTCTACCAATTGATCTACGACAGTGGTGAAAATTATTTTTAATGACCCAACTAAGATGTCATAATTGGTGCAAACTTACAATAAGTTTACATTTTGTAGCAAAATAAATGTAATGAATTTATTTTCATTTGCATGTATGAAGAAATGTCAATTTTTCTGTGGTGTCAGATGCAACTTACAATACCTACTTTGTTAGACAAAAAATATTGTACATGTATTTTTATATCCGAATATTTCAGTGTGAGCAGCTATCATTCCTGGGAGAAGAGTCCATGTTTTTGTCAGTAAAATTGAAAGATGCAAGTCCATTTTTTTCTGGTTCTCGACTCGGACAAGCTTTCCTGTTTGAGAAATCTGAGATCATCGGAATGTTTTATGATTACTGTAAACGTATGTATAATTATCGTGTGTGTGTGTGTGTGTGTACAAGTCGGAGGTTATAGGATTGTTTATGTCTAAATTTGCTTCTATTAAATTCTGAAATTCCTCAAAAACAAAGGTCTGCTACCTCATGCAAAGTAATTCCTTAGCTACATTTAGTAAGATATATTTTGGTCCTTTGGGTATCTTTTCAACATCTTTAAAAAAATTCACAATTTTGGTTCAAGCACTACTAATGAGGAATTTTTTTCTGCAACGGTCGTCTAGTGCTGTAAAATTATCACAGGTATAATGTGTAAATTATAACTACTGTTAGCGTATGTATAGTTATGCAATTACAAATGTATTATGAATTGATGCACATGTGAATGAAATGTCTGCTTGGACTGTACATTATTAAGCCAACGGCAAGGAGAGCAGACAATCCAGTTACATATGTATTAGGCAGCGATCCCAACCATCAAGTCATCTGCAGTACACACTATCCAACCAGATAATGTAACACATCTCTTGCAATTGTATAGTCCATTTAAGCACATTTTCTGAAGACGCAAGAGTTGAGTTGAGTTGAGTAATGGTGTTTTATGTCCCAGTCAAGAATATTTCATTTATTTTGAGATGTTGCCAGCTAAAGGGGAAGGTGAAAAAATGTTCCCTGTGTGATGTGCTGATGGCATTATATAGCAGGGTTCTTTATTGTGCCAAGCCTACTGTGACATGGGTCTCATTTAGTTTAAGTTTCCATCCTAATGAATCATGAATTTTCTTTTATAATACAGACTGAAAACAGGCCCTCCCCACTTTCAAGTCATGGGTTAGACCCAGTCAGATTTGAACCCATGACCTCCTACTTATGGAGCAAGAACTCTACCAACTGAGCTACCACAGTTGTCTGAATACATATGAATATTTAAATTCCTATCAGTGACAGCTCTACCAATTACAATCTGTATGAATCTTTAAGACATTCAAGAAAAAAAAATTGAACTTTAACTTGCCTAACACATATTTTATTCTTTTTTCAGTGTCATACTCAAGTCATGAACTTGCAATGAAATCTGAAGATGAGCCAGGATCAGTTAGCGACAGTTCTGCTACAGAGGAAGACACAAGTTATAATTACGATGATTCCAATGTGTATAAGGATGTCTGTAAAGATCTCATGCCTTCCAATAAAGGAATGATAAAAGACAGAAAAGAAAAATATATGCAATATAAAGCAAGGAAGCAAAAGTCAAAACTAGCTAAAGAAAAAGATGTTAATTTGAATGTTACAGAGGGAAAACATGAATCTGATAAGGTTATGATACCAAAGAGATATAGTACCAGGTCATTAGATGTCAGAAAAACAGAACAACATTGTAAATATTCATTAAGGGATAAATCTAGAAGGTCCTCTGCAGCTTTTCCAAAAAATTATCGAAAGACATGTCCGAACAATCATTAGGAAGCGAATCTTTGCATGTTAAAAAGTCACCTTCTGGCAAGTCCAAAAAAAAGTCCAAATACCAGTCATCTGGGGACCAGTCTGAACAATCCTCAGCAGACGAGCCTATGTCTGAAACAGAAGACCAAGCTAAATCATCGCCAAGGAATCAGTCTAAACAATCAACAGGACATCAAGTTGAACAATCAGACCAGGAGTCTAAAACAGGAGACCAGACAAAATCATCATCAGGAACTCTATCCACACATTCAACAGGGTACCAGTCATCATTCCAAAGTTATTTAGCAAACAAGAACAGGGAGCCTGAAAATACTGAACATGACACCCAAAAGACTGCAACAGCAGTGTCTGATTTAAATGTGTACAATGAATCAACTTCAGATTATTCCAATATATCTGGGTCCGACACAGAAGAAGAAAATTACTTTAGTGGTAAAACCTCTGAAAGTAGTTCCGTTTCCAAGAAAACTTTAAAATCGGATAGTGACTCTAAGTTAGAAACATGCAGCAATACTTCTGCTCAAGAAACTTGCAAAAATACATCTGTTCAAAAGAAGAAAGGTGGCCTTTCTAATAAGAAAAGTGTGAAGTCAAAAGATGATCCAAGCATACAAGCATGCAATAATGGGACCCGGCGTAGAAAAGATAGTTCTTCTAACAAAGAAACATTGAAGTCAAAAGTTGATCCAAATAAGGACTCAAGACATAAAGGATTATCATTTGAATTCAAAAAGAAATATAAATCACAGTCACCTAATGCTTGTTTAGGCAGGGGTTCTCCGATTCACAGGCGTAAAAAGTTATCAGAAAGATTTCAACAGTCACTTGGCTTAATGAAAAATAAAGAAAAGTCCAATTTGCCTAATACAGCAAAGGTGACTAATTCACTAAAGTCAGGTAAAGAATCAATACCAAATACAGACTCAGATTCTGGAAGAGAAGGTAGTACAAATTTATCAGAGGAATTTCAACAGTCATTGGGGTTGTCAGCCAACAAAGTTGTGGTCAATTCTGGTCTAAACGTGTGTCATAATTCTAAAAAACCATCTGTGGATGGTGTGGGTGCTAGGGTTGTACAGGCATCAATGCAATCAATTTTACTTGGTGTATCAGGAAATATTGCCCATCATTCTAATGATCAAAAGGACATTTCTAATACAAATGTTTTAATCAGTTCTGTGCAATCTGCCTCGCAATCACCATCCACCAGTAAAGCGGACATTATATGTATCAGTGACAGCGACAAAGGTTGAAGAGGAAGAGGAAGTTCAGATTACCAAAGTAGATGTCTCGCCTTATTTAGAAAAATTTGTACATCAGAACTTGACCAATATGCCTGGTGCTTCTAATGCGGCAGTTCCAAACAGGCCAAATGCAGGAAATATTTCTCAAATGATTGTGTCAAGTAATCAGAATGTTGCAATTATGAATCAACCATGTACAGGAAATGTGTGTTCCCTTAGAATCTCAAAGAGCCATAATGTGGCCACTGTGAAATCTAGAAACTTAGAAAACGTGCTTAGTTTATCAAGGAGTCAAAATATCACAACTTTAAACCCACCAAATGTATCTCAAACTACTGCATCAACCAATCAGAATGTTATTTCTTTAGACTCGCCAAATACAAAAAATGTTTGTCAATCTAGTTTATTAAACGGTCATGAGGTTATAAATTTAGACGAACCAAATACAGAAACTGATTGTCAAGCTAATATATCAAGTAAAAGTTCTGTTAATGTGAACTCATCAAATACTGAAGATGTATGTCAGCCTAGTTCATCTAAAACTGTGAACCCTTTAAGAACAGAAACTACATTCCAGCCTTGTTCATCAAAAACTGTGCCATCTTCAAATACGAAAATTGTATGTCATTCTACTTCAATGGAATCTGATGACATCCCCAATTCAGAAATCATGTGTGGGGCAACTTCAGTAAAGTCTATGAACCCAGAAAATATAGCAATAGTGTGTCGGCCAGGATCAGCAAAAACTGTGAACTTTCAAAATACAGAAGTTGTGAGTGGAACTAGTTCACCAAAAACTGTGAAGCTTAAAAAAACGGACGTTGTGTGCCAGCCTAGTTCACCAAAAACAGAAATAGTGTGCCTACCCAGTTCATCAAAAAGTGTGAGCCTTCAAAATACAGAAGTCATGTGACCTAGTTCATCAAAAACCATTGACCTTCAAAATACAGAAGTCGTGTGTCGACCTAGTTCATCAAAAACCATTGACCTTCAAAATACAGAAGTCGTGTGTCGACCTAGTTCATCAAAAACCATTGACCTTCAAAATACAGAAGTCGTGTGTCGACCTAGTTCACCAAAATATCAAAAGTGCACATCTTCAAGTACAGTAATTGCAAATGTAACAAGCCAATCATCCAGTCATGAGAGACAAAGATTTACAATAACTGTGGACATAGAGCAAGATAAGATTGATGACAGCAAGGCTGAAGGCAGAGATACTTCACACTTAAAACAAAATATAAAAGAGTGTTCTGTTGTATTAAATAATATAAGTTCAGGGACTGCAAGACTTGATTACACTTGCAAACATTGCAGCAAATGGTTTGAAAACATGACGTTCTACGATCATGAAAGAACTTGTAGCAGTTCAGGAACTTCAGGTTATGATTATACTGCAAAGTTTGTTCTAAGTCATTTGAGAATTTAAGTATTCTACGGCGGCATGAGGAAACTTGTGAAATGTATCCAGGTGGCAAAAGACCTTATGAATGTGAATATTGTGGAATTAGGGTGTTTAATTATAAATGTTTGAAAATTCACCTTAAATATCACAAATATACCTTATACTTAAGTCATTGAGGCTTAGTGTCAAACCCCACCGCTGCCACCAAATTTATTAATGATAGTTATTCAAGCATTTATTCTATTATTGATCTCTGAAAATAGAACCTTACCATTAAAACCAACAATCAAACAAGTGTTGGTGACATAGATGGCTGATTTGTTTAATGTGCATTTTAACAGATGGAACTAGGTCTGAATCCCACTCAAAACATATGTTAGTGTGAGATGTTTGTAAGTTCGTGTGCTGAAGGTTGTTTTCTGTTGGCACTCGATTTTCCTCAATCATCCTGGAAATAACCACCTTGATATAATTGATCTGGGTATAAACGCCATTTATTCACTTCACTCTGACCAGTGTGAAAATTATATGTTATTTTCATTTTCTTTTTGATTTTCTTCAAAACGGTTATCATCACTGATTTTAATGAAAATTATATTTTTAGACGATGTAATCTTTGAATTGTTATCTGATGATTTTAACACAATTATGCATATTTTGTTTAAAAAATCCAAAATTGAACACTGTTGAAAATTTGAATTCTTCTGTAATTTTTTTCGAGGTTTATGAAGTGCATAGAAGTGTGTACTCGAATAAAACAATGAAGCCCAAATCGGGTAAAAGGTTATGCAAATCAGGTCAAAGGTTATGTAAATCAGGTCAAACATTATGTGCATGTAGGATAAATGCAAGGTTGTAACACCCCTTATATAGTAAAATAAAAATACAGTAAAACCTCAATTCATCGCCACCATTTGTTCAGTCATATTTTGGCGTTATAGAGGGGTTTGGCGATAAATTGAGGGAGGCTCATAAAGAAAAATATAAACAAAATGGATTTTGGGACTTCAAAATAGTGTGGCGATATCGAGGGGCATAATAAGGAGGTTTTACTGTATAAGATGTTAAAAACATTACTGGTTTATTGACAATTTTCAATGTCTTTTTCATTGATTTCTTAAAATATAGCCCATTTGGTATTTTACAAGTATTCAAAGTAAACAGTATTATTAATATGGGAATTTGCCCTGAAGCACAATTGGATTATATATAGATTCCTTATGCATTTGAAACAATCTGTACCATTTATTTTAATAAATAACAATGAATCAATGAATATTTGTAGTGAGGTGTAGCAAATTCTTAGATTATTGACAACATTGGTATGTTTGTTTTTTGATTATTGAATACATGTATTAACAATTTTCAGATTATTAAATTTTGCCGGTTTGTAATTATAGGCAAACAACATTGACCTGTCTGCTTGATCTTCAATTAGGAATCTCCATATTCGCTGATCAACCCAGTACATAGGTGTGTTAGGATTTGCAGTTGATACATGTATGATAAATAGACAGAATGAACAACATTAATATACTGGTTCATGATAAATATTGAAATTAAAGGTTAATCCGGCAGGTCAATGTTGCTTGGGTATGGTTTTGAACATTATTTTCTAATGAATTTGTTTTTATTAAGTAGAGGAAATGGAAGAAAACATTCACATTTTCTTTACACATCAGTAATGATCTTAATTATGGTCTTTATACAGTATTCAATACAGTGAAACCTGTCATCAAAAGCCACCTAAGGGAACCAGTAAAAGTTGGTCCTTATATACAGGTTCAAATAGCATGAAAAAAGAGCAATTGGGATATAATTTTACTGGCCTTTAGTAACAGGTGACCCTTATGTACAAGTTCAAGTAACTTGCATAAAGAGCAATTTGGATAAACCTTTACTGGCATTTAAAAGCAGGTGGTCCTTATATAGAGGTGGCCTTTAAGGCAGGTTCAACTGTACTTAGATAGAGTAAGAATTTGTAAATATTATATGTGGGAATATCATTAGTATGTATGATATTAAACATAAAATTTATTGCCCTTGCACATAGACAAAATTAATGAACATTTCATGTTGGCAAATAAATTTTTATAATTCTTTTGCGACACAGTCAAATAAATGTTTAATATGTCACAAAAAACTTTGCTGACATTTGAATGGTTATTTTTTAATAAATATTTAATAAATTTGCTGAGTTACAGACCAATTTTGTTTTATTATTTGAAGTCGTTATTGATTTATTAATAACAAATCTGTTTCCTACTAATGGTTTTGAGTTTTATTGAAGGCAATCAAGATTGACCTGTCCGCTTGACCTTTCATTAGGAATATTTATATAGGTGGATCCATTCAGTGTATGGGTAGTGTTTGCATTCATGGTTAATACATAAACAATGTGGGTTTCTCATGACACAGACGAAATTTATACGTGTTCTGAATACATAAATTTCCTGGTCCATGATAAATATTTAAATTAAAGGTCAAGCAGACAGGTCAATGTTGTTTGCCTATATCTGATTGTTTCTGATGTAAATGTTACATCCTAGATTGATGTTTTACTATCAGATGTATATATTAATTGATTTTTTAGTGTGTATTGATTGCTTGACAGAAGTTCCTAAATACTTTGAAGTGTTAATATTATATAAATAGTGCCTTTGGTTGAGGGGAAAAATGGAGGATTGTCTCCCGAGGAATTATTATTTTAGATAAAGTTCCCAATGGGAAACAATCCTTCATATTTCTAGCAACCTAGGGCGCTGTTTACTTTATTATATCGAACAAAAAATGCACAATTTCTTACCTTTTATTCTGACAACGTAACATATTGACTAGGAAGAATTCGAAACAGGATGTTGGGTGCTCCAAATCAGAATGGAGGGATATATGAACTACAGAAGTAGTATTACAGATTAGTCTGTAGTTTCCATGACGAGGTGAATATAGCAATATCCCATGGCAATGTTGACTGCTCATTCAAACTTTGTGAATTGTTTCATACCACGTTATTGGAAATTGACCAATGGTAGTTTAAAAATTTTCTGTGAGGTATAATAAATTCATATAGTTTCATATTATCTTCATTCTAATATATTTGTTATTTATTTTAATAATACACAATTTTCATATGAAATATTTAGTTCAAATAGAAAGACTAAATTTGTCTGTTAGTAATCTTGTGTAAAAACATACCCAAAAAATGCATTATACCAAACTTTGTATAGGTTAATTGCTATGCTGAGACAAATAGAAGATTCCATTGGCAACTATTTCTTTGCATGAGCTATAGTTACGTTGTTTTTGTTGCTTTATTAGTGATTGTAAACGAGGTGTTTACCCTTCAGAGCATCTGGCTTCACTTTCCTGATGGAAGTTCACATGTTTAACCTAACTTGTCAGTTTCAAAGTTTTTACTTTGCTTCTGGATTGTGATTTGGACTTGGATTAGTATGTCAGTTTTTGATTGATTCATCATTTGATGTTTTAACTTCATATTAACTATACATTGTTGATTGTCATTGAATTGGTGCTGCTTGCAGATTGAATGTTAACTGATGCTTCTTACGAATTAGATGAAGCTTGTTGATTTCCTGCATGTGAAATGTTAACCGATGCTGCTTGGAAATGGGATGAAGCTTGTGTTTCCTGCATGTGAAATGTTAACCGATGCTGCTTGGAAATGGGATAAAGCTTGTTGATTTCCTGCATGTGAAATGTTAACCGATGCTGCTTGGAAATGGGATGAAGCTTGTTGATTTTCTGCATGTGAAATGTTAACTGATGCTGCTTGGAAATGGGATGAAGCTTGTTGATTTCCTGCGTGTGAAATGTTAACCGATGCTGCTTGCAAATTAGGTGATGCTTTTTGATTTGCTACATGTGAAATGTTAACTGATTGGTTTGCTACTTACCAATCAAAATGTAGTCGCATGTACATGTTACTAGTATTTGATTTTGTTTAAGAATGAAATATAGAACTCATTAGTTGATGCTTACGAATTTGATGCAAAAAGGTTGTTTGACAAATGAATTGGATCAAAATATCATTTACATTTGGTGATTGCTGCTTATGAATTCAAAGGGCGATTGCTGCTTATGAATTGAATGTAAAATTGTTGGTTGTTGCACAAACATTGCATGTTAAATGTTGATTGATTGGCTGTTTCTTACAGACTGAATCGAAAATGTTGATTGGTTAAGAATAGAATGTTAATGTTTACTTATTGCTGCTTAAGAATTAGATGTTAAACGTCGATTGATTGGTTGCTGTTTAAATATTTTGATTAAGAAAATGTAAACTGTCAATTCATTTGTTGTTGGTTTAGAATTGAATGTTATATTTTAATTGATTGGTTGCTGCTCCAACATTTGATGTTAAATGATGATTGATTGGTCGCTGCTTAAACAGTGGATGTTAAATGGTAATTAATTGGTTGCTGCTTAAACATTGTATGTAACATGTTGATTGATTGGTTGCTGCTTACGAATCGGATTTAAATAATTATGAAATAAAGAAGGTTCTGATAAAACATTTGATGGAATCTAACTTTGTCATTCAGTAATAGTTTATACATGTACATTAGTTGCAATAATATATTTTTATTTGCTTTGATGATTTGAAGTATTTCCCGATTGTTTGTGGTAGGATTAGATCGTTTCTAAGAGGGTATTTTTTGTCTTTTTATCCCCCGTCTTTCGAAGAAAGAGTGGGTTATTAAATCCGTCAGTCCGTCATAAATTCTTGTCTGTGCAAAATATCCAAAATGAAACTTGGTGCAAAGTATCAACATTGATTGGAGATGCAAAAATCGTTAACCCTAGTTGGTTTGCTAATTTTTTTTTTATTTTTGAGTTATGGCCCGTTTATTCACAGACCTTAAACAGTTACATTTTCTAAATCGCGTGACTGGAGTCAAACTCTGATTTGATATTTAGTTTCTCTGTAATCTAAAACTAAAAAATTGTTCATTTTGTGAAATTTGCTCGAAAAATGGGTAACGCGTTTTTGCGTTATATTTTGACAAAATTGAAAAATGTCTTCAATGCATCCACTAATTAGTAAGTGATGCACATACTTAGTTTGCTCAGTTTTTTGGAGTACAGTAATGACCCTTCACTGAAAATCGAAAATGGTAAAATTTTCTAAAACACATGTCTGGAGCCAAAATCTGATATTTGGCTTTTCTATAGTCTTAAACTTACAATTCGTTCATTTCGTGAAATTTTATTGAAAAATTCATGTCGGAAGTAAATCTACAAATCTGTGTACCACTATTTCACGAAACTTGATGCAAGACATTAAAAATTGACAGGAGATGTACATATTACTAACCTGAGTTGGGTTGCTCATTTTCCAAATCTTATTTGCCCTTTGAACATTAGTGCAAATTACAAAAAAAAAAAAAAAAAAAAAAAAAAAAAAAACATGTTGGCGGGGGGTCCTTATTGACTGAGTTTTTGTTGTTCATATTTAATAATAAACTAAACTTTTTGAATGTTTTACATTTCTTTTATTGCCATTATAACTTTAAAATTATTTACAATTCATATAAAACGATATACGGAAATATCTCAATATACGAAATTTAATCTCACCATCGGTTAGCTTTATCAGTTTTTAGAATATGTATCACAGTATTACATTGGATTTTCCAACATTTTATTTTCATTTTCTATTTTAAAATTTGTACATGTATAATATTATGTTTGTATTTTAATATGTATTGCAATAAGGAAATAAATATATATGTAATATTAGAATTGTGTTTTTTTTTCCCCAAATATTGTTGCATCTGAAACATTGGATGTAAAATTTTAATTGATTGGTTACACCTTAAACATAGGATGTAAAATGTTAATTGATTGGTTGTATCTGAAACATTGGATGTAAAATTTTAATTGATTGGCCACAGCTTAAACATTGGATGTAAAATGTTATTTGATTGGTTACAGCTTAAACATTGGATGTAAAATTTTAATTGATTGGTCACAGCTTAAACATTGGATGTAAAATGTTAATTGATTGGTTACAGCTTAAACATTGGATGTAAAATTTTTAGCTCACCTGAGCCAAAGGCTCAGATGAGCTATTGCAATCTATCACCGTCCGTCGTCCGTCGTCCGTCGTGCGTCGTGTGTAAACTTTACATTTTAATCTTCTCCTCCAAAACTGCTGGGCCATATTTGATGAAACTTGGTGATTATCATGCCTAGGTAACAGCCTTTCAAAATTGTGTTCAGGGTTTGGCCACGCCCTACAAGATGGCCGCTGTTACTAAAATAGCAAAAAGACAAAAAAATCTTCTTCTCTGAAACCAAAAGGTGCAGGCAAATTTTGATTGGATATTTGGATTCAGCATACCTGGGAACATTAAAATTGTGTTTTTCATAAAAATTAGACGAAAAATAGGTTACGCGTTTTTTGCGTAAAATTATGTAATTTTTAAAATGAAACATTTATTGTTATAACTTCATAACGGCTGAAGATAATTGTATGGAGTTTTCACTGTTGATCTTGTCTTGCAATTTTCTTCCAATTGATGTAAAGGTCGAAGGTCAAGGTCATGTCCCAGTTTTTGACCTTTGATAAAAAATGCTATTTTTTTAACATTTCTTCTGATAATGGCGTAGGATTTTGAGTTATTTGTAGGTATTGACATGACGATCATTTTGATACATAGATCAGGGTCATGGGTTCAAAGGTCAATGTCACAGATGTCCAAGAATACCAAAATAGTTAATTATCTACAAAACTATGAATTTTTTGTATAGGCATGTATATCAGAATATTGTAGGTAATGGCACAATGGTCATTTTGATATATGAATAAAGGTCATGGGTTCAAAGGTCAAGGTCACAGATGTAAACAAGTACTGAAATGGTTAATTATCTCAAAAACTATAAACTTTTTGTATAGGCATGTATATTGGAATATTGTAGGTATTGGCCTAACGATAATTTTGATATATGAATGAAGGTCATAGGTTCAAAGGTCAAGGTCAAAGACGCGAACGAATACTTAAATGGTTAATTATCTCAAAAACTATAAACTTTTTGTATAGGCATGTATATTGGAATATTGTAGGTATTGGCCTAATGATCATTTTGATATATGAATGAAGGTTATAGGTTCAAAGGTCAAGGTCATAGCTGCGAACGAATATTTAAATGGTTAATTATCTCATAAACTATAAACTTTTTGTATAGGCATGTATATTAGAATATTGTAGTCATTTGCACAACGATCATTTTGATATATGAATGAAGTTCATAGGTTCAAAGGTCAAGGTCATAGATGCAAACTAATACTTAAATGGTTAATTATCTCAGAAACTATAAACTTTTTGTATAGGCATGTATATTAGAATATTGTAGGTATTGGCCTATCGATCATTTTGATATATGAATGAAGGTCATAGGTTCAAAGGTCAAGGTCATAGATGCAAATGAATACTTAAATGGTTAATTATCTCAAAAACTATAAACTTTTTGTATAGGCATGTATATTGGAATATTGTAGGCATTTGCACAACAATCATTTTGATATATGAATGAAGGTCATAGGTTCAAAGGTCAAGGTCATAGATGCAAACGAATACTTAAATGGTTAATTATCTCAAAAACTATAAACTCTTTGTATAGGCATGTATATTGGAATATTGTAGGTATTGGCCTTATGCACATTTTAATATACAGATGTTTTAGCTGTTTATAAATAATATATTGTAGCTAGACTTTAAATATGTTATATATAGCATACTTATATAATAATTATTTTAATTAATTTGCAAAAATACTTGCATATTATTGGCCCTTACTGCTGAAAATTTTGATATTCTCTTTTATTAATGTCATTGGCCATTGAACCTCTGCATAAGATATGTACTCTTCCTCATGTGAGCGTTAAGGCCCATGGGCCTCTTGTTTGTATAGGCATAAAATATTGTAGGTATTGGCCTAGCAATCATTTTGATAGATAGATAGATAGATATAAGTCATAAGTTCAAAGGCCAGATTTGTAAGAATACTGAAAAGGCCTACATATTTTCCTTTGTACTTTTAACTAGCTGTCCATGCAGTTACTTTAGCTAGACCTTAGATATTTAGATGTATGATAACATTTAAGGACAAGTTATAATTAATTGGCAAATATTTTTGCATAAGGTCCTAACTGCTGAAAATTTAAACCGCCCTTGTAATAAATGTAATTGTCCATTGAACTTCTACATGAGATATGGCATACCCTCAGGTGAGCGATAAGGCCCTTGGGCCTCTTGTTATTGATTGCAGCTTAAACATTGGATGTAAAATGTTAATTGATTGGTTGCAGCTTAAACATTGGATGTAAAATTTTAATTGATTGGTTACAGCTTAAAACATTGGATGTAAAATTTTTATTGATTGGTTACAGCTTAAACATTGGATGTAAAATGTTAATTGATTGGTTACAGCTTAAACATTGGATGTAAAATTTTAATTGATTGGTTGTGAAATGTTAATTGATTGGTTACAGCATAAACATTGACTGTAAAATTTTAATTGATTGGTTGCAGCTTAAACATGGGATGTAAAATGTTCATTAATTTGTTTACAGCTTAATCATTGGGTATAAAATGTTAATTGATTAGTTGCAGCTTAAACATTGGATGTAAAATTTTAATTGATTGGTTACAGCTTAAACATTGGGTGTAAAATGTTAATTGAATGGTTGCAGCTTAAACATTTGTTTAAAATGTTAATTGGTTACAGCTATACATTGAATGTAAAAAATCATGAAATTTGGTGCAAAGTATCAACATTGATACGAGATGCGCATATCGTTAAGCCGAGTTGATTTGCCGATTTTCCTGGGAGTTATTGTCCTTTGAAAATAAATGCAAATCATAAAATTCAATAAAAACCTGTTGATGGGAGATCCTAATTCACTGAATTTACTTGTTATATCACAAGCAACATGTCTTCATGTACACAATACAACTGTCCTGTACAGTGATTAGTTTATTGGTTGGTTGAATGTTGCTTAACGTCGCATCAGCAATTTTTCAGCATTCGCGACGAGAACTATTTTATTAATCTCTTTGGATTAATTTATGGACATGTTTGCGTATGCATGTAAAGTGCGAGTATGTTTTATGGTCTACCTTGCACTCAGGGTGACTTTAACGTGCTAGATCACCGAGTCAGTATGTCGCAGACAAGCGTACCATTCCCCAGTCACATTATACTGATACCAGGTGAACCAGTAAAGGCCAACGGCAAGGACAATTCACTTTCTCACATAAAGCCTGAGCGGGGCTCGAACTCACAGCGGTGAGACACCCTGGATTTGTAGACTAACGTCCTATCTATTAAGCCACCGCGGTCTCGCCCTGTACAGTAAGTGATACGCCAACTAAAGAACGAAAATTCAATATTGAGCTTACTTGATCGAATCATGTTGCCGAGATGTGGAAAGTAGCGACCGAAACGTTGAAGAGATATAGATAGCAACTACCAGAAAAGCTGAGATCAAATGATAATTTAGCACCAATTCGTTAGATTAGTGTTAAACTTTCGATAGGTCTGGACTGTAATTGTCTCCATTATGCGGAGGTTTTCAGTAAAGTAAAAATACTATCTTGTAGCTGAAGGACGAAAATTCAATATTGAGCTTACTAGATGGAATCATGTTGCCAAGATATGAAAAGTAGCGACCGAAACGTTAAAGAGATATAGATAGCCACTGCCAGAAAAGCTGTCGAGATATAGGTACATGTATCGAGGGGCCGAGTTGAGTTGAGTAATTGTGTTTAACGGCCCAGTCAAGAATTGTCACTTATATCAAGACGTCGCCAGCAATAGACTATGTGGAAAATTTTTCCCTGTGCTTTTTATTGGTGGTATTATACAGCATGGTTGTTTATCGAGATACGGGAACTCGTTTATTTTAAGTTGCCATCCGAAAGAACCGTGACTTGCATTTCGTAATGCCGAAAGAACAGTCATTACCCACTTTCAAGTCTTTGGTCAGACCCGACTGAGGTTCGAACTCCTGACGTTCTACTTACGGAACGAACACTCTACAACTGATCTACTGCAGTGCTCAACAAAAATGCTAAAGAGAACCGGGATATAGGTGCATGTATTAAGGGCGGAGATCAGATGCTAATTTAGCAACATTGAATAAGCATGGTAAGCTTGGTGTTAAACTATCGACAGGTCTGTAATGTAATTCTGTCAATTATACGGAGGACGGAAGTTTTCAGTAAAGTAAAAATATCCCAATTTTATTTTGCAACAGAAGAACTTGTACTTGGTAACCACCAAGTTCATAAATGTTGTTGAATGTTGACCCAAAAGCAATGGTTACAGACACCCATATAAACTGCAGCAAACCAGTTTACGGAAGCATCTACCCGTTGCTATGGTTACAGCCAAGCAGACTATTCCGCGTCAAAACGCAGCTTTATATTAACTTCGGAGATTGATCTTCCAGAGATTGTATCTAGATTGTTCGGCTTACAAGGTTAGTTTGTGGCATGCGAAAAACAATGTACTTTTTCAATAGTTAAAACGTTACAATATCCGGAATAAGAATATCAATACGGCATGGAATTGTTTTACACATATAAACATTTCCCTATTTTGTTGAAATATACAGTACAGACCTGTCGAAAGTTTAACACCTTAATCTAATCCACGGGGGTGGGGGTGAGGTGGGTTGGGGGGGGGTTCATTATGATTTTTTAAATGCCCATAGTTTACAAAATAAGTTTATATAATATGGGCAATTTCAATATTATATATGTGTGTGTGGTGTGTGTGTGTGTGGTGTGTGTGTGTGTGTGTGTGAGGAAACCTCTGTTGGCCCCTGTGCACTGACCTTACGAAAAAGGAGTTGTAGCTATACTGCCCAGTAGCTTTTATGAAAAGTATAGTGGCCGAAAAACTGCTAAAAGATAGATAGTAGTTTTCGAATATATTCATATAATAATATAAAGGTAATGAGGGTCGAAATGAGCTGCCAACTCGGCACTAGTGTTAAACTTTCGACCCATCAAATTCTATGTAAACTTTTTTGAATTTTTTTTCAGAAATAGTCAGATTTTTTTATTCTCTCATATTTAAGCTTTTTCAGTAAAATATAACATTTTAGTGGAGGGTAAAAAGGAAGTCTTTTCCCTTTGTCAGTACTGTACTGTATATTAAATGTTTTTAATGTCACTGATTTTCTAAATTTAGGTATTTACGGACAATAACAGTACTAATAAATCAATGTGTCTGGGCATCATAATAGATTAATTGATTAAATGGGGTTTTACATCAAGTCAAGATTATTTCACGTTATCGAGACGCCACCAGCTATAGATGAAGTGGCAGAAAATTTTGACCTTTTCAGCGTAAGGACAGGGAGGCTTCTTTACATGCCAAACCAGCCGCGACACGGTCGCGAGCATCAGTTTTTAAAAGTATCTTCCAAAAGAATCGTGACTTTTATTTCTAAAATGCCGAGGCTTGGTGATAGAACAGTCACTACCTATTTGAAGTCTGGTCCACCCGACCAGGGTTCGAACCCAGGTCTCCCACATGCGAAGCGAACACTCTACCATCTGGTCATCATCAATTTTTCAGCTATTCCCCCCCGACGAGAATACTTTATTAATCTCTGTGGATTAATCCATGAACAAGTTCGTGTATGCGTGTGAAATGCGAGTGTGTTTATGGTCTGACTTGTACCAGCGCGCACTCAGAGCGACTTTAAGGCGCTAATTCACGAGTCAGTACGCCGCAGACAATCGTACCGTTCCCTCAGTAGGGAGGGAATTCACTGTCCCACATGTGGTCTGAGTGGGACTCGAACTTGCAGCGGTGAGCGACTCTGGATTTCTAGACTAACGTCTTATCCATTAGGCCACCGCAGCATCCACCCATCATAAAAGTGTTGAGAAGAGTAATGGTCTGCCAAACATAGGAGTAGAGTAGAGGGGAGTAATGATGTTTTACGTCCCAGTCAAGATTGATTCACTTATATCGAGACAGACAATTCAACAATGATGAAGAAAACAGCAGTGCCCTAAACCCAACAAGATTCATTATGCAGCGAGCGAAAACACAACCAACTATTCTCACATAAGCACTTGAATGGCATTTAGACCTAGGGTCGTTAGCAGGTGTATTATACCACTTGTCTCGAACCCCACCCTTTTGGCCAACAAATGGTTAAAGAATTAAATTCATCGTGTCTGCAATAACCAAAAGACTCAAACGAAATTACACATACATTCATTATAAACAGTGTTTTGGGTTTTAATGATAGCCATCTGTAGCATGATTATAATTTATACAGTCAGCCAAACTTGCCGTAAATGACACCTCTATATAAGGACCACCTGTTTTTAAATGCCAGTAAAATGTTATATCAATTACTCTATATTCATGTTCACTTTTATGGGTTCTCTTAGGTGTTCTTTATAGACAGGTTTGACTGTACATTAATTTTGTTGTCGGGGTGGGGGGGGGGGCTACACAACACACGCAGTTCAAAAACGTTTAGCATTATTTATATTTCATAGGTCAAAATTCATGTACAATCAAACCTGTCTATAAAGGCCACCCAAAACCAGTAAATGTGGCCTTTATGAGCAGGTGGCTCTTATATACAGATTCAAATAACATGAATAAAGAGATATTGGGATAAATTTTTACAGCCTTTTATAAGCAAGTGGCCGTTATATATTGGTGGCGTTTAAGGTATGTTCGACTGAAATGTTGTTACCGAACAGATAAATACCGGTTAAATAGCCCAAAATCGACAAAAAGGACCCGTTGAACAGTCCAAAATCGACAAAAATGGACCGGTTAAACAGCCCAACATCGACAAAAAAGGACCGGTTGAACAGCCCAAAATCGACAAAAATGGACCGGTTGACATTGGCTGTTCTTTTCAAACATTTGAAATACTGTTTTATTGATTTATATAGAAAGTACATGTAGCTTAAATACGGGTATAATAATGCGAATTATCTGTATATCAGCAATGTTTATTGACGCGAGAATTATATACTTATCACAATCAAATAAAATTTAAAATGCTAAAATTCTACAGATTGTAAACATCTAACAGACTAATCCAATCTTTATGTGATGTAACAAAACAGCAATATAACTACAGTACAGACCTGTCGAAAGTTTAACAACGCGCTAACGAACAGGAGTCAAAGCCCGGCTCCTAATAGGGTTCGCCGCTGTATGACGTGATACCTTCTAACGTGTCTGCGAAACGCTTGTTTCAAATGGACATGGAATCGCACAATATGACGTTTTCCCGTAAAAACGACGTTATTCCGGGAATTTGTGACGTTGGCGTTTTCCAAAATGTTCCACACAAACGTTAAGAGGTATTGACCACTTGGTACAGCGGCGAACCCCATTAACTGAAATATGGATTATCAGTGATCGCAAAGCTGTCAAGAGATAAATAACAGCTGCCTAAAAGCTGGCATTTACGATGGACGGATGCGAGCTGTCAATTCGGCACTGGTTCGCTACATGTTACTTACTTACTTAGTCCTCTTCGTGCGTATGAACACATAAGGCTAACACCAGCTCTCTCCACAACTGTCTGTCCTTTGCCTTTTTTCCGCTTCCTTCCACCCCATCACCATCTCTTTCAGCTCTTTCTCAACTGTCCGCCTCCATGTTTCCTTTGGTCTTCCCCGCCTCCTCTTCCCATCTGGTGTCCATTTTAGTGAGACTCTGGTGGTACTGTTGTTGTCTTGTCTCATCACATGTCCAATCCACCGCCATCTACGTTGTTTTATTTCTGCTCTGATATCCTTCTGGGCACAGATTTCATGTAGTCTCTTATTACTTATTCTCTTGGCCAGTAGATCTTGCATATCGCTACATGTAGTTTAGTGTTAAACTTTCGACTGGCCTGTACTGTATAGATTAATACTTTTTTAAATCAAATAAAAATGATGATTAAATATAAAAATATAAATCCTGACTAAACACAAACCAAAATGGTTAAAATTAAAAAACAATATATCTCTTTCAAAGACGAATAATCAATTCGTGAATGTTTAACTTAAAAATTGCATTTAAAACCATTGTTATCCTTGAAAAATCTGTATAATATGTAACGAATAAATGTCAGCTGGTAATCTGGTATGGTGTTCACTTCGGGCTTTATAAATACATGATTACCTCTGTATCTTCTCTGACTCAACAATCGATCGCATTCTACCAAACGGTCCATCGTTTTCAACGTAACGTTGTCGTCCTCGACCGTACGCTCTGTCTTCTCTGATTTTTTTTTCGAACAACGCTCTGTCGTCTTTGACCTTACGTTCTGCTGTCTTTGGACTAAAGTTCTGTCGTTTTCGACCTTACACTCTTTCGTCATCGAGCTAATATTCTATCGTCTTTGAGCTGTCGGCTTGACGCTATCTCGCCATTGGCCTAACTCTCTTTCGTCTTCGATTTAATGTTCTGTCGTTTTCGACCTAACGCTTTTTCGTCTTTGAAAGACCTGACACTTCTTCGTTTCTTTTGTTTGTCTCTTGGTATGGTGTTCAATTTTCGCAAATTCCAAGTATTGCCGTTGACTTTACCTTCTATTGTACGTCTAACGTCGTGACAGAACTATACTGGGAATTTGTCCATATGCGGCTACCTTATATATATCAGTAGGTTTTAATAGAAGTGACATCGCTATTTAATTAAAAGAGCTAGAGAAGATCAATGTTTTCCATTTACATCATTTATCATAATTTATGGTCTCCAATTTCATTACAGGGTTGTCGAAAGTTTAACACTGAGTCACTGAGCTAACAAATTAGTGACAAATCGAGTAGGTTAGATACATCTCAACAGCTTTTCGACATATGCTTATCTCTTGGTAGCTTTTGTATCACTAGCTACCCATATTTCTGCCACCCAGCATTTATCAGTGTTAAACTTTCGACAGGTCTTTCCAGTACCGTGAATGATTTACTGGTGTGAAGCTAGCCCGCAATTCTAGCCCGCAATTTTTTAAATATCATCAAGCGGGCAATTCGATTTTATTTAAATACGGTTAATCCTAATATCATTCCATTTATAAATATTTGATATTTAGGGCGACCTGCTATTGCACACAACTTTTTATAAAGACCACCTGTATATTAAGACCACAGGAACCGTGATTCTAAGTGTGATTACGAAATTACGCATAGGGCGAAAAATGAGTTTCCCATCTAGGGCTTTCAACCACGGGTAGATCTATCCAATTGCAACATTTGGTGAAAATTTCAAGAACCCTAGAGGGGTAGAACGGGTCTTACGAGAGCTCAGAAGGACCATACCCCCCTTTTGATATGTGATTTCGTAAGGACCTGCTACGTTTGAAGTAGCGTACACAGAGAAAATACTTTCCCCATCTAGGCTTTTAATCACGGTAGATCTATCCAATTGCAACATTTGGTGAAAATTTCAAGAACCCTAGAGGGTAGAACGGGTCTTACGAGAGCTCAGAAGGACCATACCCCCCTTTTGTTATGATTTCGTAAGGACCTGCTACGTTTGAAGTAGCGTACACAGAGAAATGCGTTTCCCCATCTAGGCCTTTTAACCACGGGTAGATCTATCAATTGCAACATTTGGTGAAAATTTCAAGAACCCTAGAGGGGTAGAACGGGTCTTACGAGAGCTCAGAAGGACCATACCCCCCTTTTGATATGTGATTTCGTAAGGACCTGCTAGTTTGAAGTAGCGTACACAGAGAAAATGCGTTTCCCCATCGGGCCTTTTAACCACGGGTAGATCTATCCAATTGCAACATTTGGTGAAAATTTCAAGAACCCTAGAGGGGTAGAACGGGTCTTACGAGAGCTCAGAAGGACCATACCCCCTTTTGATATGTGATTTCGTAAGGACCTGCTACGTTTGAAGTAGCGTACACAGAGAAAATGCGTTTCCCCATCTAGGCCTTTTAACCACGGGTAGATCTATCCAATTGCAACATTTGGTGAAAATTTCAAGAACCCTAGAGGGGTAGAACGGGTCTTACGAGAGCTCAGAAGGACCATACCCCCCTTTTGATATGTGATTTCGTAAGGACCTGCTACGTTTGAAGTAGCGTACACAGAGAAAATGCGTTTCCCCATCTAGGCCTTTTAACCACGGGTAGATCTATCCAATTGCAACATTTGGTGAAAATTTCAAGAACCCTAGAGGGGTAGAACGGGTCTTACGAGAGCTCAGAAGGACCATACCCCCCTTTTGATATGTGATTTCGTAAGGACCTGCTACGTTTGAAGTAGCGTACACAGAGAAAATGCGTTTCCCCATCTAGGCCTTTTAACCACGGGTAGATCTATCCAATTGCAACATTTGGTGAAAATTTCAAGAACCCTAGAGGGGTAGAACGGGTCTTACGAGAGCTCAGAAGGACCATACCCCCCTTTTGATATGTGATTTCGTAAGGACCTGCTAAGTTTGAAGTAGCGTACACAGAGAAAATGCGTTTCCCCATCTAGGCCTTTTAACCACGGGTAGATCTATCCAATTGCAACATTTGGTGAAAATTTCAAGAACCCTAGAGGGGTAGAACGGGTCTTACGAGAGCTCAGAAGGACCATACCCCCCTTTTGATATGTGATTTCGTAAGGACCTGCTACGTTTGAAGTAGCGTACACAGAGAAAATGCGTTTCCCCATCTAGGCCTTTTAACCACGGGTAGATCTATCCAATTGCAACATTTGGTGAAAATTTCAAGAACCCTAGGGGTAGAACGGGTCTTACGAGAGCTCAGAAGGACCATACCCCCCTTTTGATATGTGATTTCGTAAGGACCTGCTACGTTTGAAGTAGCGTACACAGAAAAATGCGTTTCCCCATCTAGGCCTTTTAACCACGGTAGATCTATCCAATTGCAACATTTGGTGAAAATTTCAAGAACCCTAGAGGGGTAGAACGGGTCTTACGAGAGCTCAGAAGGACCATACCCCCCTTTTGATATGTGATTTCGTAAGGACCTGCTACGTTTGAAGTAGCGTACACAGAGAAAATGCGTTTCCCCATCTAGGCCTTTTAACCACGGGTAGATCTATCCAATTGCAACATTTGGTGAAAATTTCAAGAACCCTAGAGGGGTAGAACGGGTCTTACGAGAGCTCAGAAGGACCATACCCCCCTTTTGATATGTGATTTCGTAAGGACCTGCTACGTTTGAAGTAGCGTACACAGAGAAAATGCGTTTCCCCATCTAGGCCTTTTAACCACGGGTAGATCTATCCAATTGCAACATTTGGTGAAAATTTCAAGAACCCTAGAGGGGTAGAACGGTCTTACGAGAGCTCAGAAGGACCATACCCCCCTTTTGATATGTGATTTCGTAAGGACCTGCTACGTTTGAAGTAGCGTACACAGAGAAAATGCGTTTCCCCATCTAGGCCTTTTAACCACGGGTAGATCTATCCAATTGCAACATTTGGTGAAAATTTCAAGAACCCTAGAGGGGTAGAACGGGTCTTACGAGAGCTCAGAAGGACCATACCCCCCTTTTGATATGTGATTTCGTAAGGACCTGCTACGTTTGAAGTAGCGTACACAGAGAAAATGCGTTTCCCCATCTAGGCCTTTTAACCACGGGTAGATCTATCCAATTGCAACATTTGGTGAAAATTTCAAGAACCCTAGAGGGGTAGAACGGGTCTTACGAGAGCTCAGAAGGACCATACCCCCCTTTTGATATGTGATTTCGTAAGGACCTGCTACGTTTGAAGTAGCGTACACAAGAAAATGCGTTTCCCCATCTAGGCCTTTTAACCACGGGTAGATCTATCCAATTGCAACATTTGGTGAAAATTTCAAGAACCCTAGAGGGGTAGAACGGGTCTTACGAGAGCTCAGAAGGACCATACCCCCCTTTTGATATGTGATTTCGTAAGGACCTGCTACGTTTGAAGTAGCGTACACAGAGAAAATGCGTTTCCCCATCTAGGCCTTTTAACCACGGGTAGATCTATCCAATTGCAACATTTGGTGAAAATTTCAAGAACCCTAGAGGGGTAGAACGGGTCTTACGAGAGCTCAGAAGGACCATACCCCCCTTTTGATATGTGATTTCGTAAGGACCTGCTACGTTTGAAGTAGCGTACACAGAGAAAATGCGTTTCCCCATCTAGGCCTTTTAACCACGGGTAGATCTATCCAATTGCAACATTTGGTGAAAATTTCAAGAACCCTAGAGGGGTAGAACGGGTCTTACGAGAGCTCAGAAGGACCATACCCCCTTTTGATATGTGATTTCGTAAGGACCTGCTACGTTTGAAGTAGCGTACACAGAGAAAATGCGTTTCCCCATCTAGGCCTTTTAACCACGGGTAGATCTATCCAATTGCAACATTTGGTGAAAATTTCAAGAACCCTAGAGGGGTAGAACGGGTCTTACGAGAGCTCAGAAGGACCATACCCCCCTTTTGATATGTGATTTCGTAAGGACCTGCTACGTTTGAAGTAGCGTACACAGAGAAAATGCGTTTCCCCATCTAGGCCTTTTAACCACGGGTAGATCTATCCAATTGCAACATTTGGTGAAAATTTCAAGAACCCTAGAGGGGTAGAACGGGTCTTACGAGAGCTCAGAAGGACCATACCCCCTTTTGATATGTGATTTCGTAAGGACCTGCTACGTTTGAAGTAGCGTACACAGAGAAAATGCGTTTCCCCATCTAGGCCTTTTAACCACGGGTAGATCTATCCAATTGCAACATTTGGTGAAAATTTCAAGAACCCTAGGGGTAGAACGGGTCTTACGAGAGCTCAGAAGGACCATACCCCCTTTTGATATGTGATTTCGTAAGGACCTGCTACGTTTGAAGTAGCGTACACAGAGAAAATGCGTTTCCCCATCTAGGCCTTTTAACCACGGGTAGATCTATCCAATTGCAACATTTGGTGAAAATTTCAAGAACCCTAGAGGGGTAGAACGGGTCTTACGAGAGCTCAGAAGGACCATACCCCCCTTTTGATATGTGATTTCGTAAGGACCTGCTACGTTTGAAGTAGCGTACACAGAGAAAATGCGTTTCCCCATCTAGGCCTTTTAACCACGGGTAGATCTATCCAATTGCAACATTTGGTGAAAATTTCAAGAACCCTAGAGGGGTAGAACGGGTCTTACGAGAGCTCAGAAGGACCATACCCCCCTTTTGATATGTGATTTCGTAAGGACCTGCTACGTTTGAAGTAGCGTACACAGAGAAAATGCGTTTCCCCATCTAGGCCTTTTAACCACGGGTAGATCTATCCAATTGCAACATTTGGTGAAAATTTCAAGAACCCTAGAGGGGTAGAACGGGTCTTACGAGAGCTCAGAAGGACCATACCCCCCTTTTGATATGTGATTTCGTAAGGACCTGCTACGTTTGAAGTAGCGTACACAGAGAAAATGCGTTTCCCCATCTAGGCCTTTTAACCACGGGTAGATCTATCCAATTGCAACATTTGGTGAAAATTTCAAGAACCCTAGAGGGGTAGAACGGGTCTTACGAGAGCTCAGAAGGACCATACCCCCCTTTTGATATGTGATTTCGTAAGGACCTGCTACGTTTGAAGTAGCGTACACAGAGAAAATGCGTTTCCCCATCTAGGCCTTTTAACCACGGGTAGATCTATCCAATTGCAACATTTGGTGAAAATTTCAAGAACCCTAGAGGGGTAGAACGGGTCTTACGAGAGCTCAGAAGGACCATACCCCCCTTTTGATATGTGATTTCGTAAGGACCTGCTACGTTTGAAGTAGCGTACACAGAGAAAATGCGTTTCCCCATCTAGGCCTTTTAACCACGGGTAGATCTATCCAATTGCAACATTTGGTGAAAATTTCAAGAACCCTAGAGGGGTAGAACGGGTCTTACGAGAGCTCAGAAGGACCATACCCCCCTTTTGATATGTGATTTCGTAAGGACCTGCTACGTTTGAAGTAGCGTACACAGAGAAAATGCGTTTCCCCATCTAGGCCTTTTAACCACGGGTAGATCTATCCAATTGCAACATTTGGTGAAAATTTCAAGAACCCTAGAGGGGTAGAACGGGTCTTACGAGAGCTCAGAAGGACCATACCCCCTTTTGATATGTGATTTCGTAAGGACCTGCTACGTTTGAAGTAGCGTACACAGAGAAAATGCGTTTCCCCATCTAGGCCTTTTAACCACGGGTAGATCTATCCAATTGCAACATTTGGTGAAAATTTCAAGAACCCTAGAGGGGTAGAACGGGTCTTACGAGAGCTCAGAAGGACCATACCCCCCTTTTGATATGTGATTTCGTAAGGACCTGCTACGTTTGAAGTAGCGTACACAGAGAAAATGCGTTTCCCCATCTAGGCCTTTTAACCACGGGTAGATCTATCCAATTGCAACATTTGGTGAAAATTTCAAGAACCCTAGAGGGGTAGAACGGGTCTTACGAGAGCTCAGAAGGACCATACCCCCTTTTGATATGTGATTTCGTAAGGACCTGCTACGTTTGAAGTAGCGTACACAGAGAAAATGCGTTTCCCCATCTAGGCCTTTTAACCACGGGTAGATCTATCCAATTGCAACATTTGGTGAAAATTTCAAGAACCCTAGAGGGGTAGAACGGGTCTTACGAGAGCTCAGAAGGACCATACCCCCCTTTTGATATGTGATTTCGTAAGGACCTGCTACGTTTGAAGTAGCGTACACAGAGAAAATGCGTTTCCCCATCTAGGCCTTTTAACCACGGGTAGATCTATCCAATTGCAACATTTGGTGAAAATTTCAAGAACCCTAGAGGGGTAGAACGGGTCTTACGAGAGCTCAGAAGGACCATACCCCCTTTTGATATGTGATTTCGTAAGGACCTGCTACGTTTGAAGTAGCGTACACAGAGAAAATGCGTTTCCCCATCTAGGCCTTTTAACCACGGGTAGATCTATCCAATTGCAACATTTGGTGAAAATTTCAAGAACCCTAGAGGGGTAGAACGGGTCTTACGAGAGCTCAGAAGGACCATACCCCCCTTTTGATATGTGATTTCGTAAGGACCTGCTACGTTTGAAGTAGCGTACACAGAGAAAATGCGTTTCCCCATCTAGGCCTTTTAACCACGGGTAGATCTATCCAATTGCAACATTTGGTGAAAATTTCAAGAACCCTAGAGGGGTAGAACGGGTCTTACGAGAGCTCAGAAGGACCATACCCCCTTTTGATATGTGATTTCGTAAGGACCTGCTACGTTTGAAGTAGCGTACACAGAGAAAATGCGTTTCCCCATCTAGGCCTTTTAACCACGGGTAGATCTATCCAATTGCAACATTTGGTGAAAATTTCAAGAACCCTAGAGGGGTAGAACGGGTCTTACGAGAGCTCAGAAGGACCATACCCCCTTTTGATATGTGATTTCGTAAGGACCTGCTACGTTTGAAGTAGCGTACACAGAGAAAATGCGTTTCCCCATCTAGGCCTTTTAACCACGGGTAGATCTATCCAATTGCAACATTTGGTGAAAATTTCAAGAACCCTAGAGGGGTAGAACGGGTCTTACGAGAGCTCAGAAGGACCATACCCCCCTTTTGATATGTGATTTCGTAAGGACCTGCTACGTTTGAAGTAGCGTACACAGAGAAAATGCGTTTCCCCATCTAGGCCTTTTAACCACGGGTAGATCTATCCAATTGCAACATTTGGTGAAAATTTCAAGAACCCTAGAGGGGTAGAACGGGTCTTACGAGAGCTCAGAAGGACCATACCCCCTTTTGATATGTGATTTCGTAAGGACCTGCTACGTTTGAAGTAGCGTACACAGAGAAAATGCGTTTCCCCATCTAGGCCTTTTAACCACGGGTAGATCTATCCAATTGCAACATTTGGTGAAAATTTCAAGAACCCTAGAGGGGTAGAACGGGTCTTACGAGAGCTCAGAAGGACCATACCCCCCTTTTGATATGTGATTTCGTAAGGACCTGCTACGTTTGAAGTAGCGTACACAGAGAAAATGCGTTTCCCCATCTAGGCCTTTTAACCACGGGTAGATCTATCCAATTGCAACATTTGGTGAAAATTTCAAGAACCCTAGAGGGGTAGAACGGGTCTTACGAGAGCTCAGAAGGACCATACCCCCCTTTTGATATGTGATTTCGTAAGGACCTGCTACGTTTGAAGTAGCGTACACAGAGAAAATGCGTTTCCCCATCTAGGCCTTTTAACCACGGGTAGATCTATCCAATTGCAACATTTGGTGAAAATTTCAAGAACCCTAGAGGGGTAGAACGGGTCTTACGAGAGCTCAGAAGGACCATACCCCCCTTTTGATATGTGATTTCGTAAGGACCTGCTACGTTTGAAGTAGCGTACACAGAGAAAATGCGTTTCCCCATCTAGGCCTTTTAACCACGGGTAGATCTATCCAATTGCAACATTTGGTGAAAATTTCAAGAACCCTAGAGGGGTAGAACGGGTCTTACGAGAGCTCAGAAGGACCATACCCCCCTTTTGATATGTGATTTCGTAAGGACCTGCTACGTTTGAAGTAGCGTACACAGAGAAAATGCGTTTCCCCATCTAGGCCTTTTAACCACGGGTAGATCTATCCAATTGCAACATTTGGTGAAAATTTCAAGAACCCTAGAGGGGTAGAACGGGTCTTACGAGAGCTCAGAAGGACCATACCCCCTTTTGATATGTGATTTCGTAAGGACCTGCTACGTTTGAAGTAGCGTACACAGAGAAAATGCGTTTCCCCATCTAGGCCTTTTAACCACGGGTAGATCTATCCAATTGCAACATTTGGTGAAAATTTCAAGAACCCTAGAGGGGTAGAACGGGTCTTACGAGAGCTCAGAAGGACCATACCCCCTTTTGATATGTGATTTCGTAAGGACCTGCTACGTTTGAAGTAGCGTACACAGAGAAAATGCGTTTCCCCATCTAGGCCTTTTAACCACGGGTAGATCTATCCAATTGCAACATTTGGTGAAAATTTCAAGAACCCTAGAGGGGTAGAACGGGTCTTACGAGAGCTCAGAAGGACCATACCCCCCTTTTGATATGTGATTTCGTAAGGACCTGCTACGTTTGAAGTAGCGTACACAGAGAAAATTACTTTCCCCATCTAGGGCTTTTAATCACGGGTAGATCCATCCAATTGCAACATTTGGTTTTCAAGAACCCTAGAGGCGAAGAACGGGACTAACAAGAGCTCGGAATTACTATGATAACTAGTTTTCTGTTTTTAATTACATGGAATGTTGGAAATCATATTTCCAACATTTATTACAAAATGTAACAAGTTGAAAAACTAAATACAATGTTTATTTATTTTAACCATAAAATAAAAATTATAGTGTCGATGTAAGAAGAAACTGCATAATTATGCACCAGGTGTACCTTTTCAAACGCATTATGGCACATATAAAAAGTTTACAGAATTAATCAAAGTACTGAAAGTGCTCTATGTATTAGGTTGACTATGAGTTCTAAACGGCAAATACAACATCACCATTTACTTATTCTGTAACCATAATTATAATAAAACAACTAATATAAAACATGTTTATTTAAGCGATAGATACATATACTCATAATCGTCTGTTTAAATGATATGAATTTAACGTTTCCAAGTACGTTTAAACAATTTTAAGTGTAGAAATGTTGTCCGTTTATTTTAAATGTGGTTTTATGGAATTAATTTTGTAAGTTAAATTTTTATTTGGTAAATAATTAATATGAGAGTAAATTCTAAAACCGTAATTTATATGCAAAATCTGATGTTTTAAATTTCATTGATAAGTGTCTATTCTGTCAAGATGTTAGGACAATGACGTCAATGATAGGTTAAATCTGGGTGTTGGATGTACACAAACGACTCCAGGATTATTTTCACAACAATATTACACCATATGAACTATACCTATAGTGGGTTACTATATACATGTATATATATAACTATGTTATTTAATGATGTATGACAAATTTCAAATAAATTCATTGAGAAGATATAATTGTTTTTTACCCCTAAATCATTCAGCCACACCGTATGAGGAAACACATAATTAAAAGTATGTGATGTAATGTTAAATTCTCAATGTATTAATATTTCAAAACTAAACCGAGTGACGAATGCATTTTCTCATTTTGGCACTGTATCTTTAAAACAGTCATTGCAAAACAATAATATGTAATAGTCTGGCTGACAACTCTATTTTTATGCTTAAATTTACATTTGATGATATTTTTGTCAATGGTCAATAACTGACAATTCATTCTGAAATTTTTGCTTGGGATACATATAGTGGTTTTAGAGTGGATTCCAATCCAGATGTTACGATGTTAAGTCATTTTGGTGTCAAAGGTTCAAATAAGTGTAATTCTAACGATCATTTCATTCGAATACTTATATAAAACAAGCAATATGAGTACCGGAAATAAGGAAATTGTGGTTGTAGTTTAACATTTTGTTTATATAACACCCGCTTTGAAAGTGCCAAAATCACATATATTTTAAAAAGAACTGTCAATATTAAGCGTTAACGTGTACATGTAACTGAATACTGATGTCTTGAATACAATGCTTTTGTCTAACGTATATCCTAATTTCTCAATGACACTTTTTCACAACCATTAGAGTCTAATTATAATTCAGAGAAAGAACAGATTTAACATTAAATCTCAATTGGGTAAAAGTTGCAAAACATTTCAAATAAATAAATCTTAATCCTAGTGTAATTGTTCTGCAAACAACTAGACGCGCACTTGTTTGAATTACTGGGTACACCTTTAATAACTAAATAACTGACTGACGAATTACGGTACATCACTATTGATGTTTCTGATGATGTTTATTATGTAACGTAAACTACAGACGAGTTTTTGTAAGATAAATAATTGAATGACATATTCCACTGAACAAACTCGAAAAGTAATCGCACATTAATTACACTACATATTTTTATAGCTAAATTACTAAGGCGACATTTTGTTCTAGCTAATGCTTGACTTGAGTTTCACTTACTAGTAATGTGATCATCAGAATAAATGTAATAAAAATGTTAAATATCTAGTGTTTAATTAATAAAGATAATTAAAATGATTTCAGATTGTATAAAGAATATCGTTATTTCAATGAAACCGGATGACTTACTTTTGTATTCCGTTTTATAATAAGACACCTTGTTCAGTTAGTATCAAAACTAAAAAACATTATTTAGCGAGTATCAAAATCAAACACCTTATTCAGTGAGTATAAAAACACCGTATTCAGAGATTGACAAAATAAAAACACACTAGCGAGTGTAAAAACCCTTATACAGTGCTCTAAATATTTTTATTTCTCTGTATATGTTACAGAACAGAATTAAAAGGCATTAACAAAAACAATTTATACACACATCTATTATTATAACAACTTATAAATCCCACAATCTTTTAAGGTATATCCATACCATGGTGACGTCGTCGTTTTGTGCGTAAGGACAAACTCTCCGATTTTACGTCTTTCTACCTATGACGTCACGAATAAATGGTGTTCGGCACCTACCGAATTATGGCGGGACGCTCTAATGCGTATCATTTAGAATAATTATCTGCATTCACAAAAGCTTATAATTCACAACACCAATGTTGTGTATTATTTTTAAAGAACAAAATGTATAATTTAACGGAAATAAGGAAGATCTACACTTTTGAGGGCGCAAATCTAAATATTTGAAAGATTTGAGAACGTCGTTTAAAATTTGAGGTACTGTGTTTTATATCGCTGCTTTATGTGACTTTTTGGGAGAAGGGTTATTCAAATAAAAATAGTACGACGCAAACGCACGGTTGTTCAATAAACATACTTCATAATAATTTTTCTCAGTGTCAAATTTTGACTATGCTCTTGTATTTGCTTTTCATTTCAGCGGCCTAGAATCAAGAACCCTTCATCAATGTATACGACTCCTCTTTCCAATTTAATTCGTTGGTATTGGTAAGGGTTGCTAGGGGTACAGATAATATGGTATTTCAAATTCGTTTTGTTTTGCAAAGCCAAATAGCTCATTATCACTGTTTTTGCTTATTTGTTAACACCAAACGAAAAACATTGAGTTTAAAATTGTATCCTAGGACATTAATGGTGAGTTCTTATGTAAGGAATAAGGTTTCTAATCTTGGTTTTGATTTTAATGCAATTTTATGAAAAAAGTAGCTTGACTACCCTCTATTTTTTCTAAACTTATATATTCATGCGCAACACATGTTAAAATCAGCGATCGTATTTTTTATAAAACATCAAAATAACGAAAGGGTGTTACTTTTAGTTTTCCGAAATTTTAATGTTCTTTCTTGATAGGCGGCGCAGTAGAAAAATACCGCATGTCCGGAAGTAAAATCAATTAGTCCAAATTATCTTTATGACATAATGTTAAATTTAAATGCAAGACTCTTTTGGATTCTAAGCATGGCAAAAAGTATTAAAGCTTATTATTTTTGACCATTTATGTCGTGAAAATGTCCACCAGATGGCGCTTCAGAATTTTCTTAAGTATTCTGAATACCTACCTTGAAATTTTGGCATGTTGAGTGGTTAATGCCCATGTACAACATATTAAAATTTCAAAATATGTTTTCAATGTATGGGCCTACCTCAACATGTTCCCAGTTTATTCTAATTTTGTGTGCCCTTGTCGTGGAATACTGATATATGGAATACATTTCGATCTGTTTGTAGAGACACATCTTTTCTATTGCAATATTGTATTGGGGAAATGTATTGGACATTCTACATATATGGATATACTATTTAATTATTAAAATGCATAAATGAAAAATGCCAAAAATGATTACTTTGTGCTTCTTTCCAAATAAACATTATTTACTTCATTTTCTATAATCACGTGGGATTTGATTTTTATCTTGATCGAAAAATATGTTTAATATATTTGTTACATACTGACCAACAAAAACTGCATAGTTCAGTTTCAAGAAGCTTGCATTTCATTGTTCGGCTGCTTATAAAATTAATATTGTGTTTAATTTTATACTGGAAATCTTGATTTTTTGTTTCATCGGTGACAAGAAAACATAATTAATCAACACATCCAATCTCTTATTTTTGTGCAAAATTTCTAATTTCTTTTAGATATATATGTAAAACATTTTGGAAACTATTTTCCTTTATTTCAATTTAGTTATAAAACTATTTCTGACTTCTCTAAGCGGATTTTCTTGTAGCTGGATTGCACTTTTCCAGATTTCCGGAATTGTATCAATCAAGGTGTAATAATTTAGATTATTAATATTAAAATCAAACTTAGCTGTAAACTCATTATAAGACATAATATTTCCTTCATCATTTGTTAAAACCTTTATAAAATTAATATTTTCTTTTGCCCACATTTTCCAAAAGTTTTATTTGTTTTAATGTTAGGATTTTACCAGAGATATTGTGACATTACGTCATTTGTGTTTGTGATGTAATTATTTGGTAAATTGGCCCATGCAGTGATCACCGATCACCAGAATTTATTAATCAACGGTGTGATTGAAGCAAACCCATCTTTAAAAACATTAGCACCCTCGAACTCTTCGAGATCATCCAGAAGCAGACATTTCCATGGTAAAATGGCAGAGCGGATTTTCTGCACCCATGAAATCTTTTGACAAAAGAACTTGATATGGGATACCTTTAAACTACCTTCATCATAATTCAAAAAACCAATACACCTCGTTTTATTTTATTCAATTTGATGTTCCATATGAAAGAGAACATCAATCTATTTATTTCATTTATTATGTCGTTTGGAAGATCTGGCACTTAAGAATGACAAATCATTCAGAACAGAAGCTTCTTAAAGGACTCAAGTTAATCTGTATAATTTTCTGGGTAAAAATCTATATCTCCCAAATTATATTTTATACCCAAAAGTTTGAAATTTCCTTTTCAATTCCATTCTATTTTTCTGTCAGTTCTAAGTTTATCACCACAACCCCGTTTACCCCATCTAAATAACTTGTTTTTATCGAAAATAGCTTTTAAACCGGAACAGACAGAGAAGTAATCTACTCAATTTAATGCTTTAAAACAATTTATTTATTGAATCACCGAAACCATATAGGACTGTTTTAATTCGTTTAGCAAACACAGTTGATGCAATTTTATAGTCTACATTTAAAAAGATATAGGGCCCTAATGTTGTAGAAAATGTTTTGGTTTTCTTTTTTAGGCGAACAAGTTATATCTTCCTGCCTTAAAGTTATTGACACGAAAAGTTATCAACCACATTTTGAGATAAACACCAAAACATCATTACACCAATTTTTACAGATTAGTACATACAAAATGCACGAGTGGTCTTACTAAGCGCCTATTTTGGCTGATTTCTAGTGCTGAAAAACTGAGACAGTTTAAGGAATCATTACATATCATTATCAATGTTAATATATTTGTCAAAACACAAGAACATGATCATAATGATATTGTTATGTCTGTAAGAAAATGAACAATTCCAACAATTTCAATTTCAAACATAAATTTTCTTTTGGAAAGTAGTAAGGAAAAAGTTGCTTTAGAACTGTCAAAACCTCCAAGAATCGAGAAAAAGTGAAAAAGAATAATAGCTTTCAGCATTGCATCATATCATAAATATGAAGTTATCATAACAAACATACCAATCCATGTCTAAACCAAAATCCCAAAGCATTATAAAAACAAATATTACTAATATATATTTTAATATCATCAAGATTGTTAAACAATATATGCCATCAACACTGAAAATAAAATATTTAACTCATCCACTATACTTTGGTCTACCTCAAGTGCAAATTCTGGTCGATTTCGTTTGATACATATATATACTTCTAAAACTTAGTTTTATATTATTTTGAGGTAATTACTCATAAATATGCCGAATTTTCTAGTATTAGAAAGTTTATATGTATATTTCATGATATAATTCACTCATTTGACCTTTGACCTTTTTATGATCTTCAGTACCAAACCCTAGTGATGATCTACACATTTCAAGAAATTATTTAAACATGAATGGCAGCCATTAAGGAAACTAACATCAAAAGAAGGTATAATAGTTCCTTATTTATTTATTCCTCGTTTTTGTCCTATCATCTATATACTTTTAATAAAAAAGCGGATTTTGCCTTTAAACTACTGGTGATTCCCGTCCAAATCTCGGGATTTTATACTCAGTGGTGCCGATATGTATTTATCTGGTCTTGTTTGTCTGTTGAATCATTTATTGTTTTACATTCTTATTTGCATAGGATATTAAAAATGTTTTCAATTGCAAATTTTTCTCTTTTATATTACTACGTTAAAAAGTGTATACGTGTTCGCTATGTCCATTTTGATAATCAGAGTAATCCAATTGTCACAAAATCAACAGCATCTTAGCACTAAATATTACTTAAACGCCATTGAAAACATCACATTCATATCGATTAAACATATGTCCTTAGTAATATTATTATCTGATGAAAATATTTATTTTACTTCTGTTTTATTGTAACATTCAGAACATAACATATATTAATATTTTATATATAGCTAAAAGCTAAATCTCTACCTAGAGTACTCTCAGTACTTTGATTAATTTCTATATACATGTATATGATGTTTTGCAGACTGGCATAGTAAACTTGGTGGATATGATCTTTTCTTACATCTTCACAAATTTATGTTTCAAAAATTAATTATTCTACATGTATTTGGACAAGATTTTGGCAATATTTATCTTAAAATTTTGTTTATTTAACGTCATGCAGTTTTAAAAACAGCCATCACTATACAATATGTTCTATTTATCTCAAAATTATTGCAAATAAAAGTTATATGTTTTTTGCAAGATAAGGGCACATTATGTCCATATAATTTTTCCATTCAGTGACCTTTGACCTCATTTTTTGCAATGCGTCATCCACCCTGGCGTCTATCATATGCTTATTTGCAAACTCGACTAAATTCCATTAGCTTACTTCTTTTGAATTTACCAAAAAGCTTCGAAGTCTCGGCTTTTCCAAAATAAATAAAAATAAATAAATAAATAAATAAATAAAAAATACTATACAAACGAAATCAATATCTTAGTCATGGAATTACACATGACCAAAAATGTCTATTTAAAATTACAAAAATTAAAATCTAAATTAAAATCGGCTTCAAATATATTCATAATTATAACTCATAAAGATATAAAACTCTATTATGATTATGAAGACCATTGCAACAAATATAGTCCAGATTTAGCATTTTCAGGATTAATTTTCAAATGAGGTCAGTACCTTGGCTTTTAAACTTGATCAATGGTAAAAGAGCAGTGTAAGTAAAAACTCAAAATTGAAATGTAACAAATATAGAGGAAAAAGCTCACAATTTCAAAACTAATTCAGAGCTTTAACATTTACTCCGTTTTGAATGCCATGCTATGAAAACATGAAAACTAAAAATGGCCTAAGCTCACATAAAGTTTTAAAAGTTTATCAACAATACAGTTTTTATTGTCGAGTTCGACTTTGTCTTCGTGTTGAAAATCATTGCTTCTAAACATAAAAAAGTTATAGACAAATGTATATCAAATATGTAAAATCAAACAAAACACGGAATAAATGAATTAAGTCATGATCTTGACCCTTCACTCTGAACAAATTACAAGTTTCAGATCCTTAAAACGTCAAATATCGCATCATCTGAATGACCAAAGGTCATATGATTTTTTGTGAAAAAAGATGAAAAAGAAACGTAACAAGAAAATTCAGTGAATTAGTATTCCTTGGAATACTATTTTAAGGGAATATTTCACTAATACATTCTTTACATAAGTTGCTTATTTCTCATGAATAGCTTTGAAATTTACTCCATACAAAGACTCCATAGAGAGTCCTCAAAAAGTGTAGGCTAAGAATATTGGCAAACCAACGTTGGGTTTTTAATATGATTATATTTCCGTGCGCTCCAGTTTTAGGTAATTCCGTGCAAGGGACCCAAATAGTGCGTAACACAATATGCGGCCATGTGCTTCGTTCAAAGATTTTTAATAAAAAAAATAAAATTACAAATGTATGGAAACAGAGCCATGATATTTTATTTAGAAAGGCAATTACGTTTGGAATACGGTGATATGATATTCGCGTAGTAATATGATTACCTAACAAGCCTAAAGACCGAGGGCTTATTTTACTTCATGTACGCCACTTCAGGTATCATAAAACAGTTTCGTATTTTCGTCCATGGTCTAAACTTCAAAAATAATCAAGAAAATTGCCATAGCAACGATTTGTTGCCCTAACAACCGGAAAATGATGATTAAATCAAAAACATTAGAAAGGAAGATGCAGCGAAACGTACTTGAACATATAACTAGCGGTAAATTGTGTTGTGTGTGTACGAATCTACGGCCAGCTCATAATGGTCTCATGCGACATGTTAATAGTGCTATTTTGTACCTTTGACGAAACGTCATTTATCTCGAAAACGATCAGTTAAGGCCAAGTGGTACAAATGGGCACTATCCTACAAGTTTCTGATTTTTTCCATACTTGTAAAACTTTTTGAGGCGCATCTGAAAATGTAAAAAATATAGGGGTCACCTTTTTACTTTTTTAGCTATAAAGCGTCAAATATTCAAAAAATGTCGTACTTTTAACATAGGATCAATAGGAAATCGCAATTTTTCAGGCTCTGAAAAATTGGAAAAAGTGTAGAAAATTTACAGATTGTCCTACAATGTTTTGAAAAACTAACATAATGTAGTTCTTAATTCAAATTTTCCGAAAATGTAAAGAAATGCATATGTCCCCTTGCTTGATTTTTCGGTATAAAACTTCAAAGACGTAATCTGATGCGAAAAATATGACCAAATTAACAATAACGTCATGTTTTTTTACGATATTGCTAAAGGATCGGCAAACTTGCCAACTTTACGTCAATGTGTCGTTAACTAGGAGTGTTGTGTTTGTGCTTCTCGCTGTATTTTAATTTTATGATTTGTATAAAAATTACTTCATCAGTTAGATTATTTTGTATTCCTAGTCACTAAAGAATAATAATAAGGATAGAAAAAAGATTATTACTTCGAATAGCAGAAGAGCAAGGTCTTATCATCCGAAATGAGAGTCAATGATGATACTTCAAAATGCAAGAATACGGGTTGATCAGACCGGGAAATATTATCAATGGCTACATTTAAAACATGAAAAATATATTGAACTATTGAGACAAAATCTTGAGTGGAGTAAAAAAATCATTATAATTCAAAACATTTTACTTGGCCGAAGAAAGCGTCTGTTAAAAAACCACCGAGCTCGAAAAACGTCATTCAGAAATCTCGTGCGCATTCAAATTACACCCCTTATTTCAGTTAAAATTTTCATGACGTCATTGCAAATAGATTTTAAAAGTCTTAGTGTATGAAAAATATGAAAATTCTAAATTTTTGAAATCTGAAAGAATTTTGAAAATCAATACAATATTAAAAAGATATCATCAATTAAGTTTTTGTGGAAAAACGGCTTTATCAATTGAAGACATGAAAGGCAAACTTTAGTGAATCATTGGTATCTGTTGAACATATCCGTGTACCGTATTTACGATACATTTCTTGTATATTTTCATAAATATTTTTAATTGATAGATATTATGATTTTATTCCTTGTAAGTTATTGAATCCAAATTACAGTTACTTTAAGCTAGAACTTTGAATAATACAATCATAGAGCATAGATTTGTACACGCCGTGCGTAACGTCAGCGTCCATTTGTACCACTTGGCCTTAAGGGTTGTTATTTTTCCCCATATTTTGTAGTATTTTAACCGAACTTTTTAAACACCAAAAAATTGGACCTTATTTATATGTAGGGTTCCAAATATAGCAGGTCCTTACGAAATCACATATCAAAAGGGGGTATGGTCCTTCTGAGCTCTCGTAAGACCCGTTCTACCCCTCTAGGGTTCTTGAAATTTTCACCAAATGTTGCAATTGGATAGATCTACCCGTGGTTAAAAGGCCTAGATGGGGAAACGCATTTTCTCTGTGTACGCTACTTCAAACCTAGCAGGTCCTTACGAAATCACATATCAAAAGGGGGGTATGGTCCTTCTGAGCTCTCGTAAGACCCGTTCTACCCCTCTAGGGTCTTGAAATTTTCACCAAATTTGCAATTAGATAGATTACCCGTGGTTAAAAGGCCTAGATGGGGAATCGCATTTTCTCTGTGTACGCTACTTCAAACCTAGCAGGTCCTTACGAAATCACATATCAAAAAGGGGGTATGGTCCTTCTGAGCTCTCGTAAGACCCGTTCTACCCCTCTAGGGTTCTTGAAATTTTCACCAAATGTTGCAATTGGATAGATCTACCCGTGGTTAAAAGGCCTAGATGGGGAAACGCATTTTCTCTGTGTACGCTACTTCAAACCTAGCAGGTCCTTACGAAATCACATATCAAAAGGGGGTATGGTCCTTCTGAGCTCTCGTAAGACCCGTTCTACCCCTCTAGGGTTCTTGAAATTTTCACCAAATGTTGCAATTGGATAGATCTACCCCTGGTTAAAAGGCCTAGATGGGGAAACGCATTTTCTCTGTGTACGCTACTTCAAACCTAGCAGGTCCTTACGAAATCACATATCAAAAGGGGGGTATGGTCCTTCTGAGCTCTCGTAAGACCCGTTCTACCCTCTAGGGTTCGTGAAATTTTCACCAAATGTTGCAATTGGATAGATCTACCCGTGGTTAAAAGGCCTAGATGGGGAAACGCATTTTCTCTGTGTACGCTACTTCAAACCTAGCAGGTCCTTACGAAATCACATATCAAAAGGGGGGTATGGTCCTTCTGAGCTCTCGTAAGACCCGTTCTCTACCCCTCTAGGGTTCTTGAAATTTTCACCAAATGTTGCAATTGGATAGATCTACCCGTGGTTAAAAGGCCTAGATGGGGAAACGCATTTTCTCTGTGTACGCTACTTCAAACCTAGCAGGTCCTTACGAAATCACATATCAAAAGGGGGGTATGGTCCTTCTGAGCTCTCGTAAGACCCGTTCTACCCCTCTAGGTTCTTGAAATTTTCACCAAATGTTGCAATTGGATAGATCTACCCGTGGTTAAAAGGCCTAGATGGGGAAACGCATTTTCTCTGTGTACGCTACTTCAACCTAGCAGGTCCTTACGAAATCACATATCAAAAGGGGGTATGGTCCTTCTGAGCTCTCGTAAGACCCGTTCTACCCCTCTAGGGTTCTTGAAATTTTCACCAAATGTTGCAATTGGATAGATCTACCCGTGGTTAAAAGGCCTAGATGGGGAAACGCATTTTCTCTGTGTACGCTACTTCAAACCTAGCAGGTCCTTACGAAATCACATATCAAAAGGGGGGTATGGTTTCTGAGCTCTCGTAAGACCCGTTCTACCCCTCTAGGGTTCTTGAAATTTTCACCAAATGTTGCAATTAGATAGATCTACCCGTGGTTAAAAGGCCTAGATGGGGAATCGCATTTTCTCTGTGTACGCTACTTCAAACCTAGCAGGTCCTTACGAAATCACATATCAAAAGGGGGTATGGTCCTTCTGAGCTCTCGTAAGACCCGTTCTACCCCTCTAGGGTTCTTGAAATTTTCACCAAATGTTGCAATTGGATAGATCTACCCGTGGTTAAAAGGCCTAGATGGGGAAACGCATTTTCTCTGTGTACGCTACTTCAAACCTAGCAGGTCCTTACGAAATCACATATCAAAAGGGGGGTATGGTCCTTCTGAGCTCTCGTAAGACCCGTTCTACCCCTCTAGGGTTCTTGAAATTTTCACCAAATGTTGCAATTGGATAGATCTACCCGTGGTTAAAAGGCCTAGATGGGGAAACGCATTTTCTCTGTGTACGCTACTTCAAACCTAGCAGGTCCTTACGAAATCACATATCAAAAGGGGGGTATGGTCCTTCTGAGCTCTCGTAAGACCCGTTCTACCCCTCTAGGGTTCTTGAAATTTTCACCAAATGTTGCAATTGGATAGATCTACCCGTGGTTAAAAGGCCTAGATGGGGAAACGCATTTTCTCTGTGTACGCTACTTCAAACCTAGCAGGTCCTTACGAAATCACATATCAAAAGGGGGTATGGTCCTTCTGAGCTCTCGTAAGACCCGTATACCCCTTTAGGGTTCTTGAAATTTTCACCAAATGTTGCAATTGGATAGATCTACCCGTGGTTAAAAGGCCTAGATGGGGAAACGCATTTTCTCTGTGTACGCTACTTCAAACCTAGCAGGTCCTTACGAAATCACATATCAAAAGGGGGTATGGTCCTTCTGAGCTCTCGTAAGACCCGTTCTACCCCTCTAGGGTTCTTGAAATTTTCACCAAATGTTGCAATCGGATAGATCTACCCGTGGTTAAAAGCCCTAGATGGGGAAACTCATTTTACGCCCTATGCGTAATTTCGTAATCACACTTAGAATCACGGTTCCTGTGGTCTTAATATACAGGTGGTCTTTATAAAAAGTTGTGTGCAATACCAGGTCGCCGTAAATATCAAATATTTATAAATCGAATGATATTAGGACTAACTGTATTTAAATAAAATTGAATTGCCCGCTTGATGATATATAAAAAAATTGCGGGCTAGAATTGCGGGCTAGCTTCACACCAGTGAATGATTTAACAATAAGTTAACGGATTTAGGTACAGGGTTTTCGAAAGTTTAACACTAAGCTAACCAATTCGTACCGAATCAACAGCTCATCTCGGTCCAAGGTTAGCTATATCTCAATAGCTTTCATATATCTACCTACACATCTTTTCGACCACTACAGTACAGACCCGTCGAAAGTTCGACACTAAGCTAACAAATTATTGTGCGTCTTTTATACTTAGAGACAGTCTTTAATTAAAATTGCTATAATATCATTTGGTGTCTCATAAAATAACCACAATATATGTGTTTAAAAACAAAAATACTAACAAGGAAAAATACACGAAAAATTGAAATCATTACATTTATTTTTGTATATAGAGAAAAAATCTGCAAATTTACAAATATCGCGATTAGACTAAGAACTACAACACCCATTATGGACCCCATGTTCTAAACAATTGATATTCACGCCTGAATCACGCCTGTGTTGTAGACTTAACCAGTTTGTCCACTTTCAAATAATGTGATCCTAATGCTTTTTCACAAATAAAAACCATTTCAAAACTTCAAAACTACATACTTCACGTCATCTGAAATATTTCTTCTCCATGATTTTGTCAAAACTGATGCCAATAATAATTGTGATATATAAGTGATTTACATTGTAATTGTTGACCTTAGTTAAACCTTTTAATATATGCATATGGGGTAACTAAGGGAACATACTACAGCTGAATTTTAGTGAAAAATGTAAAATTTTCTCTATGTAGAAGAATAACAGAAAAAGTAAAGATAAAACAAAAAATAGTTCTAGATGCGCTTTTTGTGTCCAAAACAAAATATGATTGTTAGGTTTCGAATATTTAAAAAGTATAAAAATCATTTACGAAAACGACTGTCTCTAAACATTAAAGATGAACAATAGTACCGAATCGACAGCTTATCTCGGTCCAAGGTTAGATACATCTCAACAGCTTTTCGACATGTGCTTATCTCTTGGCAGCTTTTGTACCACTAGCTACCCATATCTCTGCCACTCGACACTTTTCAGTGTTAACCTTTCGACAGGTCTTTTTAGTACGAAAGTTTAACAATAAGCTAACCAATTAGTACCGAACCCACAACTCACCTTTGTCTCACAACAGCTGTTTGACATCTGCTACTTATCTCTCGGCAGCTTTACTATCTCTAGGTATCCATATCTCCACCATTCGGCCTCCGAGTTGAGTTGAGTAATGGTGTTAAACTTCAAAGTCAATAACACTTCACTTATATTGAGACATCGTCAGCTATAGGCGAAGGTGCAGAAATTTTACTTGTGCATTGTGCTGATGGCATTACACAGCAAGATTCTTTATCATGCCAAGCCTACCGTGACACTGGACCGCGTTTTTTTAAGTTCTCATACGAAAGAACCGTGTCTTTTGTAATGCCGAGTGCTGGGCGAAAGAACAGTTCGAACCCAGGACGTCTCACGGAGCACCACTCTAACATCTGGATTACCACAGTGGTCACTCAACAATCGAGCTTCGACCTTTTCAGTGTTAAATTTTCGACAGGCCTGTACTGTACATGAGCAGTATTGAGATGCTAAAAGCAGTATTTAAATAATCAAAACTAATATAAGTACAGGCCCGTCGAAAGTTTAACACTAAGCTTATGAATTGGTTCTGAATCGGAAACTTATATCAGCCCTCGTTGGTTACAGTACAGACCTTGAGCTATGGAATTATGGCCGAATCGACAGCTTATTTTAGCCCCTTTCTTGCTATCTTGACAGAGGCGGATCTAGAATTTAAAAAAGGGGGGCGGGCGTATAATGTGAGAGCCGATGGCTCGAACCTTGTAGGGGGGTCCGAGGGCATGCTCCCCCGGAAAATTTTGAAAAAAATGGCGCAAAAATCCTGTATTCTGGTGCAATCTGAGCTGCAGCAAAGAGTTTGTTATAAGCAATATGTATTTCGGGGCTGGTATCGAAAAATCAATATGAACAATATGTATTATTAGCGACAGAAAGGGGGGGGGGGGCGTACGCCCCCTACGTCCCCCGCTGAATCCGCCACTGCTTGACAGGTTTTCGGCAGTTGTTATCTACATTTATCGTTCGGTAGCTTTTCCGTCACTATATATCTATATTTCGGCCAAGATTTGACTTCTATTCGTCAGCTCAGTGTTAAACTTTCGACAGGTCTGTGCTGTATACATCCGCTGGAAAGCTGACCACTCACTTTTCGGACACTAAGTATTCAAATTTCGGTCACACGGCAGCCGAGCTTCGATTCCTTTTCGTTAGCACAGTGTTAAACTTTTGACAGGTCTGCACTGTATATATATATATCTACTCCTTAGCCATCTATCGGCACTTTTTGGGACACTAAGTATTCAAATTTCGGTCACTCGGCAGCCGTTCTTCAACTCCCTTTCGTTGGCTCAGCGTTAAACTTTCGACAGGTCTGTACTGTAATGTATCATCAAGTCATTGTATTGTGTCATCGGCATTGAGATGCTTTGTATAGTGAAAGTTCGATATTCACTCATAATAAACATACTGTTGTTATATTGAGATCACTTTAACTATGTATGGTTTAGTTTGAAGGTCCATCTTGTAGAGAATGATTCAGGATGTTGTTAATTATTCGGATATTTATCATAATTTCCATAATTATATCTACATATGCTTGTAAGTATTATTATTATTATTATTATTATTATTATTATGAAGAAGACGACGACGACGATGATTACATTTTGTATTATACAAACGATAAAACTGTTTGTATATCTAATACAATACTACTAGTTTCTAACTCTGAGCAATGACTGAAGAAAAGGACGCTTTGTGCAATTGTCAAAATATTACAATAAATTACAACATTTTTTTCGAAATGAAGCGATATTATATCTGTATGTTGAAAAGTTGTTAATGTTCAATTTCTTGTGTAATAAATCATGTTTAATAGCTGAAATCAAGTAGTTTTGCATTAAAAAAATTATAATAAAACAATTATAGCACCAATTTGAGGTCATATATGTTTAATTGACCACTGGATAGCAATATTGACCGAGGGCAAGCCCTCCATCAATATTGCTATTCAGTGGTCAATGGGTGGTGGTGCATGGCCGTTCTTAGTTGGTGGAGCTTTGTCTGGTTAATTCCGATCACGAACGAGACTCTAGCCTGCTAAATAGTTCATCGATCCATATCGCGTCGATGCAACTTCTTAGACGGACAAGTGGCTTGTAGCCACACGAGATTGAGCAATAAAAGGTCTGTGATGCCCTTAGATGTTCGGGGCTGCACATGCGCTACACTGAAGGAATAAACGTGTATTTGCCCTTGTCCGAAAGGGTTGGGTAACCCGTTGAACCTCCTTCGTGCTAGGGATTTAGGGTTGTAATTATTCCCCTGTATATTAATGTTACGGTAATATTACCCAAATAAAGCATGGAAAGGCTTGATTATTCGGCGATATACTTTTACTACCTTTATAGATGGTTTAAATTTTTCATGTAAAAAAAACCCACTTTTTGCTGAACGAACTGTATTTACAAGCTATTGGTTTATCATGCGTTGGCGTTAACGTACTCTCATGTAAACGAAACATTAAACTAAGCAACTTTAACATTTTAGATTTAATTTTTAAGTTATATAGTGTTTTAAACAAAACTTGCCGATACATTATTCCTCAAAGGAGGGCTTAAATATTGCAATTTCAGGTACGACATATTTAGTCACAAAGAACTGATTATTAGGACATATTGAAGATCGTCATTAATTGAAAAAATAAAAACACAGTTTGTGCATCCATGGCGGATGTTATATATATTGAAACATTTGTGGAACTATTTTGTTTATAACCGGAAATATCGTTTTCTATTCTGTATGTTATAGTATCACCCATGAGTATGACGTATTACACCATGTGACGAACATTTTGCTCAATGCAAAAATATTTACAATTGCAATATCTTTCCTTCAATAAAGTATTTGGCATCGACTATACTTTGCAACTTCATAGAGACATTGCTCCACGCACTGACATGATGATGTCAGATGTCAAATGCCCTCTTTGACCGACAGGAGACTGGCCCATTTTTATGAGGTGTACCAACATTGTATTTAAAATTGTTTTCAAATTAACATGGAAAATGTGAGACGGCAATAGATTAATTATATAAATATTGTAAATGTAAGAAACAAGGTAATTTTCCAATGTCTTTATGAACTTGCAAATTATAATGGGATGTCTCGAATTTTTCAATAAAAGGCTAAGCCTTATTTCTTAAATATAACCCTATCTATGACAAGGAGTTCAAATGCCGAATCGGCAGCTGATATTGGATCCACGTTAGCTATATCTCAGTACCACTGCGGTAGCTCAGTTGGTAGAGTGCTCGCTCCGTAAGTAGGAGGTCGTGGGTTCGATCCCCGACCGGGTCTCAGACTCAATACTTGAAAGTGGGTAGTGACTGTTCTTTCGCCAAGCACTCGGCATTACGAAATAAAAGTCACGGTTCTTTCGGATAAGAAATTAAAATAAACTAGGTCCGGTGTCACGGTAGGTGCGGTACGATAAAGAACACTGCTGTATAATGCCATCAGCGCAACGCAAAGGCGAACTTTCTGCAACTTCGTCTATAGCTGACGACGTCTTGTTATAAGTGAAATATTCTTGACTGGGACGTTAAACAATCGACTGCCGAACTTTGGCTATGTTTTATGAGCTCAGTGTTAACTTTTCGACAGCTCTTCCTGTATATATTATTTATCTGTGAATGGGTATAAAATGCGTAGACCAGCTGGCAAAATTATACAACCAAAGTTCCATTTACTGTATCTACATGTACATTTCAATTAATCTATGAAACGTTTACATAATATCTAGCATGGTCAATATTTTAAAAATATATTTTCAATTACAAAATTAAATATAGATTTTTAAAAAAAATATTCAATAAAACATGGCCTACACTTTTTTCCAATTTCAGCAGAGAGAGAGAGAGAGAAACTGAGAGAGAGAGAGAGAGAGAGAGAGAGAGAGAGAGAGAGAGAGAGAGGATGAGTGAACCTCGGGCATCTAATGATATATTTTACAATAACTTAGTTTACTTTCTGAAATTCAACACAAATACGCGATGGATTTTTATCTTTATAATTCCTAAAGTGTTTATCATAAGTCACAGCAGTTTCGTTGAAATATTGGATTTTTGTGACATTTGTGACTACCCAAACACAATACAAATGTATGTTGTACACTGTCCTCCATAAATGACCATAGATGTTTAAAACTGGTCCTTTCATACATAGATTCAAAATCTTTAAAGAGAGGCCGCGGTGGCCTAATGGATAAGACGTCAGTTGTCAAATCCAGGGTATCTCACCGCTGTGAGTTCGAGTCCCGCTCAGACCACATGTGGGAAAGTAAATTTCCCTTGCCGTTGACCTTTACTGATTCACCTGGTATCAGTATAATGGACTGGAGGAGTGGTACGCTTGTCTGCGGCTTACTGACTCTGTGAGCTAGCACGTTAAAGTCGCCCCGAGTGCGCGCTAGTACAAGGCAAACCATACAACACACTCGCACTTCACATGCATACACGAAATTGTTCATAGATTAATCCATAGAGATTAATAAAATAGTTCTCGTCGCCAATAGCTGAAAAATTACTGATACGACGTTAAGCAACATTCAACCAACCAGTCAAAATGTTTAAAATGTTGAAAACATCAGTAAGCTAAAGCTGAGTGTTTCTGAGCTAATCTTGAAAAATATAATTTCCCAAATTTTAAAAATCTTTACCAAAAAGTGCAGAAAATTTCAAGAAAACTAATTTTCTAGAAAAACAACTTCATTACAAACATTTAGATTATAAGGTTAAAACATCGCTATCAATCACGAGAACAGCTTCAATATTCTATTTACGAATGACATATGGCAAGATGATAAACGAATGGGAAAATTTGAAATGATTTATTAATCATTATTATTGATTGACAGATATTCCCATGATAACAACAATACTAGAAAAGTATCTTTAAACACTGTCGCGTGAATTTTATTATAGAAATGAAATGAAAATTTTCTTTATTTTATGAAAGTATGAAACAATTGGACATTTTGCACACTGAATGATTCGCGTAGCGAACTAAGTGACGGTGTGCGAATTGTTAAATTCTTTCATACTTCCATAACAAAAAGAAAAAAAATTAATTTCATTTCTTATAATTCAATTTATAGAATTTTTTAACAACAAATAAAAAATTTAACGACAATATATGGCCGTAGCAAGTGAAACATGTCTCTGTGCGTCGTACATAATAAGATGGCGTCACTAAGAGGCAGTACATTCATGCAAACGTAACAGAAAAGATCTTGCCAATCTAAATGCTTGAAACAAAAGGAAAATTGACAATTGAATTATTTATAAATAATGCAATAAAGGAAATATAGAAATTTCATATTAATTATATATTACAGATTTTAATGTACTGTATTTGAATGTTTTGTTTCATATACTAAGGTTACAGTCTGACCAATTCGACGGATTTGTACCATAAAAACTGAAGACAGACTTATTGTATGGAAATTGTACCAAAATCAAACACTTAACGATAAAAATACCTTAATGGCAACCTTGCGCACTAATAAATGTACCGATCTTGACAAATAATTTGATTGGTTAGTCTGAGGTTATGATTGAATGAATAAAAAAAGTTTAATTTCGACCCCTTTACTAGCAGAGAAAATGGGAGATGTAGCTGATGGGCGAACATGGCCGATTGCTACTGTTACTGACTTTTTAAGTCAATGGTTGTGGGTTCGAAACTGACTCGGGACTTTTCTGAGATGATTTGCATGTCCTGTCCATACCACTACTGTCACTGACTCTTTAAGTCAATGGTTGTGGGTTCGAAGCTGACTCGGGACTTTTCTGAGATGATTTGCATCTCCTGTCCATACTACAGCAGTAAAAAGTTATAATACAATGTACTAGTAAAGGCCAAACCGAGGTCCAGTGTCTCGATGGACGCTAAAACGCCTTTGTAGAGCTCGAAAAAAAACCTACAGAGGGCGCTTACAACTAATAAATTGCGATGGCAATAAACGTACTGAGCATAATAAGGGATAATTTGAAGTAAAAAAATCTTTGAACAAGCAAATTCCGCTGCTGAAAAAATTCTCCCTAGATATGCTGAGGGAGAAGTCACTTTGTGTTCCTCATTCTGAGTTTTAATTACACACGTGGCGGGTGTAGCTAGCTTTACATGAAGTACTTTCCCTTCTGGAGCACCCGGCCTCACTTCCCTGGTGGAAGTTACCGGGTTTAACCTAATTTGCCAGTTTCTAAATATGTTTTATAATTTCGAAAAGTTTTAACTTTGCTTTTAGGATTGTAATTTGAACATAGATAAGTATGTTTGTTTTAAATTTAAGAAATAATCAACATTTACCCGTGGTATATCGTCGGATAAAACACCGGTCGTCGTTAACATGCGGAAGAATATATCATGTGGTGACTTTGCCTCGTTCGTGATACCACGACTGGCTCTTTTTATGTTTCATATGAAGGAAAACGCAGGTCATGTTAGAATTGATAGTAAATGCACTGATCTTAGTTTTGATTCATTTAAATATGTCACATCCCCTCAGCTCCATTTTAATGCTATAAGCCTGTGGGTACGAATACTAGGCTGACGAATTACAGTACAGACTTGTCGAAAGTTTAACACTAAGTTCACGAATTACAGTATAGACCTATCGAAAGTTTAACACTAAATTAACGAATTACAGTACAGACCTATCGAAAGTTTAACACTAAATTAACGAATTACAGTACAGACATGTCGAAAGTTTAACGCTTAGCTAACGTATTACAGTACAGACATGTCGAAAGTTTAACACTAAATTAACGAATTACAGTACAGACTTGTCAAAAGTTTAACGCTAAGCTAACGAATTACAGTACAGACCTATCGAAAGTTTAACGCTTAGCTAACGTATTACAGTACAGACCTGTCGAAAGTTTAACGCTAAGCTAACGAATTACAGTACAGACCTATCGAAAGTTTAACACTAAATTAACGAATTACAGTACAGACTTGTCGAAAGTTTAACGCTAAGCTAACGAATTACAGTACAGACCTATCGAAAGTTTAACGCTAAGCTAACGAATTACAGTACAGACCTGTCGAAAGTTTAACACTTAGCTAACGAATTACAGTACAGACCTGTCGAAAGTTTAACACTCAGTTGACGAATTACAGTAGAGACCTGTCGAAAGTTTAACACTAAGCTAATGAATTACAGTACAGACCTGTCGAAAGTTTAACACTTAGCTACCGAATTACAGCACAGACCTGTCCAAAGGTTTACACTAAGCTAACGAATTACAGTACAGACCTGTCGAAAGTTTAACATCAAGCTAACGAATTTCAGTACAGACCTGTCGGAAGTTTAACACTAATCAAACGAATACTAGTACTAATATCGAATCGATAGCTTAGCTCGGCATCACTTTAAATACAGTACAGACCTGTTGAAAGTTAAATAGTAACGACTAACGACTTACAGTAAAGACCTGTCGAAAGAACGAATTACAGTACAGACCTGTCGAAAGTTTAACATTAAGCTAACGAATTACAGTACAGACCTGTCGAAAGTTTAACATTAAGCTAACGAATTACAGTACAGACCTGTCGAAAGTTTAACATTAAGCTAACGAATTACAGTACAGACCTGTCGAAAGTTTAACATTAAGCTAACGAATTACAGTACAGACCTGTCGAAAGTTTAACACTGAGCTAACGAATTACAGTACAGACCTGTCGAAAGTTTAACATTAAGCTAACGAATTACAGTACAGACCTGTCGAAAGTTAAACATTAAGCTAACGAATTACAGTACAGACCTGTCGAAAGTTTAACATTAAGCTAACGAATTACAGTACAGACCTGTCGAAAGTTTAACATTAAGCTAACGAATTACAGTACAGACCTGTCGAAAGTTTAACACTGAGCTAACGAATTACAGTACAGACCTGTCGAAAGTTAAACATTAAGCTAACGAATTACAGTACAGACCTGTCGAAAGTTTAACATTAAGCTAACGAATTACAGTACAGACCTGTCGAAAGTTTAACATTAAGCTAACGAATTACAGTACAGACCTGTCGAAAGTTTAACATTAAGCTAACGAATTACAGTACAGACGTGTCGAAAGTTTAACATTAAGCTAACGAATTACAGTACAGACCTATCGAAAGTTTAACATTAACCTAACGAATTACAGTACAGACCTATCGAAAGTTTAACATTAAGCTAACGAATTACAGTACAGGCCTATCGAAAGTTTAACATTAAGCTAACGAGTTACAGTACAGGCCTGTCGAAAGTTTAACATTAAGCTAACGAATAACAGTACAGACCTATCGAAAGTTTAACGCTTAGCTAACGAATTACAGTACAGGCCTGTCGAAAGTTTAACATTAAGCTAACGAATTACAGTACAGACCTGTCGAAAGTTTAACATTAAGCTAACGAATTACAGTACAGACCTGTCGAAAGTTTAACATTAAGCTAACGAATAACAGTACAGACCTATCGAAAGTTTAACGCTTAGCTAACGAATTACAGTACAGGCCTGTCGAAAGTTTAACATTAAGCTAACGAATTACAGTACAGACCTGTCGAAAGTTTAACATTAAGCTAACGAATTACAGTACAGACCTGTCGAAAGTTAAACATTAAGCTAACGAATTACAGTACAGACCTGTCGAAAGTTTAACATTAAGCTAACGAATTACAGTACAGACCTGTCGAAAGTTTAACATTAAGCTAACGAATTACAGTACAGACCTGTCGAAAGTTTAACATTAAGCTAACGAATTACAGTACAGACCTGTCGAAATTTTAACATTAAGCTAACGAATTACAGTACAGGCCTGTCGAAAGTTTAACATTAAGCTAACGAATTACAGTACAGACCTGTCGAAAGTTTAACATTAAGCTAACGAATTACAGTACAGACCTGTCGAAAGTTTAACATTAAGCTAACGAATTACAGTACAGACGTGTCGAAAGTTTAACATTAAGCTAACGAATTACAGTACAGACCTATCGAAAGTTTAACATTAAGCTAACGAATTACAGTACAGGCCTATCGAAAGTTTAACATTAAGCTAACGAGTTACAGTACAGGCCTGTCGAAAGTTTAACATTAAGCTAACGAATAACAGTACAGACCTATCGAAAGTTTAACGCTTAGCTAACGAATTACAGTACAGGCCTGTCGAAAGTTTAACATTAAGCTAACGAATTACAGTACAGACCTGTCGAAAGTTTAACATTAAGCTAACGAATTACAGTACAGACCTGTCGAAAGTTTAACATTAAGCTAACGAATTACAGTACAGACCTGTCGAAAGTTTAACATTAAGCTAACGAATTACAGTACAGACCTGTCGAAAGTTTAACATTAAGCTAACGAATTACAGTACAGACCTGTCGAAAGTTTAACATTAAGCTAACGAATACTAGTATCGAATCGATAGCTTATCTCGGTATCACTTTATATACAGGACAGGACTGTTGAAAGTTTCACACTAGGATAACGAGTTGGTACCTAATCGAGTTTGGATTTATTTCGTTAACCCAGAGTTCATCTTTCGACAGATCTGTGTCGTAAATGTCAACACCACAGGGACCTTTGGGTTCTAATACAAAATTTGATATCAGGAGATATTTATTCAGAACATTTTAAAATTGATATTCCGATTCTGCTTCAATGATTTTAGAGTTTTTAATTTAAATGATCGGAGAGAAATGTTAAATGATGATGAAGTACCCGGTCTCCAGGGTACTTCTAATTGGAAACATGTGTATATCTATCTGAAAATAAATTGCCTATTTCCACAAATTTTCCACTAATTTAAAGTACAGACCTGTCAAAAGGTTATCACTAAAGTAATTCGCGCCGATTAGGCAGCACATCTCGACGCCTCGCTACCTATTTCTCGACAGCGTTTTAGCAGATGTTATATTTTTGTTCGCTACTTTTCCACCTCTCGACAACAGAGCTTTAACTTCTCTTCGTTACCTCAGTGTTAACTTTTCGACAGATCGGTACTGCTGCTACATACCTGGCAAATTTTTAAAAAATGCACACTATAAAGTAATTGGCGCGGAATCGACATCTCATCTCGACCCCTCGCTCCATACATCTAAGCAGCTTTCCTGTCATTTTCTATCGATATTTCGTTCAGTCGACAGTCGAGCTTTTACGCGTTTTCGTTAACTCAGTGTTAAACTTTCGACAGGTCTGTACTTTATCTCTCTGCAGCTTTAAGGTCATTAGCCAGCCATCCATATTTCGTTCACTCGACTCGCGAGCTTTTACGCCTTTTCGTTAACTCAGTGTTAAACTTTCGACAGGTCTGTACTTTATCTCTCTGCAGCTTTAAGGTCATTAGCCAGCCATCCATATTTCGTTCACTCGACTCGCGAGCTTTTACGCGTTTTCGTTAACTCAGTGTTAAACTTTCGACAGGTCCTTACTGTATCTCTGTAGCTTTCAGGTCACTAGTCAATCATATCTCCTTCACTCGACAACCGAACTTCTACGTCTTTTCGTTACGCCAGTGTTAAACTTTCGACAGGTCCGTACTGTAACATGTTTTGCGTATCGTCGCGGCTCTCTCTCGTCGCCAGTATATTTTTACAGATTTGTTCATTCGGAATACGTAGCTTCAAGATATCATATTTAATTCACTTCATTTTTGTTTTTGCTACTTTTTTTTAAAATTTTTATTTTCTTGTTTTCCCGAATCGCATGAATAGCGTTCTTCGAAGCGTAGATATAAAAAGTTTATCATTTTTTTATATTCAGAATTATCCATTGAAGCATGAAGTATTTCGACCGAAAATTTTTATTTGATTCGTTTCTACAACTGTCTTAAAAACTGTTTTAAATTGGGATATCTCTCTCGGGGCTATGATGGTTTGTGAGGAATCTCTCTCTCTCTCTCTCTCTCTCTCTCTCTGATATGCCCCGCAAAAGCATTTTAGATTTTTAGATATGTTGTTTCAGACTTTTTGGGAAATGGCTAGCCCCCCATCTCTCTCTCTCTCTCTCTCTCTCTCAAAATACCCGCAAAACGAACATTTTAGATTTCTAGATATGTTTAAGACTTCATGTGGAATGGCTAGGACCTTCCAATAGCACTCTAACCGTACACATGCTGCGCTATGCCATAAACTCACCTGACCTTTGAGCTAAAACGCGACTTATCTGAAAGTTCAAACTCCTCAATACCTAGAGTCTTGAATAATAGAAAAAAGCTGAACAATTTTCCAGTATTTTAAAATGGTAATTCTTCATGTAAATCAATATTGTTCACAAGTGTTTTAAAATGAATTAAAATCAATTTGGATGTTTTCCTCTAAAAGGTATTCTTTGATCTGGGGTTTTTGTATAGTATCAAAAACATATCTCAGTTAGCTTTAATCTAGGTATTATGTTGTTAAGGTTAAATGTCATGAGAACTATTCCAAAGATAAAGTTAATCCTGTTTGTTTGGTTTTTTTTACACAAGGTATGCTTTTGAAACACCCTTTTTGCGATCAATTCAATTAAGCCTTCTAGATATACTAGTATTTTGCTTATTTTCCCAAAGTTCTTTTACCATAATTTTTTCAATCCTTAATGCGTGGATCCGATAAAATTTCAAAAGGGTATGTTTTTAAAAACATCTTTGATGTTTTCGCCACCATTTCAATTTAGGGTTCTATGTATACAAGTATTATGCTTATCATCCCAAAGCTGTTTTACGATACTTTTTCTCTTCATTCTTTAGTGTGAGTCCAATACAATTAAAACAAACGTCTTTGGTATTCTTCATGTCTCTAAAACTAATCTGCTTATATTATCCAAAGCTATTTTAAAATATATTTCTCTTCATTCCTTAGTGTGCGTTTATTATAACTTAAGCCATTATTTCAATTTAGCCTCTAAAACGCCCCTGCTTTTTATCCCAAAACTGTTTTTAACAATATATTTCTTTTCATTCGTGTGTGTGTGTGTGTGTGTGTGTGTGTGTGTGTGTGTGTGTGCAATAAAATTTCATCAAGACATGTTTTGTACATATTTTTCATGTTTTTGTCATCATTTCAATTTAGGCTCTAAACCTACTCTGCTTATTATCTCAAAGCTGTTTTGCATTTATCTGTACATCCATTAAATTTTAAACAAGGATTGCAATTGAAAACGCCTTTGGTGTGTTCGCGATCATTTCAATTTAGGCTCTAAAACTAGTCTGCTTATTATCTCAAAGCTGTTTTGATGTCATGTTTCACCTCATTTCTTAGTTTTTGTTCGATAAAATCTCAACATTTTGCCATTTTGCCTTACACATGCTTATGTTATTCATTGCTATTACTTCTGCAATTTCTTTTTTTTTTTTTTTTTGGTATTTACTTTTGCCATCTTGTTCTTGTTTTCAATGTTCTTTTGAAACATTGGGACGGGAAGTCGTCATTTCAATTGATATTGACTTCAATTTTCCCCAGAAGCGATGGAAACCTTTTCTTTTCCATGTTTTTCATTCGCCTAAGTTATTAGACATCCTTGCCTAACGTCTGGCTTGTTATTTTACCATTTAGTTGTATCATTTGGAAATTTTTTATATTGATTTTATTGTTTTATTGGCAAAAATTGCACATTTTCCCGAAAACAGCACACAAGTAAAAAGTGATGCCAATTCACATATAGCTGGTTTAATACAACACTAGTCACTCGCTCTTACAGTAGCGGACCCAGAAAATTTGGAAAGGGTACTTGTCCATTTTTCGGTGATACGGAAGTATGAGTTAAGGGGTCTGCAATTACGGACAATCTAAACTCATAATACACACATACATTAATGATTTGATGGTGCTCATGGTTCGGGATTTCCCAGTTTTGGGTTCCTTTGGTTGACAATTTTGAAACGGCGTCCCATTTCAGTTTTAACTTGTATTAATTATATTTTAGATTGTAGCTATTTAGATTTCTTCGTTTGTCTCTATTTTCAGATCGTAGATATACGATTTTGGGTATAATGAATACAGCAGACATTTTCTTGAGAGATTTATGGACAGAAGGCGATGAAGTCATAGACAGCAAGAACTATACAGTCAACCAAACTCTGATCAAAATATGGGATAAACTGACACCATATGGGGTAGGTCTTCACTTACTGGGATAAACTGACACCATATGGGGTAGGACGTCCCTTACTGGGATAAACTGACACCATATGAAGTAGGTCTTCCCTTACTGGGATAAACTAACACCATATGAGGTACGTCTTCCCTTACTGGGATAAACTGACACCATATGAGGTAGGTCTTCATTTACTGGGATAAACTGACACCATATGGGGTAGGTCTTCATTTACTGGGATAAACTGACACCATATGAGGTAGGTCTTCACTTACTGGGATAAACTGACACCATATGGGGTAGGTCGTCCCTTACTGGGATAAACTGACACCATATGAGGTAGGTCTTCACTTACTGGGATAAATTGACACCATATGGGGTAGGTCGTCCCTTACTGGGATAAACTGACACCATATGAGGTAGGTCTTCATTTACTGGGATAAATTGACACCATATGAGGTAGGTCTTCACTTACTGGGATAAACTGACACCATATGAGGTAGGTCTTCACTTACTGGGATAAACTGACACCATATGGGGTACGTCTTCCCTATCTGGGATAAACTGACACCATATGGGGTAGGTCTTCACTTACTGGGATAAACTGACACCATATGGGGTAGGTCTTCATTTACTGGGATAAACTGACACCATATGGGGTAGGTCTTCATTTACTGGGATAAACTGACACCATATGAGGTAGGTCTTCACTTACTGGGATAAACTGACACCATATGGGGTAGGTCTTCATTTACTGGGATAAACTGACACCATATGAGGTAGGTCTTCACTTACTGGGATAAACTGACACCATATGGGGTAGGTCTTCCCTTACTGGGATAAACTGACACCATATGAGGTAGGTCTTCACTTACTGGGATAAACTGACACCATATGAGGTAGGTCTTCCCTTACTGGGATAAACTGACACCATATGAGGTAGGTCTTCACTTACTGGGATAAACTGACACCATATGAGGTAGGTCTTCACTTACTCGGATAAACTGATACCATATGAGGTAGGTCGTCCCTTACTGGGATAAACTGACACCATATGGGGTAGGTCTTCACTTACTGGGATAAACTGACACCATATGAGGTAGGTCTTCCCTCACTGGGATAAACTGACACCATATGAGGTAGGTCGTCCCTTACTGGGATAAACTGACACCATATGAGGTAGGTCTTCCATTACTGGGATAAACTGACACCATATGAGGTAGGTCTTCACTTACTGGGATAAACTGACACCATATGAGGTAGGTCTTCACTTACTGGGATAAACTGACACCATATGAGGTACGTCTTCCCTTACTGGGATAAACTGACACCATATGAGGTAGGACGTCCCTTACTGGGATAAACTGACACCATATGAGGTAGGTCTTCCCTTACTGGGATAAACTGACACCATATGAGGTAGGTCTTCCCTTACTGGGATAAACTTACACCATATGAGGTAGGTCTTCATTTACTGGGATAAACTGACACCATATGAGGTAGGTCTTCACTTACTGGGATAAACTGACACCATATGGGGTAGGTCTTCACTTACTGGGATAAACTGACACCATATGAGGTAGGTCTTCACTTACTGGGATAAACTGACACCATATGAGGTAGGACTTCACTTACTGGGATAAACCGACACCATATGGGGTAGGTCTTCACTTACTGGGATAAACTGACACCATATGAGGTAGGTCGTCCCTTTCTGGGATAAACTGACACCATATGAGTTAGGTCGTCCCTTACTGGGATAAACTGACACCATATGAGGTAAGTCGTCCCTTACTGGGATAAACTGACACCATATGAGGTAGGTCGTCCCTTACTGGGATAAACTGACACCATATGAGGTAGGTCGTCCCTTACTGGGATAAACTGACACCATATGAGGTAGGTCGTCCCTTACTGGGATAAACTGACACCATATGAGTTAGGTTTCCCTTACTGGGATAAACTGACACCATATGAGGTAGGTCGTCCCTTACTGGGATAAACTGACACCATATGAGGTAGGTCGTCCCTTATTGGGATAAACTGACACCATATGAGGTAGGTCTTCCCTTACTGGGATAAACTGACACCATATGAGGTAGGTCTTCCCTTACTGGGATAATCTTACACTATATGAGGTAGGTTTTCCCTTACTGGGATAAACTGACACCATATGAGGTAGGTCGTCCCTTACTGGGATAAACTTACACCATATGAGGTAGGTCTTCACTTACTGGGTTAAACTGGCACCATATGAGGTAGGTCTTCCCTTACTGGGATAAACTGACACCATATGAGGTACGTCTTCCCATACTGGGATAAACTGACACTATATGAGGTAGATCTTCACTTACTGGGATAAACTGACACCATATGAGGTAGGTCTTCACTTACTGGGATAAACTGACACCATATGAGGTAGGTCTTCACTTCCTGGGATAAACTGACACCATATGAGGTAGGTCTTCCCTCACTGGGATAAACTGACACCATATGAGGTAGGTCTTCCCTTACTGGGATAAACTGACACCATATGAGGTAGGTCTTCACTTACTGGGATAAACTGACACCATATGAGGTAGATCGTCCCTTACTGGGATAAACTGACACCATATGAGGTAGGTCTTCACTTACTGGGATAAACTGACACCATATGAGGTAGGTCTTCACTTACTGGGATAAACTGACACCATATGAGGTAGGTCGTCCCTTACTGGGATAAACTGACACCATATGAGGTAGGTCTTCACTTACTGGGATAAACTGACACCATATGAGGTAGGTCTTCACTTACTGGGATAAACTGACACCATATGAGGTAGGTCGTCCTTACTGGGATAAACTGACACCATATGAGGTAGGTCTTCACTTACTGGATAAACTGACACCACATGAGGTAGGTCTTCACTTACTGGGATAAACTGACACCATATGGGGTAGGTCTTCACTTACTGGGATAAACTGACACCATATGGGGTAGGTCTTCCCTTACTGGGATAAACTGACACCTTTTAAGGTAGGTCTTGCCTTACTGGGATAAACTGGCACCATATGAGGTAGGTCTTTCTTTACTGGGTCTTTATCGTATGATACATGGCCGCGTGGTACTGTCATTGGTTTTCGAAGTCAAAGATTGATGGTTCGAACCTCACTCGGAACTTTTCCTTATTTGTCTGAGATGACTTTCATCTCCTGCCCATATTGAGTTGTAAAAAGCTCTATACTAGAATACTACATGTTGTAAAAAGTTAAAATACTAGTTTAGTTTTTCAGATGAGACTCAAAATCGAGGCCCTGTTTCTCAGTGCACGCTCAAAACGCCCTTGTAGTGTTCGAAAAAGAGTAGGCCACCTGTAGTCGCTACTGAGGACTCTTGCAATTAATCAGACTTAGCAACATAACATACAAATATAAGGTAGCTCAAGTGGTGCTCGCTTTGTATGTTGTCGGTCGTGATTGGACCCTTGAAAGTGTCAGACAAATACTTGATAATATGAATTGATTGTTTTTAAGTATGTACCTTTTTTGAGTGACAGTATAATATAAATTTTAGTCGTAGTATTGTTTATCGCCACTCGGTATTTAGAGATGAAAGTCACCAAAGAGGCTTTAGAAAACAATTACCCGTGTCACGGAAAGCAAGGCACGTTAAAGAACCCTACCTGCACATTGCTGGGTAAAATAAGAAATTTTTTAATTATCAAATGTGATTTTACTGCTACCACTATTTTCAATCTTTTGATCAGTGTCCGCTATGTTAATTGGTTTTTTTTTTAATTTTTAAATTAATTTTTTTTTAAATTTTTGCTAAAATGTTTATTTAAAAAGTGTGGTAGGCTAAATTCACTATGGTCATTTAATTTTACTTCATTTCATTTTAATGTTCATGCTTTAGAAAATATATTTTGAGAAATTTCGCAAATGTTTTTTTTTTTTTTTTTTTTTTTTTTTTTACTTTTTTCAGTATTTATAAATATGAATTATTTTTTTCCATCAGAAACATTCGCATGGAAAAAAAATTCGCGATTTTAGGTTACTCTCGAATAGCTTATATATATATATATATATTCGGTGAAGATTTTTGCCACTTGGTACGCTTTTTCAAAAGTCAGAAACGTGAAAATGTCTTACTGCAAAATAGTTTTGAAGATCAAAACTGCAAATGTTTCCTACCGCTAACATGTCTTTCTTGAAAGTATGTCATAAATAATACCTCAAAACTTGAATTTGTTTGTTTTTTCTCAACAGATACGATTCCTGTTTAAAGACGTCAATAAACACATCTTAGGCAGGATATATTTTAATACGTCATCAACTAATTCAAGTTTAAGCTCATGGTTTTCTGGGCAAAGCTTTCTCAGATCTTTACCGAATGATATTGTACATACAGATGGACTAACAACACACACAAGGTATGTTAATTGTTTATTTTACACGTGGCAGGTGTATCTAGCTAAACAGGAAGTGCTTATCCTTCCGGGGCATCCTGTCTCACTTCTATGCTGGAAGGTCACGTGTTTAACTAATAGAATCTATCACAACATGTGATGCCAGATAGGGAAATATCAACCCGAGTTCTAATATATTTGGTCCAGAACGAAGCTTGCCAAGTTCTGTACCAAAACTATTCGAATAAGAATTGAGACTTCGCTATTTGACACCACAAAAGTGATCGTTCCACAAAATGCGAAAAAGGGTTTTTGTGCCTATTACGAAGTGGTCTCTTTATCTATCGATACATCTGATTTCATCGATAAAGCTGGACAGGAAAAAAGAACGAGTAGGCTATCTTGAACAAGGTTGGTGTGCAAGAAGGAGATATTTTTACCGCTCTTTTCTTGAATTTTCTATCTGTGGTACAAAAAAATGTCTAGTTTATGCTTTGCTTTTTGGGTTCTGATATGAACATGGATTGGTTTGTTTGTTTTTGAATTTTTGGATTGTGATTTGAACATAGATTGGTATTTTTATTCCGTCTCTATTTATATCGACACTAGAGACTCAAATTTGTTGATATTGTATCTATTGTCTATCCATTACTATAAGTTTTGCATACAGATATTCAGTGCTGAACAGGGATTCTGGTTATGTATCTATGTCCAGGATTGTCCTGGATATATTTGACGTTCCATAGTTCATTGTTCCTTTCACACAATTTTGATTACAAACATGACGGGTGTATATGCATTTAGCTAACTAAACAGGAGGTGCTTACCTTCCGGAGCACCCGGCCTCACTTTCCTGGTGGAAGTTGACGTATCTTACCTAGCTTGTCAGTTCTGAAGTTTTTACTTTGCTTCTGGGTTGTGATTTGGACAAGGATTAGTCCGTTTGTTTGTTTTTGATTTTTTGTATTGAAACTATCAGATCACCTTTTATTTGAGAAACATCTACCCATGAATGCCAAGCTGCTAAACATGCTCTTAGCAAAACCAGGGAAAAGCATAGAAAAGCACAATACGTTTGTCTCATCTTGGATATTTTTCTGCATGCGGCATGCCAAATCTTCGGTGGCATGGAAGGGCCAAATGAAAAAGAATTCGTTTATAAGTTAAATCGTTCGAACGAATTAATTTTTTTTATTTGGCCCTTCCACTCCACCATAAAAATCAAAATTGAAATGAAAGGGATATTAAACTATGAGACATCAAAAATATAACCAGGGTAGATATCTTACTTATCAACATTATGATGACGACAATTAAACTTACTGAGGGACTTCAAAACCCTAGGTTTGCAATATCCCTTGGTCAACACTTTGTAAACTGCTTGTATTGTTGTAACACACTGATTAAAACTACACTATGTATTTTTCTTCTCAGACCGATAAAATTGGGATAAAAATATAAAAAAAACTGCTTCATGTCCAAGTCACAATTAAAAAAAAAGTAAAAACTCTGAAATCTGACAAATTTAGTTAAACATTGGAACAAGTAAGTGGGACGGGTCCTCTGGAAAGACAAGCACCTCTTGTCTAGCTAGCTATACGTGTGAAACTAAAATCAGGGGTGAAAAAAACGTGTAACTATGAAATGTCAAATACAGTAAGAATAATATTGGATACGAGTTGAGTTGTGTTGAGTAATGGTGTTTAACGTCCCAGTCAAGAATATTTAACTTATATCGAGACGTCGCCAGCTATAGGCGAAAGTGCAGAAATTGTGCATGTGCATTGCGCTGTTGGCATTATACAGCAGGATTCTTTATCGTGCCAAGCACTGTGTGACAGGGGCCCTCGTTTATATTAAGTTCCCATCCAAAAGAACCGTGACGTTCCTATCGTAATGCCGAGTACTGGCGAAAGAACATTCACTACCCACTTTCAAGTCTTGGGTCAGATCTGGCCGGGGTTCGAACCCACGACCTCGCACTTACGGAGCGAGCACTCTACCCACTGAGCTACCGCAGTGTTTTGTATACGGAGATATCATATTTGTCGACCATATTGTGATCATAGAAGCAAGACATTACGAGGCCTTGAATAGCCTTATTTGTGCCAACATCCATGGGTCAACAATTCTTTTATAAGCAAAGTGCTTTGTTCTATAATATTTTCGAAGTGGGAACAACTTCAAGTTTAGCGTATTAACTGTGAAACAAACACTGCACAAGGTATATTGTTGCTTAGAAAAGGAAAGTTGACGAATGAAAATTTAAGTCATCAGGTTTGTCATATAGCTTCAAATGTAGCATTGGCGTCATATTTTAAAGTATAAGTCTAAATATGAAGCAGAGCTTGAGAAATCAGTCGTATCTTTTATTTCAAGCTCACTAGGACAGATGCCATTCACATAGTTTCCAAATTTAGGATTGTTAAGACACAGAACATCATCTATATATATCTGTATGTTGAGTTGAATGATTTGGCAACCTTCTTCTTTTCCAGATTTAACACGATTCTGCATAAATTTCTACTTCATAAGAAAAAAGAAACAAAACGACAACCAATGGTGCACATTTTGTACCCATTGGTATACCGATAGTTTTCTAGAAAATTATATTGTCAAACACAACAAATATGTTACCTATCAAAAACTTTAACATTTTGTTGATGGTATCTTCAGGATATTTTTGTTTGGAATTCGTATTATGCTTGACACCTAGAACCAGAATTCCTTGTTCAGCAACTAGATGTTTGTATCTTAGCTTACCGTTTTTGTAAAACATATTACGCTTTCATTATATAATATATATATATATTTTCAATTTAACAGGGGCGACAATATATCTTTAGTGCCTTCGAACGGCAACAGTTCAGGAGTTTATGTTTTTTTTGGAAAAATAAATGTTAACAGCAGTACAAGAAGTAAGAACTATGCTCTGATGTCAAAAGACGGACATCCTCACGAAATCACAGCAGGTATGGTTAAAATAATATACGTGGTTCATAACAAATGACTTCTGTGTATTATTGTATGTATTATATATATATCACGTAACTCTTCTGTTTATTGATGGAATAAAACGGTGTAATATTTTTCATATTACACAGGTGCCCATGTTATATCACTTGATTGTGACGTAATCAGTTCTTACGCTTCTGATTGGTTTAAAGCGTGAGAAAATATTCTGACGCCATTCATGTACTTCTTTTTACAACTTTTACTACGTCAGGCCAAAATGACTGCATTTGATGTTAGGGATAGGGATACCGTAAAAGAAGACGGAGAAGGAATCGGTATAGTCAAAGAAAAAATTCCCAAAGAGTTTGCTACTTTTTATGACGTAATGATATGTGGAACACAACAGTGACATCATTTACGTAGCAGTTGCGCCTAATGACGTCATATGAAAATTGTGTCAGTCTGTTGTTTATTTCAAGACTTTTTAAGGCTTTCAAATTCTTTGAAAAGTGATTTTGAGGGATTCGAAAAAATATAATAAATTTGAACTTACATACTGATTTTGTTTTTATTATGTATAAGGTGAGTACTTTACTTTTACTATAACAAAATAGAACTATATTCTTACTTGCGCAGTTAATTTGGAGGTGACCTAGATAGAAATCAGCTGTTTCTATATGGCATAAAATAACATGTACATGTCATTGTGTGTGCCAAGGCTCGTGGCATATCTAATTATTAAACTCGTTTAATAAATTTCATATTAAACCCATACTCGTCTAAAATCCTCTATTTATTATACCAGTGTTTATTTGAAGTGGGGGTTTCACTGCAAGATTAATCTTATAAAACAGATTATAAGTCTTATAAGATTTTACGTTTGCACTTATGACTTGTCATATAAGATTTTTCAAATTTAACCCGTGTTTTGCATACATCAGTGTAATCAATATTAATTAATATTATTATGTAGTAGGTGTAGTACTCTAATTATTGCGGTACTAACGAGTATTCATTGAAACAATTATGATGGCAGGCAGACGGTTAAATTAATGCATGTACATTTAGTTGTATTTTATGACAAATTTTATAGTGTAAACAGGCCTTTACAGCACAAGACGGCTGTTTCGAAATACAAAATCTCATCAGTAGTGCCTGGGCCAAAATTGTGAAACCCATTTTATTAACATGTTGTAACAAAGGTCCAAAATATATTTTACAAATTTGGCTAATTATTTAGGGAATACCTTACATAAGGGGTTATACCTTAGTTTTTAAGGAATTTCATATTTTAACTAGCAGCAAATTCAGACAACAGTATATTTCTGACAATACAAAATTTATGCCTACCGGGCTCCTGATATGCTCGTGAAACATCTACCAGCAGAGATACCGGTTCGAGGTTTACATTACACATTGAAGCAGTTTTAATTTTACAGCATTAGACGGCTGTTTCGTGAATACAATTTTATGTAATTAATCTGCCAAAATATATTTCTTTCATATTTTATGTTTTATTATTCAATATTATTCAATACTCTGGCATTTGTGTCATTGAACAGCGTCATAGCTAATCCCAATAATATTTATTTTAATTTCTTTTAATTATGACGTCTACATTTCTCACGCTATTCATTCCATCGGTTTGTACATTTCAGTCGGTCCTATACAACCAGTATTAATTAGCGTACTTCTAATAACAGTGTCTTGTGTGAAGTTGTTATCAGACGGAGGCGGGTGTTCACAAACACTTGATGACGTTTCTAATTATTTTAATAATTTTTTGCTTACAATGTTGCTATACTTTCAAGTCTAGTCGCTTCATCCCTCCTGCACATAGGCGTATATTAGATGTCTAATTTATTTCTGATAGAAAAAAAATGATTCTAAAAACAAATCATTATATCAAATTGAATTTATTTATTTATTTATTTATTTATTTATTTATTTATTTATTTATTTATTTATTTATTTATATAGATGTGATTGAAAGCATAGAAAATAACAGAAGTAAGGTCATCATATCAGGTTATATGGCTGTATCAAATGAAACCTTTCAAAAACTGGTAAGTAAAAACTAGTCATCATCCCCAGATCTCCCCCTCCGCTTTCTCAAAATTATCAGCAGCATCATGAATGTCATGATATCAAGTTATATGTCTGTATTAAATTATATTAACCATTGTCGTAGCTTAGTTGGTAGAGTGCTCGCTCCGTAAGAGGAAGGTCGTGGGTTCGAACCCCGACCGGGTCTGACCTAAGACTTGAATGTGGGTAGTGAGTGTTTTTTCGCCAAGCACTCGGTAGTACGAAATGAAACTCACGGTTCTTTCGGATGGGAACTTCAAAATAAACGACGTCCCTTGCCACGGTGGGCTTGGCACGCTAAAGACCCCTGCTGTATAATGCCATCAGCGCAACGAACAGGCAAAATTTCTGCAACTTCGCCTATAGCTGGCGATGTCTTGATAAAAGTGAAATATTCTTGACTGGGACGTTAAACACAATTATACAACTCTGTATTAAATGAAACCTTTCAGGAAGTGGTAAGTTATTGATCGCCATCTTGTAAGCACCCCCTGTTTAATTGAGAATTAACACGAATGGATACTATGTACTTGGTGGATAATAAAATAGAGAACACAACTTCCATTCAGGTTATTTCCTAAATATTTACAATTACAACATTTTTGTTTCAATAAAGTACTTGACATCGACTATACTTTGCAACTTCATAGAGACATTGCTCCACGCGCTGACGTGATGCCGTCAGATGTCAAATGCTCTCATTTACTGAAGGAGACGACCCATTTTTATGAAAAGGTAAACCAACAGTGCATTTCTAAATTGTTTCCAAATTAACATGGAAATGTGAGATGGAAATAAAATTAATTTTTATAAATATTGTAAATATAAGAAATAAGATAATTTTCTGTCTCAAATGTTTGCACAAAAGGCTTCGCCTTTTATGCAATTTGCAAGGTTATAAAGGCATAAGAAAATTAAATGAAACCTTTCAGAAAGTGGTAAGTTAATGATCGCCATCTTATAAGCGCCCCCTGTTTAATTGAGAATTAAAAAGAATGGATACTATGTACTTGGTGGATAATAAAAAAGAGAACACAACTTCCATTCAGGTTATTTCCTAAATATTTACATTTACAACATTTTTGTTTCAATAAAGTATTTGACATCGACTATACTTTGCAACTTCATAGAGACATTGCTCCACGCGCTGACGTGATGCCGTCAGATGTCAAATGCTCTCGTTTACTGAAGGAGACGACCCATTTTTATGAAAAGGTAAACCAACAGTGCATTTCTAAATTGTTTCCAAATTAACATGGAAATGTGAGATGGAAATAAAATTAATTTTTATAAATATTGTAAATATAAGAAATAAGATAATTTTCTGTCTCAAATGTTTGCACAAAAGGCTTCGCCTTTTATGCAATTTGCAAGGTTATAAAGGCATAAGAAAATTAAATGAAACCTTTCAGGAAGTGGTAAGTTAATGATCGCCATCTTGTAAGCACCCCCTGTTTAATTGAGAATTAAAAAGAATGGATACTATGTACTTGGTGGATAATAAAAAAGAGAACACAACTTCCATTCAGGTTATTTCCTAAATATTTACATTTACAACATTTTTGTTTCAATAAAGTATTTGACATCGACTATACTTTGCAACTTCATAGAGACATTGCTCCACGCGCTGACGTGATGCCGTCAGATGTCAAATGCTCTCGTTTACTGAAGGAGACGACCCATTTTTATGAAAAGGTAAACCAACAGTGCATTTCTAAATTGTTTCCAAATTAACATGGAAATGTGAGATGGAAATAAAATTAATTTTTATAAATATTGTAAATATAAGAAATAAGATAATTTTCTGTCTCAAATGTTTGCACAAAAGGCTTCGCCTTTTATGCAATTTGCAAGGTTATAAAGGCATAAGAAAATTAAATGAAACCTTTCAGAAAGTGGTAAGTTAATGATCGCCATCTTGTAAGCACCCCTGTTTAATTGAGAATTAAAAAGAATGGATACTATGTACTTGGTGGATAATAAAAAGAGAACACAACTTCCATTCAGGTTATTTCCTAAATATTTACATTTACAACATTTTTGTTTCAATAAAGTATTTGACATCGACTATACTTTGCAACTTCATAGAGACATTGCTCCACGCGCTGACGTGATGCCGTCAGATGTCAAATGCTCTCGTTTACTGAAGGAGACGACCCATTTTTATGAAAAGGTAAACCAACAGTGCATTTCTAAATTGTTTCCAAATTAACATGGAAATGTGAGATGGAAATAAAATTAATTTTTATAAATATTGTAAATATAAGAAATAAGATAATTTTCTGTCTCAAATGTTTGCACAAAAGGCTTCGCCTTTTATGCAATTTGCAAGGTTATAAAGGCATAAGAAAATTAAATGAAACCTTTCAGGAAGTGGTAAGTTAATGATCGCCATCTTGTAAGCACCCCCTGTTTAATTGAGAATTAAAAAGAATGGATACTATGTACTTGGTGGATAATAAAAAAGAGAACACAACTTCCATTCAGGTTATTTCCTAAATATTTACATTTACAACATTTTTGTTTCAATAAGTATTTGACATCGACTATACTTTGCAACTTCATAGAGACATTGCTCCACGCGCTGACGTGATGCCGTCAGATGTCAAATGCTCTCGTTTACTGAAGGAGACGACCCATTTTTATGAAAAGGTAAACCAACAGTGCATTTCTAAATTGTTTCCAAATTAAAATGGAAAATGTGAGATGGAAATAAAATTAATTTTTATAAATATTGTAAATATAAGAAATAAGGTAATTTTCTGTCTCAAATGTTTGCACAAAAGGCTTCGCCTTTTATGCAATTTGCAAGGTTATAAATACATTAGAAAATTAAATGAAACCTTTCAGGAAGTGGTAAGTTATTGATCGCCATCTTGTAAGCACTCCCTGTTTAATTGAGAATTAACAAGAATGAATACTATGTACTTGGTGGATTATAAAATAGAGAACACAACTTCCATTCAGGTTATTTCCTAAATATTTACAATTACAACATTTTTGTTTCAATAAAGTATTTGACATCGACTATACTTTGCAACTTCATAAAAAAAGTTAGTAGATTTCCCCACAAGAAAATGCTTAATTTCTTTTAACTAAAACGCACAGGACCAGTTTAAAATTGATTTCGACAGCTTGTTTTAATGATAAATATTTTTTATATATTGATAATTTCAGAAATTCCCTAATGATAATCGGTACTTTGTGAATGGTTTGGAAATAAGAACAGACACTTCATCATGGAATTTTAGTTTGTACTATAACGTCTATAGCGGATGTGATCGTTCGGTTAATAAATACAAACAATATCAGGTACTGTTGGAACTTCTCTGCTTGTAACAGTGAATAAGTCTTTATTTTCATAGAAAGTCAAATAAAATTAATAATGTTTAATATTTGTTCACTTACTTGTGGCTAGTGAAACTAAAAATCGGTATGTGCATCCATAATTGTCATAAAGTATTTCAGTAGAAGAAAACTGTTGGCGCTGTGGGGGTTTTACATGGCGATGTTTAGATGTTTACACACAGAAATGATGTCCTTGGTGACGTTTTACGTGATATACGCAACAGGAGCCGTTATTTGCCTGGTATTTCAACATGGTAAATCCACGTAGCACCAACATTTTAGTCTGTGCAAAAATATTCTAGACTAATCGCGCATGTGCATACAAATGTACTTTTACGACTAGATACAAGTAAGTGAAAAATATCTTTTAAAAGTTTTAATAACGAGTCCCCGGTGCTTCGTTATATCCGCGTTTTACTGTATTTAATTTATGAACGATTAAAACCTAAAGCTTAAGCAATATGAGGACCTGCCGTACTGGTTCGTCTATGTATAGGTTATTATTCAATTCTCATTTGTTAAAAACTTTTTGATTGGTCAGATTTTTCTGTTACGTTTGCATGAATGTATTGGGTCTCAGTGATGTCATTTCATTATGGATGACGTACAGAGGCGTTTGAATTCCTACGCCATAGTGTTGCTTGTTTTTACTTGCTACGGCTAAATTGTTGATAAAATTAGATTTGTTGAAAAATTTCTAAAAATTGAATTATGAGAAATGAAATTATTTTTTCATTTTGTTATAGAAGTATGAAAGAATTTAACAATTTACACACGTAAAATAATATATATAATTTGCTACGCGAATTATTCAGTGTGCAAAATATCAAATATCCTTTCAAACTCCGTAACAAAAAGAAAAACTAATTTTATTCTATGTGTAATTTTATTTCCAGGATGTTCATGTTTCTGGTGAAAATATCAGTATCAAGTTTGACGTTATTAGTGTTAGCTGTATCAAGCTTGTATTTTCTGATAACGTGTACAACTTCAACTATACTATTTACGAAATTGGTAAATATATAATATGGCCACGGTGAATATAACATTTTCGAGGTTTATAAATCCTTTTGTCTACCTCATCAAAAGTCAATAATTGTATAATACTATTTGTATGGATTGATTGGTTAGTTGATTATATAGGGTTTTACGCCCTAGTCAAGAATAGTTTACTTATATTAAGTCGTCACTAGCTAAAGCTGAAGTAGCAGAAATGCTACCTTTGCAGTGCGCTCAGGGCAATAAACAGGAAGTGGTCTTTAACGTGCCATGACTGTCGTGACTCGAGACATCGATTTTTAAGGTCTATTTCGAATGACCAGACGTCTTTCATTCATGAATGCAGAGTGTTACGCGAAAGAACAATAACTACTTATTTTCAAGTTTTGGCCAGAACAACGTCCAGGATTTGAACCCACGACCACCCACTTACGGAGCGAGCATACTACACAATGACCTATCGTTTATTTGCATTTAAACTATGAATGAAAATAAGTTTTTGATTTAGTTTATACAAAAAGTGTAAATCGGAAATAATAATTGCAAAAATTGAATGAATGATTGAAGGAATGATAGAGCTTTTTGAGTTTTCAAATATATTACACTAGGAATTAAATGCAAGTGTGTTATTTATATACATAAAATGTTTAACAAGGCACGGTGATTATGAAAATTCATATTTGTGTATTTGTAGAAAGCCCACTTGCTACCATTGATGAATTGAGGATACTGGCGTTTTATCGTAAGTATCTATAAGTGTATTTTATGTTGTAACTACCGCTGTAACAGATGAAATCTAAATCAAGATACAAGCAGTAAATGGTGATCTACAACTGTGCATAAAGGCTATTTTGAAAATAGTAAATTGCGTTTATTAAAGAATGCTTGGAAAAAATAACAGTGCATATTTATTCATTATTCAGAGACCTAACTAAAAAGTATATTTTGTCAATGCTGTATGAACATTTTTGACATAATATATGCATACCAGCTAACCATTTGGAGCCAAATTAAAAATGAATAGTAGGAAAAAATTACCTTTCACCTGCGTGATTGAATCAAGAAAACTAACATCTGTACGAATTACATATAACCAAAAGATAATGAGGTACCTAATAAGAGTATTTATACATAACCATTTTGATTTTCTTGAAAAATGACAAGGTTTATGGTATGTACACACTCACATAGAATATGGAACACCTGGCCTCACTTCCTTGGTTGAAGTCCACGTGTCTAACCTAACTCGTCAGTTCCAAATTGTTATACTTTGCTTCTGGATTGTGATTCAGACATGGATTAGTATGTTTGTTTTTTATTAAAAGAAAACATATTTTTCCGCTTCGGTTTTCCTTTTCTGTGCTGAAATAGAATTAAAATTTGAACAAAGAATTGGAATTAATTTGGCAACAAGAGCAATAAAAAGAGTAATATATATGCGGTAACAAAGATATATATGTTGGATTCTTCCGATTATCAAAATTACATACTGAAATATGATCATAAAAAAACAGATAAAGAAAAAATATATCACTTCAATCTTCATCCATCCATTGTTTGTTATAGATGATGAAGAAGAACAACAATACCTAGAAAGTCTAACTGTCAATCAAACGTCAAATTTCACTACAGATGTCACAAGTACAATGACGCAACAATCGACTAATACTGACGTCACAATATCAGCATCACAAACTACGTCAGTTACCGACCCCACAGATGAAACAAGTTCCGCTTCTCCGTCTATCATAGAAAGTCGCACCACAAGTATATTGTACACAACAACAGTTAAGTCAGGATGTGAATGTTGCAAAAACACGAACAATTACACCAAACCGACTGATAGCGAACTTGAAGAAATTGTGAAAAATATACAAAGAGAACTTATAGTTAACAAATCAGAACTATCAAAGACTATCAGAAAGAAGACGAGCGCCCCTGACGACCGTCCTACAGCTGCCGCCTCTGGATATATTTCTGGCATACTACTATTCTGTGTTATTTTCTTTATTGTATTTTCTGATTTACCTTTATTGATAAAACCTGCAAAAAAGTGCTTTAAGAAATATAAAACTGCTTTTCCTCCATAAATAAATACATACATGTGGGCATACTGGATTTTTCCAGCGTATCACTTCGTGATCAATGCTAGTATGCGAAACGCTTTGGATAATTTCTAGTTCTAAGTTACATTTCTCGGAATAACGTCGGAAGGGAAAATTTATATGACCCAATATCCAGTGGAGGTAATTTTTGCATTAGGTTTATGGGGTTATTCGTTCTGGCGAACCCTATTTGAATTATACCCTTTAGATGAACCTTTTTGCTTTCGATGATATTCAATCGATCATTAGTGTGGGCTATGACCTCTGACTATGCAACTATCGGATTACATCATGGATTATCGTCATAAATTATTTAATTGGTCAGCAATCCAACTAAAACCCGACGTTTCTTTCCTCATTTGGAAAATGGCTGTTCCATTAATGCCACATGTTTGTCGGAATCTTGGAGAAAATAATTTATTGCAATGGTGACGATATTTGTACATACAATATATTTCTGATATACAGTAAAACCTTGACGCATCGCCACCATTTGTTCCGCCAAATTTTGGAGTCATAAAGGGGTTTGGCGATAAATTGGGGGAGGCGGATAAAGAAAAGCCTAAACAAAATTGATTTTGGGACTTCAAAATAGTGTGGCGATAAGCGAGGTGGCAAATTTATCGAGGGCCATTATAACGAAGTCTTACTGTACTTACAATTTTACAATCGTAATCATTTGAGCGAGCTCATTTTTAATATAATGATTCCGGAATAGCAATTAGAATTTGCCGCTGTACCACGTGATGCAACCTAATGTATGTGCGGAACAATTATTTTCATCGGATATGGAATAAGTTCTTGCTGTCTCGTAAAACACTTAAAAAAGTCATGTCGGGAATTCTCGACTTAAGCGTTTTCCAAACCGTTCCACACAAACGTGAAAGGTGATCATGTGGTACTGCGGCGAACCCTTTTTGACATGAAGTGGTTCGCATAATGCCGAACTAATACACTCAAATAGAATGTTATTTTTTTATTTTAAACGTGTCCCCCTATATAGCTTGAATTGGCATTAACAAAAGTACGCTTTAATGTGGTTTGTTGAATTACCTTATAATAAAACTTATTTTTATTTTTTATGTTTTTGTGTTTATGTTTTAGTGGATTAATTATGTTTACGTCCTGGTTAAGATTCTAGAACGTATACAGTAAAACATGTATATAACAAAGCCCTAGGGACTCTAAACTTCTTTATAAAACTATTTCATTGTATTGTTATATATAGACTTATATAGAGAAGGGGTTGGTTCAAATAATTGACTTCGTTCGATCCATGTATTCGTTTTAAGCGTGTTCGTTATATTCGTGTTTTACTGTATCAACATAATCATGTCTGGAATGGTTCATTCGCAGTTCATTCAATATGCTATTCCTGACTATAATTCAAAATACCGAATGAATACACTCAAAAAGAATGTTATGTCTTAAATAATGGCAATAGATAAAACAGAAATGGGATGCAATTTAAAAATGTACTCTTTACTAACTGATGGAAAATCAACAACATGTGCATGATGGAAATATAAATAGCCTTTGACACATCTACTCCACCCATAGATTTTTCCTGTAAAATTTCATAAAGATCTCTAAAAAAGTTTTCAAGAAAAGGTGTGGACAAAACACTATATTTTGTATATAGTATATACTGTTGTTTATCACTTGAGGATTCAGAATGGTGTTCCTAAATCGGGCGGTCGGTTTTCAGACATAAAAAATTGCAACTAAAGGATTTAATTAAAGCTGACCACTTTAATAAATTTTAATTGAAACAGAAATTACTAAGCCCTATGGAATCGGTGTCGTAACTGTTAATTCCAACAATAATTGCTTTCTGGATGTATTATATGGTGAAATGCAATTCAGAAAATTAGACACTATTTTAAATCACATATTTTACCTGTATTAATTTTATAATATTAGACGGCCGTTTTGGAATCAGTGGTGCTTAAAACAAAATTGTGAAACCAAAATTTCTTTAAGGGGTTAATAAGTGTCCACAGGACCAAAATATATTTAATAAATTTAGCTAAGAGAATATTTCGCATGAGGGAGTAAACCTCAAACAAAAGATACAAGGTCTCTATTTTAAAACGTGTAGTTTGTAATTACATGAATAGAAATTTTACCATTAAGTTTAAATTCAAATTTGAAGCTATTCATATAATCACTCACATATTCTTTCATCTCATTTTCGCTTAACAATGTATATCCAAGAATACGTGATGACAAACAAATAATAGACAACACATAATTTCTTTAATCAAATAATTTTGCATCTGATGCAAATTGTAATTACAGTGATGTGTATCATACCCTTCGTACTTTCATCTGACTAGCCTTAACACGCCCATCTGGATGGTGAGGTCTGAAGTTCATTAAACTGTAAAGAGTATTGAGATTGACATAAAAACAGTTTTCATACCACCAACCACCGCTCCAATCCGAAGCACAGTTATTGCCATTTATATGGTCGTATGTCTGAAACCTATAATTATTGTGTGCAGAAAATCCACCCCAATGGCCATAATCGTGTGAGCTCGCTACAGTGTTTAAAAGCCCACCACCAATATGCATTGTGTAACTTGAGGCTGCTGCATCAAGAGTAAAATTGCTAAATTTTGATGTTGCTGTTTCATTGGTATCAAGCGGTATACCCTCAAGAATGATGTCACATAGAGGGTTGGTAAGGAGATGTATGTGCTCCAAGCCTAGCCAATGATCTCCATGTAAATCTCCAAAACCGTTAACATAATCATTCCAACCACGTGTAAAGTTAACAGCTCTGCATGTATGACGTTGTATGACTGTCCAACCACCCTCCACCATGTCACAATACACAAAGAAGGGTGTTTTATTGTCAGGTGATATTTTATATATACCATTCTTTGTGTAGTTACTATTGTAATAATCAAGACAATCTGAAATTATAACAAATAAGAACATTTGCAATTTAAACACAAGCAAACGCAGCCAGAATCAGAATCACCTTTGTCTAAATTTGCTATAAAATGCTGCTAATTTAATTTTGAAAATCCTCAAAAGCTAAAGTATACTCCCTCATGCAAAGTTTATCTTATCAAAATTTAGTTAAATATATTTTTGTCCTTCCTTTGGATATTACTTCTACTGCTTGAAAAGTTTTGTTTTCATAATTTTGGCTCATTTGTAATGGACTAAATGTATAGTACTATTTGTACTCTTAGAGGCCGTTATTGAACAGCCAAAGGAACATTTATTTTACAACACAATGCAACCCTATGAATTCCTTATGTATATGACGTTCTTAAAAGTTCACAAAACAAATAATTATTACTGAATTGTTATACATTGAGTTTTAAAATGCTTGCAAATCAAAAGCGAAAATTTACCATTGTTTTAAATATCGATATATACCTCTTTTTAATTTTCCAAAAGTTTCTCCTAATTGAAATGTTCTCGCTGCAGTTACAGCATTTATTTCCATGTACGGGTTGAGCGTATAACATATCTGCTGCGTAAAGTTAAAGGTCAATGGCGGTACATTGTTCGTTGTCGGTTTGTTTGTGGTTATAACAATGTTATCTCTCTCACATAAGTCCCTGTTACAATTCTCTCCATGGCAACATTGGTGGCACTTTTCATTTCTCTTCTGTTCAAGGTTACGTCTTCCAAATACATACTCAGCTGAACATGCCTATCGACAAAATAAAAAATATAAAAGCATCATGCATTTATTCTGGAGAACTCAGATTGATAAAGGGGCATAAATATTATAACAGTTTTTTTAAAAAAAACAAACATACCGGTCCATGTCCAAATCACATAATCAAAAGTAATGATTTTACCTTTTTACAGAATAATGAGCTAACGGCTTTTGCATGCATATGTACATGTGTATATATATACTCTTTAAGATTAGCGTTTGTTTTTTTATCGTTCACAAACTATTAAAGCAGGGTTAATCACGAAACAGTTACAATTATACCAATTGTAAAAAGAGGTTCATATAGAGGGTTATGATTAGATTAGAAATATAATTCAATAATTATTTTTTAAAATATAACAAGTGAATAAATTTGGTATAAAGTCTCTGTTACAAAAGTAAATAACCTTTACAAATAACATATTAAGTAAATAACAAGCATACAAGCCCCAAAAATAAATTAAAAACTGAAAATGGCAAATGTAGTGTAGGAGTTACAGAATAGTAGCAAAGTCGGGTGTTCCGGAATGTAATTTACACCTGTAAGCAATGTTTTTACCTGTTTATGTCATAACTGTGTTTGACATAATTTATACAAATACAACTTACACTTTTTGACAAACAGTTCATGAACCAAAGTTGTTTACCTCCCGTGTGTGACATAATTTTTACACTTACACTTTTTGACAAACATCCCATGTTAAAAAAAGTATAACCAAAGTTGTCAACCTCCTGTGTGATACATAACTGTAAATAGAAGTATTTAGTTTTATATTCATTTGATATACAGCTTGTATTGCTTAATTTTTCAATAAAAATAAGAAATACTAGTTACATGAGTATAGTAGGTTCTGTGACCTCCTCTCTATAAACATCTACTATAAACAAAGTCCATATTTTTCAAAATCCATATGCCATTGGTTGATCTTTATATACAGATTTTGATGTTTATATTAAAAACCTGCTGGAGAAAAAGAGAATGTTATAAGCTGAGCATAATGTGCAAAAATGCCTCTCTTGCTAAAGTGCATCAGAAATAGTGAAAATTTTATCCATTGGCAACAACATATGTGAACAGAAAATTATTAAAAAATAAAAGTTAATAAAAGAAACATGGGACAAAATTTATATGAAAAAGAAAAATCATAATAGGACCAGTGGATAAAACACCTGCTTATTACAAGTGTTGGATTTAAACATTAAAGACTTTTTTACACAACGTTCAAACTATAAATAAATATGACAATTAATATCAATCAAAAAATTAATCTAAGAACCAAAATATATTTAACCATATTAAGCTAATGAAATTCTTAATTTTTGTGGATTTTAGAATTTATCTACGAACAAATTTAGACACTAGTATATTTATAACAATACCAAAACATTGTCTGCTTAGTTCATGATTCAGTGAACCAGTGGTTGGAATTACATATTTTACCAGTGTTTATTTTACAGCACTAGACACCCGTTTATATGTTAGGAAATTCAGATGAAAAGATTTAAAAATGACAGAATGTGTATATATAACTACCTCGTCATGCGTACACGTTGTGACTTTTCTGCAATCTTTAGGACTGAAAACTTTTGAACATTGCAAACAGCGAGTCAAATGCGAAGCTAAAAATTTAAAATGTGTAATTATCTGTTGGCTTGTTTATCCATCCACTTCATTTGACAATAATATACGTGCCAGAACACAATCACTTTGATCAATGTTTCAAATTATAATAAGAAGTTCACACTGAAAGCTTATTTCTCTTAGGTCAAGAATAAAACACAAGCTGAACAAGAAAAGAACAATATGCAATTTATCGAAAAACAAGTCAAACTGTGTGTGTGTGTGTGTGTGTGTGTGTGTGTGTGTGTGTGTGACACAAAGTTGATCGAATCAACGATATAAATAACAAATCACTTGATAATTTTAACGTTCAAATAAACAATATGTTCTCACACTGTTATTGGGAAGAACATTACTCGTACTCTTTGAGTATATAACTTACATGGTACTGAACTACACATATGTTTATTGCAGTAATTTGTACTGCAACACTCTGAGCAGTCAGGAAATATGGATCTTTTTACTGTAGTTACTCCGCATGTCTGAAACATATATGGATAACTATTACTGCGATTATACAAGTTAAGATAAAAAACAAACATAATAATCCATGTTCGAATCACAACCAAGAAGCAAAGTAAATTTTTTGGAGAACATTTTACAGGCTAGACACGTGCACTTCCATCAGTGAGACCGAATGTTCCGAAAGGGTAAGAACCTACTGTTTAGCTAGCTACACCCGCCACGTGTGTAATCGAAATTGTGTAAAAGGAACATAGAACTATAGAACGTCAAATATGTCCAGGACAATCCTAAACACAGAGACATCAAACGTATCAACAATACTGTGGTGACGGCCAAAAACATTTCGAGGGCCTTGATAAGCCTAGCCTTGCAATATCCTTGAGTCAAGAATTTATTTGCAAGCAGCGAGCTTCGTTGTACAAAGAACGATTAGTTTAACGTTATAGAGCTGGAAATAAAAGCTTCCTTTTTTCTATACACCCTCTCAGATGGTGTCTGCCTTCATTAGGAAATCCTTAGTTCTTAAACTTACATTTAAAATATTTAAGGTATTCATTTTTATTGTAATCGGTTTATTGGCGTGTAGCTATTTTTGTTTACGTGCACATTCATTTATTTAATTCATGTATGTGATTTATTTCGGTTGTATATATTTTCAGCTAACTCATTTAGCAGTACTTATTATAGAATTCATTTAAATGTTAAGGACCAGCAAGCTAACCGCCATCACTGTTACCTTACCTCATTCTTTTCTTTGCATCCACTTTCGTAATACGTTACACCATCGGGTGATACAAACCTTTCCACGTAACAAGTCTGTAAACAGAAAAATCTTGCAAACTTAACTTTCCAAAAAGCTAATACCGTCCAAACATCATCAGGTTATTGTAAATAAATCTTTACAATATGACTGTATGAAACATGCTGAAGCATCGCCATTTGGCACTCGCCTCACTATCTTGCATTACCTCTTGAAAAAGCATGATCAGAACGTCATTTCTTAAATGAAACAACATTTAGGAAACCTAATATACACCCAAGCGCCAACATAGTTGACTTAGAGGTCTGTAATTATTTTAAAAGAGCCGTAAAAATCGGAACGAAATATAAACTTAATTTGTAACTCATTGTGGTAGACTAGCAAACCTAAATAATTCAACAGCTGCAAGCGTTTAGAAAAAGTGTAGAAACTGTTTTTTTAAATAAAATTGTCAAAAACCGTATGTTCCGTACATGTCAGCTTAACGGAACGAAACACAAACTTGATTTAGAGCTAATTGTGCTAGTCTCACATCAACCCAAAAGCTTCAAGCGTTTATCTAGAAAAAATTGCAGAAACTGACGGGTTAAAAAATTGTTGCGTAGGGTATAATAAAATTTGTTTGCAAAGAGACAGAGAGAAAGGGAGAGAGAGTAACTCTGTACCTCATGTGGTCCACACGTTCTAATTTCGTCACATACATGTGGAAGTGGCAAGTTTTTACAGTTATAACATATTGGTCCATTCTCTACAAGATAAAAATGTTCCATATTGTGTGGAATGCTACAGCAGAAAATTCAATAACAGTCGGTACATATGGCCAGAATTACTGGCATTTGACTTTTTATTTTTAAAATGAATATTATTTTTTCATAGAAATGACAAATTTGAGAGGTAAAGTACTTTAACAAGGGGACTTGCTATACTACTCAATACCCTTTGGGAAAACAACGGAAAATTAAAAGTGCTAGAAAATTGATAAAATTTTACAGAATGGTTGTGAAGGAACCATAGCACTCAATCTTGAGCTAAAAGTTTTTTTTAAATGGCGGCCGTTGCCATAAAACAGGAAAAAAAAAACAATTAAAAATGCTCTAAATTAGATAAAAATTTACAGAAAGATTGGAACTACTGAAATTGTTTTCAGGCTAAAAATTAAAAACTTTGCGACCAATACCATGGAAGTAGAAAATCAAAAGTGCTCCAAATTGGATGAAACTTTACAGTAAAGGAAGTGTCCAAATCGTGCTTGAGCTACAAATTAAAAATTTAGCCTGTTGCAATGGAAATAAAAAAAACCAAAAGTCTCCGTTTGGGAGACTATTGTATCAGTTTACTGATACAAGAATTCTCGTTTATTTTGTTTTTGCTTTTTTCAACATTTCAGCTACAAATGACGTTACAGTGCAAACCTGTCGAACGCTTAACACCCAGCTAACGAAAAGGAATTGAAGTTCGGCTACCGATTCGCCGATAAGCTATTTGACAATACACTGACCAGGGATATATTAGCTGCCGAGATATAGCTAATACATGACCGAGATAAGATGTCGATTTGACAATAAGTCGCTTGTTAATGTTAAACTTTCCAAAGGTATGTACTGTATTTTATTTAAAAATATTTACATTTGCGATGTTTTAATGTATTAAACTTTGTTTAAGACCAGATGACAGTTATAGGAGTATAAATGCCATTGCTAATGTGACGTCACTCATCTCTTTCTTGCGACAATACGAGTGACGTCATTGGTTGGTTGTTCCAGCAATTGGAAATACATGTCGTACACGACAGTGTTTTAAAGTTACCAGAATAAGATTTTCAAAAAAAAAAAAAAAAAAAATTGAAAAAATGGGAAATGTAAATATAACCATTGAACTGTCTAGAAATTGCGTTTATTGTGCTATAACTGCCATTGCCGTGCAAAGGAAACTACTGTCCCTTTACTCTGCTGTAGAGAAAGGAACAACGCAAATATTTCAAAGATTTGAATGACACAGTTAAAAATCAATTAATTATTTACTTATTTACCTACATGAGTCGTAGTTAACAATCCTAGTTTTGATCTAGTCCATACATTATTACTCCTTTAATACACCAAAACGTATTTTGGATGGGTGTTTACAATGTTAAAATTTTTGACAAAATGGCGGTGTCTTTCGTGTGACGATGACGGAAGAATTTATTCTTTACGTAGGTGCATAAGGGGTACAATGAAAGCTAGCTCAAAGGTCGAGTTGAGTTTAAAAGTTTGAATTTATGTCAATTTTTTCAAAAATTTGAAAATGAAGAAAGGTAATTGACTTTATTACTCTATTAAATCAGTTTTGGTCATCCCAGTTACGCAAACATCAATCCGTTCTTGAGCTGCACTAACCTACGTAAATAGTCAACTCTTTCGTCATGACTACGTAACATAAAGAACCGCGCCATTTCGTAAAACAAACTACCATTGTAAACACCCACCCAGGTTATATTTTGTCGCATAAAATGAAATATGAAGCAAAGATGGAGCTGTAACAGGAATATTTAGTAACGACTCGGCTCATGTAAGTAAAAAAAATCATTGATTTGTACCCGTCATATTGAAATTCATAAAATATTTTGCAATCTTGCGTTTTCCGAAATAGGCTATATAAATAGTAATCATAATTCGCTAGTTAACGCGAATTATTCAGTTTGCTTTGCACGGCAATGGTAGGTATAGCACTATAAACGCCATTTCTAAACGGTGCAATGGTTTACCAATCACCTTGATGTATCGTTTTATTGTTACCCTTCAAAGAAATTTCTCGCATAGCGATTGGTTAACTTGCCGGGGTACTAGTGTGGCGACACCTTTAGGGGTTTCGCGGGAAAGAATGGAACAATCTAGAACTTGCCACTCAAAAGTTTAACACAGACCTAACGGATAAGTGCCAAACCTACCAATAATTTGGTAAAGAATTGGTTACTTTATTATGGGTACGAATTCAAAACGGTACGTTAAATTTATTTTGGATGATAAAGTCGACTTTAAACAGTTATTGTGGATTTTATGTGCAAGATAGAAAAAATATAAAAATACCGTCTTTTCCGTCAGATCTAAAATATAAAATATAAAAATACCGTCTTTTCCGTCATATCTTAAACTTTTTTTCGGTCAATGGACGACTTTTTCGTACAATGAACGGTTATTGAACAGGAGTGCGTTAAACGTAATTGTTTTCTGAAAAATCCATTTTTTGCATTTTTGACCCAAAAATTAAGTGTGATCCATAATTTACCCAAAAAATTAAGATAGATAGCTAGATCGCATTAGACTCCATAATCTCAGAAAGATTTAGCAAAATCTATAGGCGGCTTCACTTTCTTCCCCAAGATGCCATAATATGCTGCTAAAAAGGGGAAAGTTGTCGCCTTTATCATTTCACATCCAGAGGATGTTCCGAATGAATTCGTCACTAATCCTCTAGATTGTTCCATTCTTTACATAGAACCATGTTCGGAAATCAATCTTAAATAATGTAAATGCATTACCTGCTTTTGAATCAGAAATACTGGATAATATCAAATAAACGGGTATTAACACTGAAAAAGAGACATAAACAAGAATAGTTTTGTCATAATATTCAACAAATTAAAAACAAACATACCAACCAAATCTCAATCAAAAAGCAAACTAGAAACTTTGAAAACATTATGTTCAAGTTAAACTCGTGAACATCTACAAGGGCATTAAGGCCTGATGCTCCGTAAGGGTTAAAGCTTATTATTAATCTTTTTACAACAGCCAAGTGTAAAATTAAAATTTTGCATGAAAGAAACATGAAACTATGGGGCGTCGGATATATTAAGGATAATTTTGGATACAGAGACATTATGATAATCAACAATGCAGTAATGTGTTTCATAAAAGGTTTTGCGGGTCTTGATAAACCTTTGGGTGGTTCAACATTAGATAGCCTAATCATAGAATGTAAAACGTGTCAGTCAGTGTCCCATTAACTTACAAAGACCAAACTAAATACATTTAAAACTGGCTAATAATGTAGTCCGTATTAGTCTTAAACGGGAATGGAATATTTGAATGGCACCGAGGCAAGAGTTGTTATGATATTTTTAATTATTAGGTTTGGAAGTTTTAATTATATATAAAATTTAGATAAGTACATATTTCCCAACTATGTAAGTGAAATGCTTTTAATTCAGTAAATTTAATTTTGTATTGTCAATTTTTTAAAAATGGTGAAAATTACAATTTTTTATTTGTTTGTTTTTCATGAATTTGTATATTCTGTAACAGTTAGATAATAGAAGAAATAAAAAACAAACATACTTATCCATGTCCGAATCACAATTCAGAAGCAAAGTAAAAACTTTGGAACTGACAAGTTAGGTTAGACACGTGAACTTCCACCAGGGAAGTGAGGCTGGGTGCTTCGGGTGAAACAAATTTGCAACTTAAAATATGTACATCAGCTTACACAACCATGAATGACACGCAAGCGTAGAACAAAGTAGTAAAACAAGAAGACGAGACAAGAAAATACAAACAAAAATTGGACTAATAATAATAGAAATCTCGACTCTGGACGGGCTTGTGTATTTATCTGTTTTATCAGCAGTCACCTGTACCTTGTTTTGAAAACAAATTTGGAGATTTTTGAAAGCTTCATTTGTCACTTATAATGTAGTATTGTTCATAATTTTTCTAACCATATTATAACAGCTGAATACATTATTTATACTTTAGAGAGGAAGAGAGAGTGTATGTGTGTGTATCTGTGTGCATGTGTATGTGTGGGAAACATAACCTAAGTGTTGGTGTGTGAAGGAGAGAGAGAGAGAGAGAGAGAGAGAGTGTGTGTGTGTGTGTGTGTGTGTGTATGGGAAAGATAGAAAAAACATAATCTCTGTGTGTGTGTGTGTGTGTGTGTGTGTGTGTGTGTCTAATGTGTCTATGCGTGTGTATGATTACCTTTCATTATTGTTCTTCTCCACACTGACTGAAAACAAAATCCTTTTGTATACACTATATATACAACCCTTTTATAAATGATTAGGTTTGTTGCCGACAGTATACGTACCTGATCAACCTCAGCCTACACACATTTTCCGACTTTGGAAAGACATTTTATATTGTCTGTTTGATAATAATAATTTTATCAATTTAAAGTACTGAATTTCAACGGGTCATAAACTGGAGGGACGCGATACATTTGTTTGTTTACAGAACCAAACCTGTTTAAATCTGGAGAGAAGGTTGTCACTACATATCATTCAACTATAGACAAAGATATATGAATGACGGTCTTTAAATAATTTTGAATTTGAGATTATGTGAATGTCATATGTTATATTAAGCCTGAAATAAAATATACAACTTATTCTTCAAATTCTTCATATATTCAGACTTATGTCTGGAACATGTCGATACCAAAAGGCTACATTTGAAGCTGTATGGCAAACGTGATGACTTAATTTTAAATTTTCTATTTTCAACTTTCCTTTTTATGCAGCAATATACCTGCTTTTCCTGCTTATGGTGTATTTGTGTCCCAATAAATACGCTGTGGTAAATCTTGCTACCACTACGTGGACTTTGTAAAACGAAGCATGTTTCTTACAAATTTATCGTTGACTCACGACTATTGCAAGCCTAGGCTTATAAAAGCCCCTAAAAGGTTTTATGGGCGTCATCACAGTATTGTTGATAAGTCTCTCTGTCCAGGATTGTCCTGGATATATTTGCTTTTCATTATCGATAAGGCTAACACAAATTTTGACAGACGTCAAAAATGGTCTTCAGTGTTATTCTGAAAAAGTATATTCTATATTTGGCATCAACCAAATGTGGATTCTTAAAAATTCCAAGGAATTACTTGAAAATTTTGCTTCTAAGACTTTATCTCGTGTAAAAAGTATAAACACATTTGCTTTTGTACACTAAACACCAATACCCCTCATTATAAATAGAGGAGTTTAACATTGTTTATTACGCATGCGCAAGGCCCGTAACCTTACGAGATTTGACGCGATTGAACGTGATTTGCAATCGAGGGGGCAGTCGTAATAAAGGTCTAAGGCTGGTAACGCTTTTGAATGGTTAAATATTGCCGTAAATGGGATATATTTACATTCATTCATGAATAAATATATATTTTATGTGACAAAACTTTTTCTTACTAATAAATTTATATTTTCTTTAAGTCAAATATGTTAATTATTTAATATTTTAGAAATAAAAACTATCAAGAATTAAAAAAAACCCCAGTTAAAACGAGTACTAATGTAATGATGGATGCATCATTACAAATAAGGCGCCTAAACGGATTAAAGACAAACCCTGTATTCAGAACTCATGTTAGGAGGACTTTTGTTGCTTTTTCTATGACCATGACAACGACCGCCATTTTGAAAATTTTAAACCTTTAAATAAGATCTACATACAATAGAAAAACTGCATAGAAACCCAATTATTTTTGCCATTGTTAAAAATGATGTCTTAAAATAATTTACAAAATGTTTCACTTATTCATTTACATGGTATTACATTGTTGTAAACATGTATTTTGTTAACCCTTTTTAATCAAATACCAGGTTTCCAAACTACATATTTTAATCCCTGCATGCATTATTAGAAATTTAAAACTTTTATAATTTTACAATAATTTTATATATGTATATTCATTGGTCAATTACAAATATTCAAATGTGGTTAATACTATGAAGGTGGAGCAAATTACTTGAGTGATAGATGATAGCCTGAAATTCAAACAATAGGCAAAGTTGATTGACATCACCTATACCCAATATCACAACCTGTTGTTTTGATGAGCTAATAATGTGTTGATTTTAAATTAATCCAAGCATGTAATGTCATATTGATAACTTAATGCAGTTACTCTATTGAATTGAATAATAAATCATGCCCCAGGGATTACTGACCATTAGTGTTGCTTATAAAAAAGATTTAGCTTGAGAGCTTTTGGACATGGATTAGTGATTACTTAAGTATACTTGACAATGAAAATTCATGCTTATTGTTTTAATTCTTAAACAAAATGATAGCAACCATCCCATGAAGAAAACTATAGTTTGAGGATGGGGATCTCAAAGTTAGTACCTAGACCTACCTGTCCCCACCCTCCTATTGGAATGACAATATGGGTTTACTTTAGTATCAGTCTATTCAACTTTTCATAAATAATAAGAAAATATATATGTTAGGGTGGGGATCTCAACTGTTCAAAAGTTAGTACCCAGCCCCGCCTGTCCCCGCACTCCTCTAGAATAAGTCATTGGTATTTCTGCAGTATCACTCTATACAACTTTCAAAACAGAACCGGAAAATATATAGTTTCAGGGTGGGGATATCAACCATTTAAAAGTTAGTACCAAGCCCCGACCGTCCCCACCCTCCATCAGGAATGACCCCATGGAATTTTCTTTAGTATCACTCTATTCAACTTTTCATGTAGAACCAGAAAATATATAGTTTATGGGTGGGGATCTCAACCGTTTAAAAGTTAGCACACTGCCCCGCCCACCCTTACCCCTCCCTGATACCCCCGGGAAAATTTTGTGATACAGACTTGTACATCTCGAGACACTGATCATGAATATATATGATTTTATGGTACAAAATAAAGTATAAATGGTAAAATTGATCATTATTGTTTATAAAACCCCGCCCTTCTGCCCTGCCCCTAATAATCCCATGGGCATTTTGGCTCGGCCTCTGGGAAAGGAGACGGGTATCAACCTTCATGTGAAGTTTGGTCAAGATTGGACCAACGGTCTTTGAGAAATTGGTTGGACAAGTTCATGGCCGGAAGAAGAAGAAGAGGAAGAATAATAATAATATTAATAAGAAACGGTGCAAAAACAATAAGTCGCCAAACTTTGTTTGAGCGCCTTAATAAACAGATGATAAAAATGAATAAACCAAATTAAAGAAGTATAATTAATATATTTTGTTTAGCATTTTAAACTTTAAAAATGAAATAAAATGGTTATGTTTGCTATAAGGACAAAGATATGATACTAATAATAGGCAGTCTATAGCTAGAAAAACAATCTTGAATGCATACAAGTTTGTGGAAGAACTTTACCAGTTGTTCTTTTCTTGAAATAGTATCAAAACTTTTAAAGTTTACGCTGATGTGGGAGAAAATTGAATCGATATATTCTGTATACATGTATATAATTGCCTTTGACAGAATTACATTTAACTAATTTTAATTAATTAAACGAACCCAGAATTATGATGTACTTATGGCGATTACAATTGCATTTTATTCTTTCCCTTACCCAATATTTGCTCGAAGAAATATGATGCTCCTCATATCTACATGTTACATTGCTGTTTATTAAAAAGTTTCTCATTGATGAATTGTTTATCCCGTAATGTATTACCAAGATTATGGTGTTGAAGTCTTAATCTGTTAATTAGTATCCGTAATTCACATACCTCCGCACACCTGTCAACATTACCGGATGACTCAATACATGACACGTTCCGACAAACGACAAATGAACCTCTTTTTGTTCATCATCCATCGATAACATTAAGAATTTACAAATATCGTTTTTATCAATTACACAAACTTCATCAAACTTATTCAATATACAAGATAATACCAAACTTATAAACTGATAAATGAAAAGTATTTAGGATGTGAATAAAAAAATAAAATAAACTTTAACATTAAATATCTGTATGGTTTCAATAATTTTATCCGTTTTTTGGTTGTCATATTTTTTATTTATTTATAAAATACATCTGTATTTTATGATTTCATAAAAAATGGCATATGAAATGGTAAACGATTCATTACTTTTTAGAAAAAATCCCTACTTATTTCAAACATTTTAACTAAAGTAACCAACCATTCCCTTATAAAGTTACTTTCCAAAATAAAATTTAAACTAAATAAATAATTAAAAATTGATAGACATGACATGAATTTTTTTCACTGTGTGTCAATGAAAAAAAAGAAAAAAGTAAAAAAAAGAATAAATAAAAATAAAAAATAAAATCAAGATTTAAAATTTTTTAAGTGTATATTGATGCGGCATTCAAGGTCATGTTTAAAATTTATTATTTATTTATTTATTTATTTATATATTTATTTATTTATTTTTTAAACACTATAATTCAACCTTGCATCAATCATTGTGGGTACTTATTGGGTCAAGATTACTTTTCAGTCTTATTTTTTTATTTATTTATTTATTTATTTATTTTCAGACGAAACACTTTAAGAAAATAAAATATAATGTAGATACATTTATATGTAATACATATACATGTACTAAGTTTCATACTAGCACTTGTATACATGTAGGTAATATAGGGGAATGCCCCCTGGTTTGCAGACGGTACACTTTCTTACCTCTAACCATAGAGAGTAATCAAGGGAGATAAAATTGTTAAACTCCCCTATTGAAAGAACGTCTTAAAGAAATTATTTACTTGTCTTTCTTTTACAAAAACCGTATGCCAAGATACAAATATCTGATGCTGAACAGGGATTCTGGTTATTTTGTCAAGCACCATACGGATTCCAAACGCTAATATACTGAATATACCATCAACAAAATGTTGGAGTTTTTGATAGATAACATATCTGTTGTGTTTCATAATATAATTTGCAGCAAAAAATCGGTATACCAATGGGCACAAACTGTGCTTGCCGATTTGTTTATCTATTCTTATGAAGCAGAATTTATGCAGAATCTAGTTAAATCTGGAGAGAAGACTGTTGCCAAATCATTCAACTCCACATAGACATAGATAACGTCTTGTCTCTTAACAATCCTAAATTTGGAGACTATGTGAATGCCATAAATCCCAGTGAGCTTGAAATAAAAGATACGACCGATTACTCAATTCTGCTTCATATTTAGACCTTAACCTGAATTATGACGCCTACGAAAGGCTACATTTGAAACCTTATGACAAACGTGATGACTTCATTTTTTCTATTGTCACTTTTACTTTTCTATGCAGAAATATACCTGATTATCCTGTTTATGTTGTATTTGTTTCCCAATTAATACGCTATGGTAGAGCTTGTTCCCACTACAGGGGCTTTGTACAACGAAGCAGACTCCTTGCAAATAAATTGTTGGATCAAGGATATTGCAAGCCTAGGCTTATCAAGGCCCTCAAAAAGTTTTATGACCGTCATCACAGTATTGTTGATAAGTTTGCTGTCTCTGTGTCCAGGATTGCCCTGGATATATTTGACGTACCATAAGTCCATGTTCCTTTCACACAATTTTGATTACACACGTGGCAGGTGTAGCTAGCTAAACAGGAGGTGCTTACCCTTCCGGAGCACCCGGTCTCACTTCCCTGGTAGAAGTTCACTTGTCTCACCTAATTTGTCAGTTCCAAGGTTTTAACTATGCTTGTGGATTGTTAAGTAAGTTTGTTTTTTATTATGGTGTATTTGTTTCACAATTAAGGGTAAGGTAAGTAGGAAAATTCAAGTGAAAACCGTTTGGTTGAAATGCATGAAAGAGGGATATAATTAAGAAATTACCTACACAAGAGTGAAGATTTATAAATAAAAATAAAGTAGGAATTGATAATTTAAGAGTTTATAAAATATTTGTTGCATTTTTAAAGGAATTTGTGCAAAAATACACGTGTTGGGGAAAAAACTTACACCTTGTGTAACGGATTAATTTTAAAAAATGAAAAGATTTTAAGATAGTCAACATCATAGATCAGTGCAAAGAGGGCAGAGTTTGTTAAAGAAATGCGAGGTTTTTGAAAACTCGACAATTTACGTTGGAGGTTTTCTATGATTTGTTTTTCTTTTAAAATGCGTGTACCAGGTGTGTATCTGCTTACAGATAAATTGTTTACGCAAGGATATTGCAAGTCTACGCTTTTTAAGGCCCTTAATATTTAAATTTAATAATGGCCGTCATCACAATATTGTTGATAAGCATGATGTTTCTATGTTCAAAATTATCCTGGATACATTTTACGTCCCATAGTTCCATGTTCCTTTATTATGGAGCAAGTTTCACAGTATTTTACTTACGGAATTTTGGTTTGACTTTAAACTCAATTGAAATTCAAAGACATCTAAAATAAAAATTCTGCTTGCAAATAAATTGTTGACTCAAGGATATTACAAGACCAAGCTTATCAAGGCCCTCAAAACGTTTTTTGGCCGTCATTACAATATTGTTGATAAGTTTGGTGTCTCTGTGTCCAGGGTTGCCCTGGATATATTTGACAACCCTTCCGGAGCACCCGGCCTCACTTCCCAGGTTGAAGGTCACGTGTGTAGCCTAGCTTGTCATTTCTAAAGTTTTATACTTTGCTTCTGGATTGTGATTTGGACATGGATAAGTATGTTTTTGACGTAAAAGTGTAATTTTTCTCATTGTGTGTGCTCCAAGTTCAATTTTCGGATGTCATAATTGACTAAATATAAAAATAAATGTCAATTGAAATCATAATAAGAAAATTTAATGAACTAGTGGCGACGACATCTCTAGCCAAGCAGGACCATGTTAAACCATCCGTTAGAGAACCTGATAGAAAAAGGATCGCGACATTGGCATTTTGAGGACAAATGAATTATTAATTTGACCTTTGCATTTTGCCCTAGCTGCAGGTAAATGGATGTTTTGTATTAATGTAATTGAATATTGGACTTCATCTGCATGATATATAGCACATATCCTCAGGCGAGCATTAATGGTCATGGGCCTTTTTTTTAATTTTTAAGCATATAATTTTGCTTACCTTGCATGAATATGGATGGCAAATTGATTGCTGTGAAATGCACTTAAGTGACATGAAAAATTAGATGTTTAAGATCTTTTTCGAACGCCCCATAACTTTTAATTCGAATTGTCAAGTGGTTGGCGAAAGAACCGTTACTACATGTACCTCTATTCAAGCGTTGGTCAGACCAGACCAGGATTAGAACCTCAACCTCCCAAATAGAAAGTGACCAATTCACTAACTGTGCTTCTTCATTGGTTAACAAGGAGGAATAATTCATCAAACTATGTTTAATTACTTCAATGACTTAAAGTCATTTTCAATTAAGTTTGTATTTTAAAAATAATACAAATTTTCATTAAATTTTGGTTTATTAAGTTACTTATTCATATAAGGATCCGATGTATCTATTTTTATCCAGTCGGGATTTCCAGAAAAGTTTGTTGTTTCACAATACAATGTCCTAATGTACTCCGAGTTCGGATGATAGGAGACTGTGTGGACTACTGAACTACTTGAAGCTGACCCGGGAACGTTTTGTCCTTGTATGACACGACCATTGATGGTATTCTTGTGACACCGAACTGTGGGTTCTGGTTTACCATCCGCTTTAACTGTAACTCGAACCTGTCAATAAATACAAATAAAGGTTAATAGCGAGGAACACCTGTGTAGAACACTTGGAGTTTGGTCCGAAAAAGTTTATCCTGGAATGCCACGGCCATTGATTGTATTTTTGTGACACCGAACTGTGGGTATGGATGTATCATCCGCTTTAGCTGTTACTCGGACCTGTAAATAAATAAAAATGATGGTTAATAGCAAGGAACACCTGTGTAAAACACTTGGAGTTTGGCCCAGGAACGGTTTGCCCTTGTATGACACGGCCATTGATGGTATTCTTGTGACGCCGAACTGTGGGTATGGATGTATCATCCGCTTTAGCTGTTACTCGGACCTGTAAATAAATAAAAATGATGGTTAATAACAAGGAACACCTGTGTAAAACACTTTGGCCCAGGAACGGTTTGCCCTTGTATGACACAACCATTGATGGTATTCTTGTGACACCGAACTGTGGGTATTGGTTTACAATTCGCTTTAACTGTTACTCGGGCCTGTCAATAAATACAAATGATGATTAATAATAAGGAACACCTGTGTGGGCCACTTAGAATTTGATCCAGGAACGGTTTGGCCTTTTATCAAAATATAGTATTATTGTGACACAGAACTGTTGGTATAGGTGAACAATCGGCTTTAAATCTGGCCTGTCAAAAAGTAACAAATTATAATAATTTACATGGAACACGTCTGGCACAATTAGAATAAGGATGATAAGTTAAAGGGAACACATTTGTGAAACATAGGAATTTGGTCCGGGGAATATGGTCTTCTGGTATCACATCGCCATTAGTAACTGTTACATAGGACACTTTGAATAGATCCAGGGATGTTGTATTATGGAATCATATGACCATTAGTTGCAGTGGATACTTTCATATGGAACACCTGGTCCGGGGACAAGGTCGTCTTTTATCGCACGTCCATAAATTACAGGGAACATTTGAAATTGGTCCCGGGAATAAGATCAGGTATTACACGGTCACACGTTGCACGGAACACTTGTTTTGAACTCAAGTGTGGAATTGGTTAAGGGTATCAGACGGCCATTAATAACTGTTAGCCGGACCACTTGGAATAGTTTCAAGAATGTATTGTGGTATCGCAAGGCTATTTGTTACAAGGGATACTTGTATTGGACACTTGGTTTGAGAAAAAGGTCGCCGGGTATCACATGGTCATTTTTAGTATTTCATGGAGTTTCGAACAACAAGACCAATCAGACAGAAATGGTACTGGGACATTGCGATTATGGTAAACGGATATATTATTAACCGGTCTAGTAGAAAGAAAAGCTTGCGGAACGGAAAAAAGTAGCTTAAGGAATGTCATTTATTTTGTTGATTATGATACGTACCAGTCCATTTTCGAAGGCTACTTTTGTAGCAGTCCTGTCAAACACTGCGCCATTGCTGAAAACCACATTAAGCAGCTGGCTGGCGTGGGCTTTCTTCCCGACATACCCTGCGGAAGATTCACACAAATATGTCCCCGCCATTTCTTTGGTAGGGTGGGGTATGATCTTGTAAATCTTCTTTACGTATAGACTGCTAGAAGTATATGTTCTGAAGGGAGTCTCGACCTTTCTCCCGTCCGGTAGAAGTTTTACTATATTCAAAGATGTAATCGGAAACCCCATGGCAAAACATGGAAGTACGGCGGCCTTTGCGGGACTCAATTTTATGTCGTATGATGAGCCATACGGACTATATATAAAGTCTGTATTGAGAGGAAACAGCGGATATGCGTTATAGATTCGATCAGTTAAGTCTAAGTTTACGCTCAATTCTTCCAAAACTCCCTCCGAATAAGCAATTTTTATACCGATGGAGTACTGTCCTCTAAAATACATGACGTCAGCAGATAGCTGCGCGAGAGCTTGTGGTCTCGGTAGGCGATTTTTGATGTTTGTTAACTTTAATCTTGGATCTGAATAACTACTTCCGGTTGCGGTCATATGCACTTGGGAATTAAGTGAGTTTTGGTCAAGGCCGATATATTCTGCCGTGATGGTTGGGACAGCAAGGATTCTGTTATTCTCCTCGATGTTGAATAAAGCTTGGTACTGTATGTTTTCGCTAGCCACTGGTGTGAAGAAATACTGGATCTGCTCAATCGGATGTTTTTCGTCTATTTTTAATTTTTTTGAATTCAGTTTTATTTTAATTAACGTCGAGTTGTAATGAAGTTTCATGTTTGGATCCCGGTACACTATCTTCACTTCGATCTCCAGACTTATAGCATGCTGATGTACTTCCGGTAACGATTTATTGTTGCCATGGAGTTCATAGAAATGTTTTCCATCTTTGGTTACATCTATGGTCGTGAAGTCCTCATCAAGAACTGAAATAAGTATTTAGACAATTAACATATTTTTATCCCCCCGCCTTTCAGAGAAAAAGTGGGTCATTATTTTAAAATTCAAGTTTCCGTCTGTCCTAAATTCTTGTCCGCGATAATTCCAAAAACTATGAAGCACTATTTCACGAAACTTGGTGCAAGTATCAACATAGATAGGAAATGCACATATCGTTAACCCGAGATGGTTTGCTCATTTTTTTCAGAGTTATGGCCCTTTAAACATAAGTACAAATCACAAAAAAGAAGCTGCTAGCGGGGAATCCTAATTCACTTAATTTGCTTGGTTTGTTTTCTTGTCTAATAGAGGAGCAACACTACAGTAGACAAGGCGGTAAAGTGCTCCCTCCATATTTAGGAGGTCGTGGGTTCTAACCACGGCCGGGGTCTGGCCAAGACTTGAAACTACGTAGTGAATGATTTTTTTTTTTGTGCCAAGCACTCGGTATTTAGAAATAAGTCAGGAGATCCTTCGAAAGAGATCTTAAACAACCGATGCTCGGTGTCATGACAGGCGTGGCACGATAAAAACTTTCAATGCACATTGACTTAAACGCACTGCACATGTTAAAATTTCTGCCACTTCAGCTATAGTTGGTGACTTCACGATGTAAGTGAATATTATTGACTTGGACGTAAACTCCCATGCGACCAATCAATCCAATAGAGTAAAATTACAGCTTTAATGGCTTCTCAACAAACAAACTGTTTCAAATAACAATGTTGGCTCGGTGTTTATTGCAATCAAAGGATTACCAAAGGTCTATAAAGTAAAAAATGTTTTATGGGCTTCATCACAATATTGTTGATAAATATGATCTCTCTGTATCCAGGATTACCCCGGATATACGTATTTGACATCGCATTGTTCCATGTTTCTTTCATTCCAATTTTTGATTTCACACAGCTAGCTAAACATTGAGTGCTTAGTATTCCGAAGGTGGAAGTGAAACTTTTGTCAGTTTTCAAAGTTTTTACTTTGCTTTTAGGATTGTAATTTGAACATGGATCGATATGCTTGTTTTCTTATTGCTAAGCAAACCTATTTCAATTAACGGTCACGCAAGCGCAAAATTTTGCATGTAAAAATCCAGTCCTTCCATTATATGTTTAAAACCAGCTGCTTCATAACATGTGTTAAAATTGGGCGCTCAGTTGTACGTGTAACAACAGCGATAGCTCAGTTGGTAGATTGGTGTAAATAGGAGGTAGTGGGTTCGATGTGGCCGGGTCTGACCAAAGAAATGAAAGTGGGCAATGACTGTTCTTTCCCCAAGAACTCGGCATTGTCACGGTTCTTTTGGATCGGGAGTTAAACTAAACGAAGTCCCGTGTCACGGTAGGCTTGGCATGATTAAGTATTCTGCTGTATAAAGCTATTAGCTCAACACACAGGCAAAATTTCTGCACCTTCGTCTCGATATAAGTGAAATATTCTTGACTTGAACGTTGAACAGCATTACTCAACTCAACCCAACTCAATTGTTCATATTATACATATTACAATGTAAGGCAGTGACGTAGCGTGCATATAAGCTAATACACTTGTGCTTGCACATAATTTTTTAATAATGTGTACATTTTCTTCTAGCTGTATCACTATATTTGAATAAAAAACGGGCAAAAACCAAATTTGAATTCTCTTTAAACTCATATAAATATTGTATTAGAATGCAGAAAATGCACCAAAATCGCTTCATTTTTTCAAAATTTTCAGGGGGAGCTTACCCCAGACACCCCTAGTGTGTCTCTGACTCGTTGGCAACAGGCTTGCACATTCATTCGCCACTGCAAGTTAACACTTTCAAAACTGGTGAGATCAGACGATTAGATGGGTGTAATACAATTGAAGATAAACGTGATGCGACATCAGGGAAGAAAAATAGCAGACGACAGCTAGGCAAATAAGACCTGATGTGACAATATGGCGTTGCGGGGTGCAAAACATGACATCAGGGGAGAGCAATAGCAGACGACAGCAAGATCAATAAGACCCGATGTAACAATATGGCGCTGCTGGCTGCAAAACATGTCATCAAGGGAGAGCAGTAGCAGATAACATCTTGGCCAATAAGACCTGATGTGACATTGAGACGCATGTACGAAGGAGATACTGGGGCATCACACCAAGGAGCGCAATAGCAGACGACATCGAGGCCATTAAGACCTGGTGTGACACTCTGGTTTTGGGGTGCAAAAGATGACATCAGGGGAGAGCGATAGTAGACAACATATAGGTTAATGGTTTTGCGGGTTGCAAAACATGACATAAGGGGAGAAAAATAGCAGACGACAGATAGGCCAACAAGACCTAATGCGACAATATGGTGCTGCAGGGTGCAAAACAAGGCATCAGGTGAGATCAATACTACACAACAGCTACGCAAATGGAACATGATGTGACAATGTGGCGGAAGTAAAAACATAATGCGGGGTGCAAAACATGACATCAGGAGAGAGCAATAGCAGACAACAGCTACGCTAATGAGACCTGATGTGACAATGTAGTGCAAGTAAAAACATGATGCAGGGTGCAAAACATGACATCAGGAGAGAGCAATAATAGACAACTAGACATGCATGATGTGACACTGTAGCGCAAGTAAAAACATGATGCGGGGTGCAAAACCTGGCACCAGGAGAGAGCTACAACAGACGGCAGCTAGGCCTGACCCTGTGGCGCAAGATGGTCTTTTTTATTGGTTTTTGTTGTGTGTGTGTGTGTGTGTGTGTGTGTGTGTGTGCGTGTGTGTGTGTGTGTGTGTTAACTGAATTAATTATAAAATTACGTGTAATAGGTATCCCGTCAACAAACCACGTGGTGTGAATAAAAGTTCCGGTCTGTACACGTGACTTTTCATAACCAATCTGTATCGAAATGCCATCTTTATACTGCTTCGTAGTAACAGACTGAAGACGAATATCTAGATCTTTTAGAGATTCAACATGTGGTACCTAGAAAAATAAAATAAAACAGGATAATGAACAGTGGCGGATTTAAGGGGGTGCGGGGGTTGCAACTCCCCCCTTTGAAAAGTTAAAAGAGAGAGAGCTATTGACTGATTAAAAATTATTTTCTTGGCCCCCATCGGGGATCGCACCTAGCATTGATATAATTCTCAACCCCCCCCCCCCTTAAAAAAATCGTGGATAGTTCTCAACCCCCCCCTTTAAAAAAATCCTGGATCCGCCCCGATGAATCACACCGGCCAATGTTTATATGGAAATATATGCAGTGGCAAACCCAGCTACTTTTGAGAGGATGCGGCATATACATATATTTTAAATTGGCTCTACCTTAAATGTAGCATAAAATTCAACAATTTCCTGTAATTTGAGCAAATGACGCATACTCATACATAGTATCATGAACAGAAAAAATGATCAAATTTTTTTAATCAATGGACTGGAATAATGCGAGCTTACTTTCCATGGCCCCAGTCGAGATTGTTTCACTTATATCGAGACAGATTTGACAGTTCTGGGATGGTGGAGAAACACGGGAGGGGGGTGTCGTAGAAACCCATCAACTATATTCAACTAGGCAAGGACTTACAAACTTTCGAACATCAGGATATAACCAAGTGTGAGTTTGATCCTAAGTGGTCAGAGGCACTCCAATTCATTAACCAGTGGTGCATACAACGCAATGGAACGCACCTGGGAAGTTCCAATCGAGTCTGAGATCAGGAAACGAAATCCGTGATGGAATGGCCACACGCTCCGCAAGCCTACATCAAATGTCACAAGGCAGGCTCTTGACTGGAACTCACAAGGGAAGAGAAGAGGGGTAGGTAAAACAGATTTGACGCAGAAGTATCGGCACAGAGGCAAGAACAGTTTGAAAGACCTGGGATGAGCTGAAGAAGTTATCCCAAAACCGTGTCAGATGGAGATGTGTTGTTGTTCCCCAGGAAATCAAGAGGCATAAGTCAAGCATGGTATGCACAGAGGCTTCCGAATAAATCCTTATCATTGAGAGAGAGAGAGAGGAGAGAGAGCGTGTGTGTGTGTGTGCGTGTGTGTGTGTGTGTGTGAGAGAGAGAGAGAGAGAGAGAGAGAGAGAGAGAGAGCTGTGTGTATGTGTGAGAGAGAGAGGGAGAAAGAGAGAGAGACGGTGTCATTAGTACATGTACATGCATATAAGTTAAAAACCATTGTACCTCATTTGTGGCGCTTGAGATCAGCACAGTAGCAAAGAGAACCAGAGTTGCCGGTGTTTTCATCATAATTCTAGTCTGTCGATGGATACAGTTACTGAGTGTACCTAACTAGTACAATGTCAGTCACAACTAGTACAAATGAGTATTTTTTGTTTTAAAGTTCAAATTTTAGATAATGACCAATTAGGTCATTAATGCTCTCCCGTTGAATGTGTAATTATAAATAATAACGTTGGATGACGTACAGTTCAAATTATTTCATGCACAATAGTAATTTCACCTTCATAAACGGGAACATCACAGGGGCCTGCACCAATTTTAAAAAAATACGGTCAAACGATTATTCATTTGAACATATTTTCCATGCAGTTGTAAGCTATCACTAGAGTATCTGAATTGGTAGAGTCTTCGCTCCGTACATGGGAGGTCGTGGGTTCGAACAACGGCCGAGTCTGACTAAGACTTAAAATAGGTAGTGACCGTTCTTTCGCCAAGCACTCGGCATTTAGAAATGAAAGACACGAGGTCCTTCGGAAGAAAATTTAAAAACAAATGTTCCGTGTCACGGCAGGCGTGGTATGTTAATGAACCGTCCCTACATATTGCCCTAAGCACACTGCTAAGGTTAAAATTTCTGCCACTTCACCTTTAGCTGGTGACATCTCGATTTGAGTAAAATATTCTTGACTGGGACTAAAAACCCCGTTCAATCAATCAATCAATCAATCAATCAATCAATCAATCAATCAACCAATGAGTTAATTAATTACTTAATCAGTTCTCCAAAATTTAGCAGTTCTATTTTCTAATACCTTGTACCTTATGTTTATTATTTCAGGTTACTCATTATACATTAGCTATTGTCAAGTATCTGTTTCAAAGAACTAAATTTGATATGATTTGAAAAAAAAACTAGGAAAAGGTTGTTTAATTAATTAATTTCTTACATAAGGAATGTTTTCCACATTAAAAATGTTGCGCGTTGATTTGGCGAAAATTAAATCTGAACCTGAGAACAGTTCAGAAATTAGTCGTTCTATATTTCTGAAGGTGTGTGTGTGTGTGTGTGTGTGTGTGTGTGTGTGTTTTAGTATTGTGTGTACTTGTATATAGTCTCTCATAACTCTTTTAAGAGTGGTTCAGAATATTTAATGCTTTTTATATATTTTATATATTTTAATATTTCAATATTTGTAAAATATGAGGTTAGGCTCTAATAAAGTAATTTTTGATAGATAAAGAAGTAGATAACTAAATAAAAAAATAAAGTGAAATAAATAAGTTTAAATAAATTTAAATAAATGAATTAACAAATAAATAGCATGAAATAAATAAAATTAAAACAATAAATAAATAAATAAATAAATAAATAAATAAATAAATAAATAAATAAATAAAAATCATTTACTTCATTAGATATATTTCATTATTCATCGAAAATGTTAACAATTGATTTCAATTTTGTAAACAATGTATTGAAAAGACAGATGGGAAAAATTGAACAATTGAATTTTGACGTCCGCAAATTTATTGTCCAATTAACTTATCAATAACCTGCAACAGATGGATATTTTGGAGTTATCCGTGGGGTGAACAAAAGTAATAGTGATATGTCGGGTTTCTCATTTTGATATACAACTAAACTACATCGATCTTATAAAGGAAGAAGAAAGAATTGTGTAGTTGTCAACGGAAATCGCGAAATCATAAACACGCGAAATATGTCAAATTTTGATTTACCTCGGAATGAAACATTTGTTACATATGCCAAGTATAAAACCGAGCCCAGTAGAGCTGACAGAATCAGTTTCCAACAACACACGCACGGGGAAAAAACTACAAAAAGCCGACAGAGTCAAATACCAACAGCGCAAGCACGGAAAAAGTAAGTCAGAGTTTTAGATTTTTAAAAACTTGACAAATTCATTTTTTTTAAATATTGTCATTAAAAAAATTGAAATTCAATTCTTATCTTAAAGAATATCTTAATTAAGATGAAAATAAAAAAAATGACAAGTGAAAATGAAAAACGAAAAAGTGTTAGATTTTTGAAATTCGACAATTTCAGGTTTTTTTAATACTGTCCTATTACAAAAATATATTATATAAATAAAATTTGGTTCTTATCTTTAACAGTATTTTAAGTAAGATGAGAATAAAGATTGAAAAGTTCAGATTAAAAAAACATTATTAATAAGATAATCTAGATTTTAAAATGAGACGATTTAATATATTCATCTTAAAAACGATATTTCATTCTTATATTAATTGGAATTAAATTATGGTGAGATTTTTTTTAAATCGACATTCAGTTGTTTTTCAAATACATTTATTATATCATATTATTATTTTTTTAAATCATAGTTAAACGGTGTTTTCTTTAAGGTGAGAATGAAAAAATTGACAATTTCATATTTTCTAAAGAAAAAAAAAAGAGTTTTAGATTTTTAAAAATTCGACAAATTCAGTCTTTTTTAAAATTATTTCATAGTATTAAAAGTGAAATTAGATTCCAATCTTATACAGTATTTTTAATACAGATGAATATTTTTTTAAAATGACAAATTCAGGTTTTTTTTTATTCGTATATATGTTTATATATACATATTATATTTTTTGAAATTTATTTTTAAAGACAAACTGAACTTGACTCGTTGAATTAACAATCAAATTTTTGAATCATGGATAAATATATTTTGGTTCCCTGAATTTTTTTCAACCCCTTGAAAAATTTTGGTTTTACAATTTAAGTCCGATCACTATTGTTCCGAAACGAACGTCTTTGTGCTGTAAAATTAAGACTGGTATAAAATGAATCATGCAATTATTTAAAACTATTTTATAAAGTTTATTCTGTCGGTAGAGATTTCGGCAGGGCTATCTTTTTCCAAGGATTTCCTCACCGGTGAAATTTGTAAAAAATTTTGAAATCCAATTTGTAAAAGTTAACATAAATGTTCACAAAAATATTATAATTCTGACATAGGAGTTTTTAGTCAAAAATTAATTTTAACGGAGAAGTTGTACAAATGTACGAAAGCCTTTTAAGCTCATAACTAAACAAAATAAAAGGCACAATAACGCAAAAAAGGACGTAATAACGCGAAGTAAACGCGTTATAACGCAAATGGAAAGGCGTTATAACGCGAAGTAAAAGCGTTATAACGCGAAATAAAGGTGTAATAACGCGAATTAAAAGGCGTAATAACGCTAACTGAACACCTTTTAATTTGTGTTAAAACACCTTTTACTTCAAATAATAACGCCTTTCTATAGGCACTATATCGAGACGTCGCCAGCTTTAGGCGAAGGTGCAGAAATTTTGCCTATGCGTTTCGCTGATGGCATTATACAACATACTTGGACACGGGACCTCGTTTATTTTAAGTTCCCATCCGAAAGAATCGCGACTTTCATTTCGTATTGCCGGGTGCTTGGCGAAAGAACAGTCACTACCCACTTTCAAGTCTTGGGTCAGACCCGGCCGGGATCGAACCCACGACCTCCCACTTACGGAGCGAGCACTCTACCAACTGAGCTACCGTAGCGGTCTTTTTGAGCAGCATTACTATCAAATGTTCATTAAAGTACAAATTTTGTCGATAACACAAATTCTTTTCATTTCTGAACATACGTTTCTGTAATATGTATATTAAGACAGTAAATTTATTTTCGTTTGTTCGATTGCGTTTTTCGTAGACGACATTTTCAATAAACGTGTGCAATAAAAGAGAAAGAATAGGATCTGAAAATTGAGCCTAGCAAATTGAACTTTTATCATCTCCGGTTTCATTGAAACTGTTCATCTAGCCAATCATAATAAAATCTGCATATTGCACGCCAGACAACGGGGTTAGAGTCTGCATCAGCGATTTTGACTTACATTATGCAGATATCACAAGATAGAAAAAAAAACAAGACGTTACCACTACGGTAGCTCAGTGTGTAGAGCGCTCGCTCTGTATGTGGGAGATCGTGGTTGGAACTCCGGCCGAGATCTGACCAAGACTTGAAATAAGTACTGACTACAGGTTTTTTCGCCAAGTAGTCATCTTTTAAAAATGAAAGTCAGGGTCCTTTTGAGGAGACTTTACAACTGAGCAGTACCCCGTGTCACGGGATCCGGAGACGCGGTTCGTCAAAAAATCCTCCTTGCACATTGGCCTGAATTCACTACAAAGTTAAACATTTCAGACACTTTCCCAGTAGCCGTTGCTTTCTCGATATCAGTGAAACATCTAATATTGATATATAAATAATCAGTATAAATATATGTGTGTGGTACAATTTCCTTCTACAGGTCAAAATGGATGCAAAACGAGGAAAAGAAAAGAGTCAACAGGCATCATCGCATTTTTCAGACGTTTTACTGTCTTTGAGTGGAGTTGTATCATTTCCATTGTAATGCGCATCGCACGTAAAGGGCCCAATGGAATCATCCGCCACGCCATTCAGTGGTTTCGAAATGTCCTGCCATGATGTAATGTCCCAAGAAAGGACAGAAACCCGGGTTATTTAATTTTCTTAAGAAAATAAGCTAACATAAAGGAGACGTTTGTATTAAGGTACGTATGCTAACATTTTCATAAACAGGTACATGAAATGGCGACGAAGACGAGACGCTTGAATTTCTCAGATTTGGCAAACCCAACATATTCGATTCACTGCAAAGTTCCGAGTCCACTACGCCTCCTGTATGGTCAATGAAGTGTGATGCCAAATCAGTTGTCTAACGAATCAACTGACTGCAGACAAAATGGAGAGCATGCCAATCCCGAGATAGGTATGACAACTGTCGGGGTAAGTTCGGTAGGTATACTACTAATTGCACTTGTTTTAGGTGTATGGTGACGTCAGGCTACAGACACCAGACACTGATCCAGAAATGAATTATGCAGATACTAAAGCAAACCGTTTTCCTACTGGATTTCTTCATGTCGTACAGAAGTACTTCCGGGCATATGGGATTACTTCCGGTCGTATATAATTACTTCCGGTTAGTACATCACAGGTACGTATGCAGGTGAGTTTTTTTTTTTCAAATTTTAATTAAGGTATATTGAACACTTGTCAACAACTCGTTAGGGAATTAATATATTTATTTAAAATGTTTTATATGTTATATACATTAACCAATCTATTCTCCCAATAGCAGCCCCTCCTACAACTACAGTTTCAATAGAGACCACGACAGCGCCACCTACCACAACGGCACCACCTGGTACGACTACTGCTCCACCAGGAACAACAACAGCTCAACCTGGTACAACCACTTCGGCTCCAGGCACAACAGGTACTGGACCACCAGGTACAACAGCCGGGCCACCAGGCACGACAACTGCTGCTCCAGGCACAACAGGTACTGGACCATCAGGAACAACGACTGGTCCACCAGGCACGACAACAGCTCCACCTGGTACAACCACCGCCGCTCCAGGCACAACAGGTACTGGACCACCAGGTACAACACCCGGGCCACCAGGCACGACAACTGTTGCTCCAGGCACAACAGGTACAGGACCACCAGGTACAACAGCCGGGCCACCAGGCACGACAACTGCTGTTCCAGGCACAACAGGCACTGGACCACCAGGAACAACGACTGCTCCACCAGGCACGACAACCGCTCCACCAGGAACGACAACAGCGCCAGCCGGAACAACAGGTACGTTATTCAGTTATTAAAAAGGTCGGGCTGCAATGAAATGCACAACATGCGAATGCAAATCTCGGACAAATGATGTAGGAATTTGAAGGAAGATAAAATATCAAGTCCCCATATATCACGCTGCGTGCTTAATTAGAACCCAGCGCCACTATATTAATTATTGTTGGTAGTTATTTCCCTTTATTAACTATGGTAAGAGAACCGGAGTTATCTCCCTTCTCTTTTGTGTTGTCACGTTGTTCCCTCATGTTGCAATAATATAACCACATGAAGATTATTGTGTTCCTGTGTTGTGTTTTCCTATTCACTGGCGCAGACAGAGAATGATGTGATTGGTTAGTTACTGTAAAACTAGAAAGTTTCGCGTTCTTTTGATTTTCGCGCAAATTCGCGAGAGTGCCAGGGCTCAAAAAGAAAACTTTAGCGAATACTTTGTTTTAATATGATTCGTTTGCATTTGCACTGAAAGTCTTCTGACAACGCTTAAATAAATGTGCGCGAATATATCGATCCTCTCGAAAATTGATAGTCTCGAAATTATCTTGATTTACATTAATTCTTATTTTGGGTCGCTTCAGCAATGTTCAACTAGTTTTAATCTTTCTTACGAATTCCAAGGATTAATCTTGGTACTCATTCATTTTCGTGCGCGAGTTCATGCATGTGTTGGCGATCTGTTCGGCGTCCTTCAGAGTGCTAGGTCACTTACCAGCATTGCCACAGATCAACTCGCGGTTAATTACACCGGTATTAAGCCGTCTATAAAAGGGATTCAAGACAAGGAAAAATCGGTCCTTGCTTTTATAGGATAGGAAAATTGCTTTATCCAATACCTATTACTGTTAATCGGGAAATTTCGCGTTCGTTTTATTTTCGTTTAAATTCGCGACAGTAACAACACCCGAAAACAAAAATATTTCGTTTTGATATAATTCACTCATATTTCGAGGGTTTAGAGTTAAAAGGGCTACCTACATACCTTTTTATTATAAGGTTTTTAATATCACCTAATATACTCTAAGTCCTCGAACCACTGCGGTAGCTCAGTTGGTAGAGTGCTCTCTCCGTATGTGGGAGGTCGTGGGTTCGATCCCCGGCCGGGTCTGACCCAAGACTTGAAAGTGGGTAGTGACTGTTCTTTCGCCAAGCACTCGGCATTACGAAATAAAAGTCACGGTTCTTTCGGATAGAAACTTAAAATAAACGAGGTCCTGTGTCACGGTGGGCTTGGCACGTTAAAGAACCCTGCTGTATAATGCCATCAGCGCAACGCACAAGCAAAATTTCTGCACCTTCGCCTTTAGCTGGCGACGTCTCGATATAAATGAAATATTCTTGACTGGGACGTTAAACACCATTACTCAACTCAACTCCAAGTCCTCGAATAGTTCTGACCATTATTCGACAACGAGGATATAAAAGTACGCAAATATATCAAAATTACAATTCTCGCCAAAATTTACCGATTTAACACTAGTATATATTTAAGAAGTGCTTCTAATTTTTTTTGCAGTGTGCGAAGCTAAAACAATTACGTACACACACAACAGAGAGTCTGTTACCATAACAACATCGAACAACATTAATGATGGTGAAAACTCCCTCCTCGGTTCGGGAAGTATGTGGACTTCCGCAGCATCCGACTCTGTTGCGATCCTCACTTACACCATTGAGAATGCTAACTCAGCAGAATCTGAGATCGCCAACATGTTTGTTGAGATAAGGAATGTCCAGGCATTTGCCGTATTCTACACGTCAGGAGGGTCTGAGATATTTCTTGATATGGTAAGATGTTCTTTCTCCCACAGCCCCCCCCCATCCATGGATACAGAACACCCTAAAGTACCCTCAAACCTATCTATAACGGTAGTCTAAGGGAATCAGTATAGGTGGCCTTTGTGGACAGGTGGTCCTTATAAACAGGCTCAAGAAACATGAATAAATGGTACAATTTTACTAGCCTTTAAAACCAAGAGGATCTTATATAGAGGTGGCCTTTAAGACAGGATTCACTGTCTGACAGTTTTAATGTGTTCTTGGTGTTAGTCAAACTATACTACTCCAATATATGAACAAAGCTGGGACCAGCTACTAGCATGCATAAAGTGTTTGAATCGTGATGTCTGGGATTGTTTATACCCTTAAACTGTACCATAACACTGACCACCAAATGATCAGTTACCTGTTACGCATTTACGTGTTACGCATTTACGCATTTTTGCGTAATAAGAATTGTATTAAATTTTATATGTTATATTTTATTGACCAATACGTAAGTTCGATAGTTTTGGATTACTGGTATAACCATACATAAAGACATTTACTTTTAAGTGCCCGTCCAAAGTTGGTAATTCAATAACCAGGGATGGTTTTGGGTCCTTACATAGCTGCTTTAACCTTATAGTGGGATGGTTTTGGATCCTTACATAGCTGCTATAACCTTATAGTGCGTCAAGTTAGACTTGGCAGTTTGACCTTTGATTTGAATATTCAAGCAGTCATATTCATTGTGCAATTAAGGGGCGATATAAAGTTGATATGTAAGGACAGATGATAGTAATACAACTGGATACTGGATAATGGTAATGAAACATGATGTCTTACTTAAATCACACAGTTTATTAGCCCAATCTAATAATCAAATTAAAGGTCAAACGGTCAGGTCAAACTTGACGCACTATACTATTGGTCATTTACTACAGTAACCCCCAGTTGGATAAACAATGGCCTCAATATTTATATATCTTTCCTTGTCATGCCCTTTTTCTTTTAATTGCACACGTGTCTGGTGTAGCTAGATAAACAGGCGGTGCTTACCCTTCTTGTGCAACCGGTTTCACTTCCCTGGTGCAGGTTTAGGTGTCTAATCTAATTTGTCAGTTTCAAAACTTTTAATTTGCCTACTGGATTGTGATTCAGAGATGAATTAGTGTTGTTTTTTTCTTGTTTTGGTTGTTATTTTGTTTTATGTTCTCGTTTGCGTTGGTTGTTGCCAAGTATATTTTTTTTACAATTGAAAATTTCTTTCATGTATTTTACAACAGTACACTCCATCGCCTGACATCGACAGTATTGTCGTCCAGTTTAATGGAAAAATGGCTTCAAGTATTAAACTAGATATTATTCCAGTAGCAGGAGAACAGGCAAGCATTAGTGGTGTACAGATCCAAGCTTGTTTCGAACCAGGTACGTATATGCTGATATAATCAAAGCACTGACAGTACTGAGTTGAGTTGAGTAATGGTGTTTAACGTCCCAGTCAAGAATGTTTCACTTATATCGAGACGTCGCCAGTTAGAGGCGAAGGTGAAGACATTTTGCCTGTGCGATGCGCTGATGGCATTATACAGCAGGGTTCTTTATCGTGCCAAGCCTACCATGACACGGGACCTCGTTTATTTGAAGTTCCCATCCGAAAGAACCATGGTTTTTTATTTCGTAATGCCGAGTGCTTGGCGAAAGAACAGTCACTACACACTTTCAAGCCTTGGGTCAGACCCGATCGGGACTCGAACCCACCACCTTCCACTTACGGAGCGAGCACTCTACCAACTGAGCTACCGCAGTGGCAGTACTGAACGCCACTATAATTGTTATCAGAATATTTTGGGAATAAAAACCTGTTTCGATTAAAGTATGCACGCTGATTTATTCAAAGTACTGAATGTCTTGAACGGTACTGTTGAAATGGATGTTTTAAGGTTGTTTCGAATCAGGTATGTATACTTGTATAATCAAAGCACTGAAAGTACTGAACGCTTCTATGCTGAATTATTGAAACTACTGAAAGCATTGAACGATACTGTCCTGTGATTGAAATTCCAACTTGTTTCGAACGGTGTATATATGTTGATATCATCGTTATATCTATAGCATGATCAATAGTGGTGGAATTTAGGCTTATTTACAATAAGGTATGCACGCTGATTTAATCAAAGCAGTAAAAATGTCGAACGACACTGTTAGTATAGTTGCATCAGTACTTGTTGTTTCGAATCGTGTTTACTCGATTTAATCAAAGTACTGAAGGTATTGAACTATACTTTACCTGTATCAGTGCAATCGTGTATATTGGTTGATATATTCAAAGTACTGAAGGTATTGGACGATCGATACTGCTGTTATATGTATCAAGGCCCTAAGTGCATGTATAGAATCAAGTAAATATGTTGATTTAACCAAAGTACTGAAATTACCGAACGGAAATTGGTGTTATACTTGTGTCAGTGCTAGTTTAGAATCAAATATTTACATTTATGGCGTTTGATTGTATTAAACTCTGTTTTAAACCAAATAGAGTTATAGGACTATAATTACATTTGCTAATGTGACGTCACTCATTTCTTGCTGACACCTATGCCCGTGACGTCATTGATAGGCTGTTCCAGGAATTGAAACTGCGTGTCGTACACGACAGTGTTTTAAATTTATTTCAGGATTCAAAAACAAAAATAAGATTTTCAAAAAATGCGAAATGTAAATATAACCATTGAACTGTCTAGCAATTGCGTTTATAGTGCTATAAACGCCATTCCTAGACAGTTCAATGGTTAAATAAACATGCTGATTTAATCAAAGTACTGGAAGTATTGAACGGAACTGGCGCTATTTATTAAACGAGTTTTATGCAATCAGCCTTTGCGAGTTGCATAAATAAATCATTCAACAAATTTAATAAATTAAATATTACATAGACATAAATGTGAGATTCTTTTTAATTTATATTCAAAGAAAAACAACTTTTTCCTGAAAATACAAACCGTCTTCTCTATAAGGAAAGAGCTGATGGAGACAGAAATCTTTGGTAATTAGCGCGCGGCATTCCAATGTGCGCGCGCTATGACGTCGATTATTTATTTTTTCAGACACAATTCATTTAGTTATTTTAAAACTATAAAAAAGAACTCGTATAAGTTGAGAAGAACGTTTTGCTACAAAAGTCAGCACTATATTTTTGCCATAATTATACCCGTAATAAAGCAGTAGATCTACTTGTTAGGTGCATGTACATGTTTAATTAAAATACAGTCCAACCTGTCTGAAGCAACAGTCGACCTCATATCGCGCACGCATTTGAATGTCGCGCGCTAGTAAAGATTATATAGTAAAAAGTATTATCATAAAACTTTCAGTAACAACTACTGTACCACCAGGCACCACAACAGCGCCACCTGCTACGACAACTGGTCCACCAGGAACAACTGCTGGTCCACCAGGTACAACGACTGGTCCACCAGGTACAACTGGTCCACCAGGAACAACTGCTAGTCCTCCTGGAACAACGGCTGGTCCACCAGGTTCAACAGCCGGTCCACCAGGAACAACAACTGCTGGTCCCCCAGGAACAACAACAGGTCCACCAGGTACAACAACTGGTCCACCAGGAACAACTACTGGTCCCCCAGGTACAACGACTGGTCCACCAGGTACAACAGCCGGTCCACCAGGTACGACATCTGGTCCACCAGGAACAACCACTGGTCCTCCGGGAACAACAACAGGTCCACCAGGTACAACAGCTGGTCCACCAGGAACAACTGCTGGTCCTCCGGGAACAACTGCCGGTCCACCAGGTACAACTGGTGCACCAGGTACTACTGGTCCACCAGGAACAACTGGTCCACCAGGTACAACAGCAGGTTCACCAGGTACAACAGCTGGTCCACCAGGAACAACCGCTGGTCCTCCGGGAACAACAACAGGTCCACTAGGTACAACTACTGGTCCCCCAGGAACAACTATTGGCCCACCAGGTACAACTACTGGTCCTCCAGGTACAACTGCTGGTCCTACAGGTACAACGACTGGTCCACCAGGTACAACAGCCGGTCCACCAGGTACGACAGCTGGTCCACCAGGAACAACCGCTGGTCCTCCGGGAACAACAACAGGTCCACCAGGTACAACAGCTGGTCCACCAGGAACAACTGCTGGTCCTCCGGGAACAACTGTCGGTCCACCAGGTACAACTGGTGCACCAGGTACTACTGGTCCACCAGGAACAACTGGTCCACCAGGTACAACAGCAGGTTCACCAGGTACAACAGCTGGTCCACCAGGAACAACTGCTGGTCCACCAGGTACAACATTAGGTCCACCAGGTACAACAGCTGGTCCACCAGGTACAACAGCTGGTCCACCAGGAACAACTGCTGGTCCTCCGGGAACAACTGCCGGTCCACCAGGTACAACTGGTGCACCAGGTACTACTGGTCTACCAGGAACAACTGGTCCACCAGGTACAACAGCAGGTCCACCAGGTACAACAGCTGGTCCACCAGGAACAACTGCTGGTCCACCAGGTACAACAGCAGGTCTACCAGGTACAACAGCTGGTCCACCAGGAACAACTGCTGGTCCACCAGGTACAACAGCCGGTCCACCAGGTACAACAGCTGGTCCACCCGCTACAACTGCTGGTCCTCCGGAAACAACTGCTGGTCCACCAAGTACAACAACTGGTCCACCAGGTACAACAGCTGGTCCACCAGGCACAACCACTGCTGGTCCAGGCACAACCACTGCTGCTCCAGGCACAACCACTGCTGCTCCAGGCACAACAGGTCCACCCGGTACAACTGCTGGTTCTCCGGGAACAACTGCTGGTCCACCAGGTACAACAGCTGGTCCACCCGGTACAACTACTGGTCTTCCAGGAACAACAGCTGGTCCACCAGGTACAACTGCTGGTCCACCAGGTACAACAACTGGACCACCAGGAACCACGACTGGTCCACCAGGCACGACAACAGCTCCACCTCGCACAACCACCACACCATCAGGAACCACAGGTTTGTAGTTTTTATGTTGACATGCTTCATACTGATATATCTTGATAATTATCAATATTTATTCGGTGATCGTTTCGTTGAATTCTGCTGCGTTACGTTGTATCATTTTGTTTTGTACCAGACACAATACCTTTGTGACCCATTTATATCTGAAAGAATACTCTTAACATTTACTTGATATTTCGGAAAATAAAATGTTATTGATTTAATAGTAACATTTATTATGAAAATACTTTCATTGAGTGCAATTTAGTTAAATAAATTCTACAGCCAAACCTGTCTATAAAGGCCAACAAAGGGAACCAATAAAAGTGGCCTTTATATACAGGTTCAAATAATATGAATAAAGAACAATATACTGTCCTTTATAAGGAGGCGACCCTTATATAGAGGCGGTCTTTTAGGCAGGTTAGACTGTATATGTATTCTGAATCAAATGTTACGGTAGTATAACTATTTCAGCTTAAGTATTATTTTTTAACATTCAAAACATTCAAAAATGGTATATGACAAAATATTTTTAAATGGTTTATGGCAATTTGGCTTAAATTTACATATCATTAATGTTAAAATTTATTAAAGGCTTCATGGTAACCAACTAGACGAGCAACTTCAATCAAACTAGAGATTTTTGGTTTACATTTTAGTCGAAATTTATATTTCTCAACCATTTTCCATAACATTCTTTATTCCTTTTTTACAGTCTGTGTACACAAAGTCATCACCTACACACATTACAGCGACACCATTTTAACATCGGCATCTTCCAATGAGGTTGATGCTGAAAACTCGCTTCTCGGTTCCGGAAGTAGCTGGGCGCCCTCTGTCGGAGACGCTGTACGAACGATCACCTACGACATACAGAACGCTAACTCAGCAGAATCTCAGATATTCCATGTATTTGTCAGGACGGAAAATATCCAGACCGTTATCGTGTATCAAACAACGGATGGATTTGAACAAGTGCACAGCGTGGTAAGTTGTTCTGTGTAATAGAAAAAAAGAAAAGGACATGCCGCTTAAGATATAAAAAGAAGGGGCATGTCGTTTAAGATGTGAAAGCATGCCACTTAAGTTGAGAAAGGGGCATGTTGCTTAAGATAAGAGAGAAAGGTGCATGTCGCTTAAGATGAGAGAGCATGTTGCTTAAGATAAGAGAGAAAAGTGCATGCCGCTTAAGATGAGAGAGCATGTTGCTTAAGATAAGAGAGAAAGGTGCATGTCGCTTAAGATGAGAGAGCATGTTGCTTAAGATAAAAGAGAAAGGTGCATGCCGCTTAAGATGAGAAAACATGTTGCTCAAGATAAGAGAGAAAGGTGCATACCGCTTAAGATGAGAAAACATGTTGCTCAAGATAAGAGAGAAAAGTGCATGCCGCTTAAGATGAGAAAACATGTTGCTCAAGATAAGAGAGAAAGGTGCATGCCGCTTAAGATGAGAAAACATGTTGCTCAAGATAAGAGAGAAAGGTGCATGCCGCTTAAGATGAGAACGCATGTTGCCTAAGTTTATAAAGGGGCATAAAATTTGCTGAAAATATTATGAATATTAAGTTATAGGCTATTTTATCTGGGATTTGAATCTAAATTCTACATGTTGTAAAGTCATCACACTTCCCACTAAGCTAACATAAGCAGTTAATGTTTGCGGTGTTCAATTATATGTTCATTAGTCAATTTTTCTAAGTTTAACCTTTTTCTCCTGAGAGAACCCCTTTTTGAAAACTCAAAAAGATTGCATTTTGAAAATATTTTCAAACCCATTATCGTAAAACCTGGTCCCCTTAGGAGAACATTTTGAAAATAATTAACAAAGGCGGAGAAAACCCCTCCATTTGTCATGAATATAAAGATTGACTTGCAAAGAAAAATGACAATAAAATATACTTTCACGCGAGCTTAAATCTGAAAATTCAGATATGATAATAACTTTTTTTAATATGTACATTCATTTTTTTTGAGAAAAAAGTTTAGGATAAAATTCTAATCCAACCCGCTAAAGCTCCTACTGACTAGGGCATAAAACACCATGAGTACCTCCACGCCATTTCATTTTTGAATTTTTATACCCACCTGCAAACTAGTTTGATGGAGTATATAGGAATGACGATGTCTGTCTCTCAGTCTGTCTGTCCGTCTGTGCAAAAGCGTGTCCGGGCCATATCTTACATAGCTGCTTTGGACGACGGTAATAAAACTTCACTAGAATAATCTTCATAGTCTAAATATGTGTCATGACCTTGAACCATTGTCATATCGTAAAGGTCAAGGCCGTAAAAAAACATTAAATGTTAGGGGCGAGGGGGGTATTTCTAGATAGCTATGTTTTCAATTGAATGCTAACTTCCTGTTTCGTATACATGACGCCTTTAAAAAGCACAATAGGTTTTAAGTGAAAACATACAGTTGGTAAAATTAAGGGAAACTGAGTTTATTTTCATTTTTCAACTTTAAATGTAATTCTTCTTTATTTCAATAAAATTCTCTGAGATTTTTTTTTTCATAAAAATTATCCAAACATTTTTGATTTTTAATTCTATTATTGTAAGTTTACATGTAACTCATTTCATTACAGATCCACCCACAATACGACGTCGATATGCTGGACATTGACTTTAATGGCGATTTTGCTTCAAGTTTTAAATTGGAAATAATTCCTATGTCAGGATTGCAACCCAGCATCAGTGATGTGCAGATTCAGGCTTGTTTCGAACCAGGTAAATTATAAATAAAGCACTGAGAGTACTAAACGATATTCTCATTAAGAATATAAGGGTCAGCAGTAATTGTTTCTAACCAGGCATGCTTGTCAAAAGCGTGACTATTTAAGGAAATAATTCCTGTTTCTGCATTGCAACCCAACACCAGTGATATGCAAATTCAGGCTTGTTTCGAACCAGGTAAATTATAATCAAAGCACTGAAAGTACTGAACGATATTCTCATTAAGAATATAAGGATCAGCAGTAATTGTTTCTAACCAGGCATGCTTGTCAAAAGCGTGACTATTTAAGGAAATAATTCCTCTTATTGCATTGCAAGCCAACATCAGTGATATGCAAATTAAGGCTTGTTTCGAACCAGGTAAATTATAATCAAAGCACTGAAAATACTGAACAATACTCATCATTACTCTTGTATTAAGAACGTAAGAATCAGCGGTAAGTGTTTCGAACCAGGCATGCTTGTGAACAGTGTGGCTATTTAACTTTGTTGTGAGTGAGGTAAGAATATAGAAATAATCAAAGCAGTGAAAGTACTGAACGATAGTCTATCATTACTCTTGTATTAGGAACTTAAGGATGAGCGGGATTTGTTTCGAACCAGGCACGCTTGTCAGCAGAGTGACATCCAAAGTTTTTTTTTTGTGAGTCGGTTAAAATATAGAAAATATCAAAGCACTGAAAGTACTGAACGACAGTTTCATCATTACTCTTGTATTAAGAACGTAAGAATCAGCGGTAAGTGTTTCGAACCAGGCATGCTTGTGAACAGTGTGGCTATTTAACTTTGTTGTGAGTGAGGTAAGTATATAGAAATAATCAACGCACTGAAAGTACTGAACGATAGTCGCATCATTACTCTTGTATTAAGAACTTAAGGATGAGCGGGATTTGTTTCGAACCAGACATGCTTGTCAGCAGAGTGACATCCAAAGTTTTTTTTGTGAGTCGGTTAAGAATATAGAAAATATCAAAGCACTGAAAGTACTGAACGATAGTCTCATCATTACTATTGTGTTAAGAACGTAAGTATGAGCGGTAACTGTTTCGAACCAGGCACGCTTGTCAGCAGTGTGGCTATTTAACTTTGTTGTGAGTCATGGTAAGATTATAGAAAATAATCAAAGCACTGAGAGCACTGAACGATGATTTTGTAATTCCTGTATCAGGAACTAAGACATGTGTTGGCGGTGCAGCGATTTCAGCGGTGGTGTGTACATACTTCAACAGTGTGGAGTATGTCGCGAGTCAGGTTTGTATACCAGTATTGATATAATCGAAGTACTGAAAGTAAGTACTGAACGATAATGTCGGTGGTGTAAAAATTTATATTTGAGTCTTACCAGGTAAAATATTATATTGAAAAGCATTTGAGAATAATCATAATTGCAACTTAACCTATGTTTCCATTCATGTGAGCCAAAATCGTCATTGGACACTTTCTGAGAAATAGCCTATTATTGAAAAATAATTTTTTTTAATTAGCATATTTTGAAAATTTGGCCACTTATAATATTTTCACACATTTTGAAAATATAGCTACAGTCCAACCTGCCTTTAAGGCCACCTCTATATAAGGTCAGAAGACTTGTATTCTTTATTCATATTTTTTGAACCTGTATATAAAGACCACAAGCTAATTAAGACAACTTTTATGATTCCCTCGGGTGGCTGTTTGACTGTACTTGTGGAAATCTAGACTTAATATATATTTTTTTGTATTCGTGTCCAAACCACATTCCATAAAGTGAAAGTTTGCAAATTCAGTTAAAAACAGCCTATAGTTGGCGACGTCTCGATATAAGTGAAAAATTCTTGACTGAGACGTTAAACACCATTACTCAACTCAACTAAAGATATATAAATCGATACTTCATTAATTTCTAATTATTTGACTTTTTCATTAAAAGGCTCAAGATACATAAGTAGAGAACTCATCTTTTTAATTAAGTTTTTTCCCTTGCAACAAGACACACAATACAGTACAGACCTGTCCAAAGTTTTACACTAAGCTTTCAAAATAGAGGCGAAGCCGGGCTGTCAAAAGACCGAGACGTGGCTAAAAACTAACCGAGAGATAGATAGCCGCTGCCGAAAACCTTTTAAAATATAGCTACTGAAGGGTGAAATTTACTATTGTAAACGTATCTATTTTCGCGGTGTACTAATTTTCGCTAATATTGCAGATGTTTGTTTTGTGCGAAAATTAATACTGAGTGAAACTTATATTATGCTTATTGTGTTAAAGTGCATATTTAAAAAAAAAAAAATCGAAAATTTAACTTCGTAGATATGTCAAAATTTCATATACATGTACCTCGAAAAAAAATACACGCGAAATTAAATACGTTACATTACCGAATTGGCACCAATTTGTTAAACTTTCGAAGGCCTGTACTATACATAAGCTACCATCATAGTATATTATCATGTAATATTAACTACACTCTATTTTAGTAACAACTACATATACACCAAGCACCACTGTAACACCCCATGGCACGACAGGCCAAGAAACTACTACCACTCCACCAGGCAGCACAACGGCTCCACCTGGTACGACCACAGGTCCACCAGGCACGACAACGGCTACGCCAGGCACCACTACGGCTCCAACTGGTACGGCAACAGTTCCGCCAGGCACTACCACTATTTCGCCGACAACTACCTCTCAACAAAATACGCAAACAGCTGCAGAAGGCACCCCTGTTTCACTAAAAACAACAACTGCTTCAACTGCTACAACATCTGGACAACCAGGTACAACAGCCGGGCCACCAGGCACGACAACAGCTCCACCTGGTACAACCACTGCCGCTCCAGGCACAACAGGTACTGGACCACCAGGTACAACAGCCGGGCCACCAGGCAGGACAACTTCTGCTCCAGGTACAACAGGTACCGGATCACCAGGAACAACGACTGCTCCACCAGGCACGACAACAGCTCCACCTGGTACAACCACTGCCGCTCCAGGCACAACAGGTACGGGACCACCAGGTACAACAGCCGGGCTACCAGGCAGGACAACTTTTGCTCCAGGTACAACAGGTACCGGACCACCAGGAACAACGACTGCTCCACCAGCCACGACAACAGCTCCACCTGTTACAACCACTGCCGCTCCAGGCACAACAGGTACTGGACCACCAGGTACAACAGCCGGGCCACCAGGCACGACAACTGCTGCTCCAGGCACAACAGGTACCGGACCACCAGGAACAACGACTGCTCCACCAGGCACGACAACAGCTCCACATGGTACAACCACTGCCGCTCCAGGCACAACAGGTACTGGACCACCAGGTACAACATCCGGGCCTCCAGGCACGACAACTGCTGCTCCAGGCACAACAGGTACCGGACCACCAGGAACAACGACTGCTCCACCAGGCACGACAACAGCTCCACCAGGTGCAACCACTGCTGCTCCAGGCACAACAGGTACTGGACCACCAGGTACCACAGGCGGGCCACCAGGCACGACAATTGCTGCTCCAGGCACAACAGGTACCGGACCACCAGGAACAACGACTGCTCCACCAGGCACGACAACAGCTCCACCAGGTACAACCACTGCCGCTCCAGGCACAACAGGTACTGGACCACCAGGTACCACAGCCGGGCCACCAGGCACGACAACTGCTGCTTCAGGCACAACAGGTACCGGACCACCAGGAACAACGACTGCTCCACCAGGCACGACAACAGCTCCACCTGGTGCAACCACTGCCGCTCCAGGCACAACAGGTACTGGACCACCAGGTACAACAGCCGGGCCACAGGCACGACAACTGCTGCTCCAGGCACAACAGGTACCGGACCACCAGGAACAACGACTGCTCCACCAGGCACGACAACAGCTCCACCTGGTACAACCACTGCCGCTCAGGCACAACAGGTACTGGACCACCAGGTACAACATCCGGGCCACCAGGCACGACAACTGCTGCTCCAGGCACAACAGGTACCGGACCACCAGGAACAACGACTGCTCCACCAGGCACGACAACAGCTCCACCAGGTGCAACCACTGCCGCTCCAGGCACAACAGGTACAGGACCACCAGGTACCACAGCCGGGCCACCAGGCACGACAACTGCTGCTCCAGTCACAACAGGTACCGGGCCACCAGGAACAACGACTGCTCCACCAGGCACGACAACAGCTCCACCTGGTGCAACCACTGCCGCTCCAGGCACAACAGGTACTGGACCACCAGGTACAACAGCCAGGCCACCAGGCACGACAACTGCTGCTCCAGGCACAACAGGTACCGGACCACCAGGAACAACGACTGCTCCACCAGGCACGACAACAGCTCGACCAGGTGCAACCACTGCCGCTCCAGGCACAACAGGTACAGGACCACCAGGTACCACAGCCGGGCCACCAGGCACGACAACTGCTGCTCCAGGCACAACAGGTACCGGACCACCAGGAACAACGACTGCTCCACCAGGCACGACAACAGCTCCACCTGGTGCAACCACTGCCGCTCCAGGCACAACAGGTACTGGACCACCAGGTACAACAGCCGGGCCACCAGGCACGACAACTGCTGCTCAGGCACAACAGGTACCGGACCACCAGGAACAACGACTGCTCCACCAGGCACGACAACAGCTCCACCTGGTACAACCACTGCCGCTCCAGGCACAACAGTTACTGGACCACCAGGTACAACAGCCGGGCCTCCAGGCACGACAACTGCTGCTCCAGGCACAACAGGTACCGGACCAACAGAAACAACGACTGCTCCACCAGCCACGACAACAGCTCCACCAGGTGCAACCACTGCCGCTCCAGGCACAACAGGTACTGGACCACCAGGTACCACAGGCGGGCCCCCAGGCACGACAACTGCTGCTCCAGGCACAACAGGTACCGGACCACCAGGAACAACGACTGCTCCACCAGGCACGACAATAGCTCCACCTGGTACAACCACTGCCGCTCCAGGCACAACAGGTACGGACCACCAGGAACAACGACTGCTCCACCAGGCACGACAACAGCTCCACCTGGTACAACCACTGCCGCTCCAGGCACAACAGGTACTGGACCACCAGGTACAACAGCCGGGCCACCAGGCACGACAACTGCTGCTCCAGGCACAACAGGTACCGGACCACCAGGAACAACGACTGCTCCACCAGGCACGACAACAGCTCCACCAGGTACAACCACTGCCGCTCCAGGCACAACAGGTACTGGACCACCAGGTACCACAGGCGGGCCACCAGGCACGACAACTGCTGCTCCAGGCACAACAGGTACCGGACCACCAGGAACAACGACTGCTCCACCAGGCACGACAACAGCTCCACCTGGTACAACCACTGCCGCTCCAGGCACAACAGGTACTGGACCACCAGGTACAACAGCCGGGCCACCAGGCACGACAACTGCTGCTCCAGGCACAACAGGTACCGGACCACCAGGAACAACGACTGCTCCACCAGGCACGACAACATCTCCACCTGGTACAACCACTGCCGCTCCAGGCACAACAGGTACTGGACCACAGGTACAACAGCCGGGCCACCAGGCACGACAACTGCTCCACCAGGCACGACAACAGCTCTACCAGGTGCAACCACTGGCGCTCCAGGCACAACAGGTACTGGACCACCAGGTACCACAGGCGGGCCCCCAGGCACGAGAACTGCTGCTCCAGGCACAACAGGTACCGGACCACCAGGAACAACGACTGCTCACCAGGCACGACAATAGCTCCACCTGGTACAACCACTGCCGCTCAGGCACAACAGGTACCGGACCACCAGGAACAACGACTGCTCCACCAGGCACGACAACAGCTCCACTGGTACAACCACTGCCGCTCCAGGCACAACAGGTACTGGACCACCAGGTACAACAGCCGGGCCACCAGGCACGACAACTGCTGCTCCAGGCACAACAGGTACCGGACCACCAGGAACAACGACTGCTCCACCAGGCACGACAACAGCTCCACCAGGTACAACCACTGCCGCTCCAGGCACAACAGGTACTGGACCACCAGGTACCACAGGCGGGCCATCAGGCACGACAACTGCTGCTCCAGGCACAACAGGTACCGGACCACCAGGAACAACGACTGCTCCACCAGGCACGACAACAGCTCCACCTGGTACAACCACTGCCCTCCAGGCATAACAGGTACTGGACCACCAGGTACAACAGCCGGGCCACCAGGCACGACAACTGCTGCTCCAAGCACAACAGGTACCGGACCACCAGGAACAACGACTGCTCCACCAGGCACGACAACAGCTCCACCTGGTACAACCACTGCCGCTCCAGCACAACAGGTACTGGACCACCAGGTACAACAGCCGGGCCACCAGGCACGACAACTGCTGCTCCAGGCACAACAGGTACCGGACCACCAGGAACAACGACTGCTCCACCAGGAACGACAACAGCTCCACCAGGTGCAACCACTGCCGCTCCAGGCACAACAGGTACAGGACCACCAGGTACCACAGCCGGGCCACCAGGCACGACAACTGCTGCTCCAGGCACAACAGGTACCGGGCCACAGGAACAACGACTGCTCCACCAGGCACGACAACAGCTCCACCTGGTGCAACCACTGCCGCTCCAGGCACAACAGGTACTGGACCACCAGGTACAACAGCCGGGCCACCAGGCACGACAACTGCTGCTCCAGGCACAACAGGTACCGGACCACCAGGAACAACGACTGCTCCACCAGGCACGACAACAGCTCCACATGGTACAACCACTGCCGCTCCAGGCACAACAGGTACTGGACCACCAGGTACAACAGCCGGGCCTCCAGGCACGAAAACTGCTGCTCCAGGCACAACAGGTACCGGACCACCAGGAACAACGACTGCTCCACCAGGCACGACAACAGCTCCACCAGGTGCAACCACTGCCGCTCCAGGCACAACAGGTACTGGACCACCAGGTACCACAGGCGGGCCACCAGGCACGACAATTGCTGCTCCAGGCACAACAGGTACCGGACCACCAGGAACAACGACTGCTCCACCAGGCACGACAACAGCTGCACCAGGTACAACCACTGCCGCTCCAGGCACAACAGGTACTGGACCACCAGGTACACAGCCGGGCCACCAGGCACGACAACTGCTGCTTCAGGCACAACAGGTACCGGACCACCAGGAACAACGACTGCTCCACCAGGCACGACAACAGCTCCACCTGGTGCAACCACTGCCGCTCCAGGCACAACAGGTACTGGACCACCAGGTACAACATCCGCGCCACCAGGCACGACAACTGCTGCTCCAGGCACAACAGGTACCGGACCCCAGGAACAACGACTGCTCCACCAGGCACGACAACAGCTCCACCAGGTGCAACCACTGCCGCTCCAGGCACAACAGGTACAGGACCACCAGGTACCACAGCCGGGCCACCAGGCACGACAACTGCTGCTCCAGGCACAACAGGTACCGGACCACCAGGAACAACGACTGCTCCACCAGGCACGACAATAGCTCCACCTGGTACAACCACTGCCGCTCCAGGCACAACAGGTACCGGACCACCAGGAACAACGACTGCTCCACCAGGCACGACAACAGCTCCACCTGGTACAACCACTGCCGCTCCAGGCACAACAGGTACTGGACCACCAGGTACAACAGCCGGGCCACCAGCACGACAACTGCTGCTCCAGGCACAACAGGTACCGGACCACCAGGAACAACGACTGCTCCACCAGGCACGACAACAGCTCCACCAGGTACAACCACTGCCGCTCCAGGCACAACAGGTACTGGACACCAGGTACCACAGGCGGGCCACCAGGCAGACAACTGCTGCTCCAGGCACAACAGGTACCGGACCACCAGGAACAACGACTGCTCCACCAGGCACGACAACAGCTCCACCTGGTACAACCACTGCCGCTCCAGGCACAACAGGTACTGGACCACCAGGTACAACAGCCGGGCCACCAGGCACGACAACTGCTGCTCCAGGCACAAACAGGTACCGGACCACCAGGAACAACGACTGCTCCACCAGGCACGACAACAGCTCCACCTGGTACAACCACTGCCGCTCCAGGCACAACAGGTACTGGACCACCAGGTACAACAGCCGGGCCACCAGGCACGACAACTGCTCCACCAGGCACGACAACAGCTCTACCAGGTGCAACCACTGCCGCTCCAGGCACAACAGGTACTGGACCACCAGGTACCACAGGCGGGCCCCCAGGCACGACAACTGCTGCTCCAGGCACAACAGGTACCGGACCACCAGGAACCGACTGCTCCACCAGGCACGACAATAGCTCCACCTGGTACAACCACTGCCGCTCCAGGCACAACAGGTACCGGACCACCAGGAACAACGACTGCTCCACCAGGCACGACAACAGCTCCACCTGGTACAACCACTGCCGCTCCAGGCACAACAGGTACTGGACCACCAGGTACAACAGCGGGCCACCAGGCACGACAACTGCTGCTCCAGGCCACAACAGGTACCGGACCACCAGGAACAACGACTGCTCCACCAGGCACGACAACAGCTCCACCAGGTACAACCACTGCCGCTCCAGGCACAACAGGTACTGGACCACCAGGTACCACAGGCGGGCCACCAGGCACGACAACTGCTGCTCCAGGCACAACAGGTACCGGACCACCAGGAACAACGACTGCTCCACCAGGCACGACAACAGCTCCACCTGGTACAAACACTGCCGCTCCAGGCACAACAGGTACTGGACCACCAGGTACAACAGCCGGGCACCAGGCACGACAAACTGCTGCTCCAGCACAACAGGTACCGGACCACCAGGAAAACGACTGCTCCACCAGGCACGACAACAGCTCCACCTGGTACAACCACTGCCGCTCCAGGCACAACAGGTACTGGACACCAGTACAACAGCGGGCCACCAGGCACGACAACTGCTGCTCCAGGCAACAGGTACCGGACCACCAGGAACAACGACTGCTCCACAGAACGACAACAGCTCCACCAGGTGCAACCACTGCCGCTCCAGGCACAACAGGTACAGGACCACCAGGTACCACAGCCGGGCCACCAGGCACGACAACTGCTGCTCCAGGCACAACAGGTACCGGGCCACCAGGAACAACGACTGCTCCACCAGGCACGACAACAGCTCCACCTGGTGCAACCACTGCCGCTCCAGGCACAACAGGTACTGGACCACCAGGTACAACAGCCGGGCCACCAGGCACGACAACTGCTGCTCCAGGCACAACAGGTACCGGACCACCAGGAACAACGACTGCTCCACCAGGCACGACAACAGCTCCACATGGTACAACCACTGCCGCTCCAGGCACAACAGGTACTGGACCACCAGGTACAACAGCCGGGCCTCCAGGCACGAAAACTGCTGCTCCAGGCACAACAGGTACCGGACCACCAGGAACAACGACTGCTCCACCAGGCACGACAACAGCTCCACCAGGTGCAACCACTGCCGCTCCAGGCAAACAGGTACTGGACCACCAGGTACCACAGGCGGGCCACCAGGCACGACAATTGCTGCTCCAGGCACAACAGGTACCGGACCACCAGGAACAACGACTGCCCACCAGGCACGACAACAGCTCCACCAGGTACAACCACTGCCGCTCCAGGCACAACAGGTACTGGACCACCAGGTACCACAGCCGGGCCACCAGGCACGACAACTGCTGCTTCAGGCACAACAGGTACCGGACCACCAGGAACAACGACTGCTCCACCAGGCACGACAACAGCTCCACCTGGTGCAACCACTGCCGCTCCAGGCACAACAGGTACTGGACCACCAGGTACAACATCCGCGCACCAGGCACGACAACTGCTGCTCCAGGCACAACAGGTACCGGACCACAGGAACAACGACTGCTCCACCAGGCACGACAACAGCTCCACCAGGTGCAACCACTGCCGCTCCAGGCACAGCAGGTACAGGACCACCAGGTACCACAGCCGGGCCACCAGGCACGACAACTGCTGCTCCAGGCACAACAGGTACCGGGCCACCAGGAACAACGACTGCTCACCAGGCACGACAACAGCTCCACCTGGTGCAACCACTGCCGCACCAGGCACAACAGGTACTGGACCACCAGGTACAACAGCCGGGCCACCAGGCACGACAACTGCTGCTCCAGGCACAACAGGTACCGGACCACCAGGAACAACGACTGCTCAACCAGGCACGACAACAGCTCCACCAGGTGCAACCACTGCCGCTCCAGGCACAACAGGTACTGGACCACCAGGTACCACAGGCGGGCCACCAGGCACGACAACTGCTGCTCTAGGCACAACAGGTACCGGACCACCAGGAACAACGACTGCTCCACCAGGCACGACAACAGCTCCACCTGGTGCAACCACTGTCGCTCCAGGCACAACAGGTACTGGACCACCAGGTACAACAGCCGGGCCACCAGGCACGACAACTGCTGCTCCAGGCACAACAGGTACCGGACCACCAGGAACAACGACTGCTCCACCAGGCACGACAACAGCTCCACCAGGTGCAGCCACTGCCGCTCCAGGCACAACAGGTACAGGACCACCAGGTACCACAGCCGGGCCACCAGGCACGACAACTGCTGCTCTAGGCACAACAGGTACCGGACCACCAGGAACAACAACTGCTCCACCAGGCACGACAACAGCTCCACCTGGTACAACCACTGCCGCTCCAGGCACAACAGGTACCGGACCACCAGGAACAACGACTGCTCCACCAGGCACGACAACAGCTCCACCAGGTACAACCACTGCCGCTCCAGGCACAACAGGTACTGGACCACCAGGTACCACAGGCGGGCCACCAGGCACGACAATTGCTGCTCCAGGCACAACAGGTACCGGACCACCAGGAACAACGACTGCTCCACCAGGCACGACAACAGCTCCACCAGGTACAACCACTGCCGCCAGGCACAACAGGTACTGGACCACCAGGTACCACAGCCGGGCCACCAGGCACGACAACTGCTGCTTCAGGCACAACAGGTACCGGACCACCAGGAACAACGACTGCTCCACCAGGCACGACAACAGCTCCACCTGGTGCAACCACTGCCGCTCCAGGCAAACAGGTACTGGACCACCAGGTACAACATCCGGGCCACCAGGCACGACAACTGCTGCTCCAGGCACAACAGGTACCGGACCACCAGGAACAACGACTGCTCCACCAGGCACGACAACAGCTCCACCAGGTGCAACCACTGCCGCTCCAGGCACAACAGGTACAGGACCACCAGGTACCACAGCCGGGCCACCAGGCACGACAACTGCTTCTCCAGGCACAACAGGTACCGGGCCACCAGGAACAACGACTGCTCCACCAGGCACGACAACAGCTCCACCTGGTGCAACCACTGCCGCACCAGGCACAACAGGTACTGGACCACCAGGTACAACAGCCGGGCCACCAGGCACGACAACTGCTGCTCCAGGCACAACAGGTACCGGACCACCAGGAACAACGACTGCTCAACCAGGCACGACAACAGCTCCACCAGGTGCAACCACTGCCGCTCCAGGCACAACAGGTACTGGACCACCAGGTACCACAGGCGGGCCACCAGGCACGACAACTGCTGCTCTAGGCACAACAGGTACCGGACCACCAGGAACAACGACTGCTCCACCAGGCACGACAACAGCTCCACCTGGTGCAACCACTGTCGCTCCAGGCACAACAGGTACTGGACCACCAGGTACAACAGCCGGGCCACCAGGCACGACAACTGCTGCTCCAGGCACAACAGGTACCGGACCACCAGGAACAACGACTGCTCCACCAGGCACGACAACAGCTCCACCAGGTGCAACCACTGCCGCTCCAGGCACAACAGGTACTGGACCACCAGGTACCACAGGCGGGCCACCAGGCACGACAACTGCTGCTCTAGGCACAACAGGTACCGGACCACCAGGAACAACAACTGCTCCACCAGGCACGACAACAGCTCCACCTGGTACAACCACTGCCGCTCCAGGCACAACAGGTACCGGACCACCAGGAACAACGTCTGCTCCACCAGGCACGACAATAGCTCCACATGGTACAACCACTGCCGCTCCAGGCACAACAGGTACTGGACCACCAGGTACAACAGCCGGGCCACCAGGCACGACAACTGCTGCTCCAGGCACAACAGGTACCAGACCACCAGGAACAACGACTGCTCCACCAGGCACGACAACAGCTCCACCAGGTGCAACCACTGCCGCTCCAGGCACAACAGGTACAGGACCACCAGGTACCACAGCCGGGCCACCAGGCACGACAACTGCTGCTCCAGGCACAACAGGTACCGGACCACCAGGAACAACGACTGCTCCACCAGGCACGACAACAGCTCCACCTGGTACAACCACTGCCGCTCCAGGCACAACAGGTACCGGACCACCAGGAACAACGACTGCTCCACCAGGCACGACAACAGCTCCACCTGGTACAACCACTGCCGCTCCAGCACAACAGGTACTGGACCACCAGGTACAACAGCCGGGCCACCAGGCACGACAACTGCTGCTCCAGGCACAACAGGTACCGGACCACCAGGAACAACGACTGCTCCACCAGGCACGACAACAGCTCCACCTGGTGCAACCACTGCCGCTCCAGGCACAACAGGTACTGGACCACCAGGTACAACAGCCGGGCCACCAGGCACGACAACTGCTGCTCCAGGCACAACAGGTACCGGACCACCAGGAACAACGACTGCTCCACCAGGAACGACAACAGCTCCACCTGGTACAACCACTGCCGCTCCAGGCACAACAGGTACTGGACCACCAGGTACAACAGCCGGGCCACCAGGCACGACAACTGCTGCTCCAGGCACAACAGGTACCGGACCACCAGGAACAACGACTGCTTCACCAGGAACGACAACAGCTCCACCAGGTGCAACCACTGCCGCTCCAGGCACAACAGGTACAGGACCACCAGGTACCACAGCGGGCCACCAGGCACGACAACTGCTGCTCCAGGCACAACAGGTACCGGACCACCAGGAACAACGACTGCTCCACCAGGCACGACAACAGCTCCACCTGGTGCAACCACTGCCGCTCCAGGCACAACAGGTACTGGACCACCAGGTACAACAGCCGGGCCACCAGGCACGACAACTGCTGCTCCAGGCACAACAGGTACCGGACCACCAGGAACAACGACTGCTCCACCAGGAACGACAACAGCTCCACCTGGTACAACCACTGCCGCTCCAGGCACAACAGGTACTGGACCACCAGGTACAACAGCCGGGCCACCAGGCACGACAACTGCTGCTCCAGGCACAACAGGTACCGGACCACCAGGAACAACGACTGCTCCATCAGGAACGACAACAGCTCCACCAGGTGCAACCACTGCCGCTCCAGGCACAACAGGTACAGGACCACCAGGTACCACAGCCGGGCCACCAGGCACGACAACTGCTGCTCCAGGCACAACAGGTACCGGGCCACCAGGAACAACGACTGCTCCACCAGGCACGACAACAGCTCCACCTGGTGCAACCACTGCCGCTCCAGGCACAACAGGTACAGGACCACCAGGTACAACAGCCGGGCCACCAGGCACGACAACTGCTGCTCCAGGCACAACAGGTACCGGCCACCAGGAACAACGACTGCTCCACCAGGCACGACAACAGCTCCACCTGGTGCAACCACTGCCGCTCCAGGCACAACAGGTACTGGACCACCAGGTACAACAGCCGGGCCACCAGGCACGACAACTGCTGCTCCAGGCACAACAGGTACCGGACCACAGGAACAACGACTGCTCCACCAGGCACGACAACAGCTCCACCTGGTACAACCACTGCCGCTCCAGGCACAACAGGTACTGGACCACCAGGTACAACAGCCGGGCCTCCAGGCACGACAACTGCTGCTCCAGGCACAACAGGTACCGGACCACCAGGAACAACGACTGCTCCACCAGGCACGACAACAGCTCCACCTGGTGCAACCACTGTCGCTCCAGGCACAACAGGTACTGGACCACCAGGTACAACAGCCGGGCCACCAGGCACGACAACTGCTGCTCCAGGCACAACAGGTACCGGACCACCAGGAACAACGACTGCTCCACCAGGCACGACAACAGCTCCACCTGGTACAACCACTGCCGGTCCAGGCACAACAGGTACCGGACCACCAGGAACAACGACTGCTCCACCAGGCACGACAACAGCTCCACCTGGTACAACCACTGCCGCTCCAGGCAGAACAGGTACTGGACCACCAGGTACAACAGCCGGGCCACCAGGCACGACAACTGCTGCTCCAGGCACAACAGGTACCGGACCACCAGGAACAACGACTGCTCCACCAGGCACGACAACAGCTCCACCTGGTACAACCACTGCCGCTCCAGGCACAACAGGTACTGGACCACCAGGTACAACAGCCGGGCCACCAGGCACGACAACTGCTGCTCCAGGCACAACAGGTACCGGACCACCAGGAACAACGACTGCTCCACCAGGCACGACAACAGCTCCACCTGGTACAACCACTGCCGCTCCAGGCATAACAGGTACTGGACCACCAGGTACTACAGCCGGGCCACCAGGCACGACAACTACTGCTCCAGGCACAACAGGTACCGGACCACCAGAAACAACGACTGCTTCACCAGGCACGACAACAGCTCCACCTGGTACAACCACTGCCGTCCAGGCACAACAGGTACTGGACCACCAGGTACAACAGCCGGGCCACCAGGCACGACAACTGCTGCTCCAGGCACAACAGGTACTGGACCACCAGGAACAACGACTGCTCCACCAGGCACGAAACAGCTCCACCTGGTACAACCACTGCTGCTCCAGGCACAACAGGTACTGGACCACCAGGTACAACAGCCGGGCCACCAGGCACGACAACTCCATCTGGTATGACTCCTTTTCTATTTATCACATCGTTTGTTTTTTGAGTGGAGTTTTCTCTGGAACATTTTCTGTCCCTTTGTCGAGAATACAAATCCTGCAGTAGCTTTATGTGTCAAAGCATTCCATATATCGGTACAATTAAACTGTCTAGTGACCAAATGAAGATATTTGATTAACTGAAATTAAATATTTTCACGGTTATTTTGGTGACTATGAGGAATAATAAAATTTGAGCTCAGCTAGTTTTAGCATGGTGAAGCGAGCCTGCGTGTGTCCGTCCGTCTGTCTGTGAATTCCTGCGTTCATTAATTTCAAAAGGACCAACTGAAGCCAAATTTGGTGTGGAAGCTCCCTATGGTGGGTAGATCGAAGTCTGCACAAAACGACTCCATAAGATATCCAAGATGACCGCCTTTTCTATAAACCGTAAAGTCACTAGAATGGCCATTGTATATTTAATTCTCTACCGATTTTGTTAAATTGGAAAAATAGAAAGTAGATACCTGTGTATTTAACGTATACTGTAGAAAATTTTTATTTCGCGAGAGATTTATTTTCGAGTAAATTCGCGACTCATCCCATTCGCGAATTCAAATATCACGTGAATATTTCCAGCACACATATATTTCTATGTTGACATGAGTATTTTGTTTTTAATAAGATTTCAAACGCGAATTCAAATATTCGCGATTAACGCCATAAAGGTCTTGATGCGAATGTACTCGCGAAAAATAAGTGATCTACAGTATTTGTATGACAAGATTTTTCCGAGAAATTATTCATAGACCCATAGTTTTACCAAATTATGCAAATGAGGTCAGATTTTTAGAAGATCTCAAACACCACTTGGCCAAATAAAACCAAATTTGGGTATATCAAAGCATGTTCAAGGTGACCCCGCAATTGTATCCAAGACGGCAGTCGTCACTAAAACTAGCACTTTAACGAAAATAGCCATTGTGGTTTCAATTTTCTACCAATTTTGTTTAAATTTGAAATATAGAAACCAGATACCTGACCATATAACATATGTAACATCGTTTTTCAGTGACATTTTTCATTGAAACAATTTAAGGAAAAATGCACATGAGGTCAAATTGGGCCAATTGAATCCAATTTGGTGTGGAAGGTCTCTTCGTGGGGTATATATACAGGTCCGTCTAGAAAGTTTTGCACCCCCCCCCCCCCCCCGTATATAACCTTTGTAAAACAGCAGTTTTGACGGTTTTAGTACGTGATGTTTTGTTAACTTATATTTGTCGAAGGACTATTTTTATATACTACATAGAATGTTTTTCAAATGTCATTACTGATTAAAGGATCAATCGTAGTTTTAGTGGGCTGTGAGTGATAAACCAAATGTAAATTTTTGTGGAAAAACCCAATTTCTTCAAATATGGACTAAATTGATAGAAAATACTGAGCATTGCTATAATACTTAATTTCATGTGATTATCAAACACTTTCAAGGGTAAACATGGATCAAACAATCAAGTTACTCCATATTTGAAGAAATTGGATTTTTTTTTTTACAAATCTTTACATTTGTTGTGTCACTCGCAGTTCACTTAAACCAAAAGTAATCCATTCATCAGTTATGATATTTAAAAATAATATTCTAGATAGTATATAAAAATAGTCCTTTGGGAAATATAAGTTAACAAAACATCAAGTACTAAAACTGTCCAAACTGCTGTTTTACAATGGTTATATAAGGGGGGGGGGTGCAAAACTTTTGGACGAACCTGTAAGTCTGTACAAGGCAACACTGTACGATATCCAGGGTGTTTACTATAAACAGCAAAACCACTAAGATGGCCATTTTGGGTTCAATTTTCTACAGAGTTTATTCAAATTAAAAATAACAAGTTTTTCCGAGACATTTTTCTTTGACCCAATTTTAGAAAAATGTGCAAAACAGATCAAATTTTGGCAGTTGAGCATTACAGGTCCTTCTGTACCTGTTTTAAAAATATTAAAAAGTAACTTTCCTCCTTTTGATTTTGGCTGTGCTTCCAAAACCACCTCTTAATTTTGAGTAAAGCTTTAAAAACACATTTATTTCTTATGAGAAGGTGTGTCGTTTCCTTGCTATTGCACATTATGACTGGGAAAAAAATAAACTTGGTCCCCCAACCGCAATGTCTTATTTGTTGATGCAAGTCCATTTCTTCTATCAACATGTTCTCTGACAATTCTCGAAATCTATTTTATAGATATTTATAAAACTTCACTGAAACAATCTTTGGGTAGAGTAGATATGCCATTGGCTATTTGCATTTTGATCATGTAATGTAATGTAATGTTGGCAAAATATAAATTTCCAAATTGAGGTTAATTTTAAAATGGCATCTCATTTCAGTTATAATTGGTTCGTGGAAGGGGGTTAAAATGGCATCTCAAAGAGTTATGAATTATTATTATTATTATTATTCAATTTTCAATATTATTTATTTATTTTTTCTTTTTTCCCTCAAAATCAGTGTGTACACAGACGGATGGTATGGCGGAGGAAGCTTACATTCCGGACGAAGAGGTCAGAGTTTCTGACACGTCAATCAATATAGATGACCTTAGAAACAACCAGAACAATACTCCCCCTGCTGAATCGGACAACCCATTCTTCGTCCACATTAACTTCGATGACGAAATCGAACTTGGATCGACAGAAGTGATCGACTTTAACGACAACGTGAAGGAGTTTAGAATTCTGCTTAAACCAAATGGTTCCGATAACTTTGAAGTTTACAGAAACGAGGTATTTTATAATACAGTCAAACCTGCCTTAAAGACCACCTGCTTATAAAGGCCAGTAGAATTGTATCCCATTTTTTTATTCATATTATTTGAACCTGTATATAAAGGCCACTTTTACTGGTTCCCTTGGGTGGCCTTTATAGACAGGTCTGGTTGTACTTTCTTTGCCCAGTTTATTTAATTCACTTTTTGTTGTAATATAATTGTTTTATCATATATAACCCAGTGTTTTATTTATAAATTGGCTGTGATATAACTGGTTTTTATCAGACTAGCAATAGTTTTATTAAAAAAATTGTTGTTATTTTTAATTTTACATTTTAATACTTTGTGTTATTAATACTAATGTATCTTTTACTTTTTCTAGCCGCGAATAGCTGCAATAATGCTGATGCGGCTTTAAACAATAACTCACTCACTCACTTTTTGTTGTAAGCGTACTCTAATTAGCTATTGCATGTAGCCCACTCTTTTTCCGAACTCTATAGATGTGTCTTTAACGTGCACTGAGACACATGACCTCGGTTTTAATTTGAGTCTCATTCGAAAGACTATTATAGTATTGAGTTTTTTACAGCTCTAGTATGGACATGAGATGAAAATTATCTCAAAAATTTCCAAGTGTGGTTCGAACCCACAACTATTGACATCGAAAGCAATTGACAGTACCACTCGGCCTTTTTCGTCCTTAATAATCAATTTTTGCTCAGGTTATCGCTCCCCTGAAAAAATGGCGTGTAAACTTATAATTTCCGGCTCCGTTTTCACAATCATTCCTTAACTAAAATTTATATATCCTTTATTATCATCTAAATTCTTGGCGGATTTGGTAAAATACGTCGTTCTTTTAGGTCCTTCAGTTTTTTCTCGTTTCAATATCCTTAAAAACAAAGGATGTCTTCGGTTTTTGCGAGCGATCGACCCACTGGCATATTACTGGTATTGCTCTAAGATTTTACCTGTATAAGGCTACTGTTATATAAAATAGTGTTTTCTGTCACTTAATCGGTTATAACGTTTACAGTTTAAGTGGCTGTACAATGAATAAATATACTTTAAATCGAAAGTAAATTATTTTTGTGATTTACCGATGCCCCAGCAGCATTTTCAACTCGTTGTTCCAGATTACAAACAAACCTACAGCCACGACACTCTTTTGTTACATATACCAATATACAACAACAAGCACGTTGTTGAGACGGCATGATATATACGAGACTTTCACTTTGCTTTGTCTTGTTATATGTATTAATAGCCATGCTTATACAATTTGCTTCAACATTAACTTTTGCCGAAAAAAAGTATTATAACTTATTCACTTACAACTGAGTTAAATATAATTGAGTAAATAATGTGTTTTGAAGATACAAAAATAATGAATAAATCTTTTTAAAAAAATCCCGTGCAATGTATGGGATTCGAACCCACACATTAAAAGAATAGCATTTCGTAATATTTTAGCAGTCCACATACTTTACCACTGAGCTACTGAAGCTTACGAACGCTTCTTATACGCTATAATAATATATGAGTTACGGACAAGGATAATGGTTTGATTTTTAAGCGTTTTTCAATTTTTCACCATGATGGCAGGCATGCCCGTAGATAATCTTTAGGTCAGTGAAAACTTAATTAAATACCTACATTTTAATGTCGGTTTTGTTCACGGGCAGGCCTGCCATCAGTATGAAATTGCAATATATATATATGCAGTCAAATGTATTGAAATAACCATTTTTGCTTTGAATCACCGTTTTCATGCACATATAGAAATATTTATCCGTTACCAGGGATATCTTTTTTGACATGACACTTTAGAACATACTTTATTCTATAGATTGAAAGTACTTTTAACCAATATTTTATTAATGTAAATTTTGACATGCATGAAATTTTCCTATGGGTCATTTCCTTATATTTTCCGAAGACATCCTTTGGTCCGAGCACTACTGACGAGCCGTAAGTGGGAGGTCATGGGTTCGATACCGGCCGGGTCTGACCCAAAACGTGAAGGTGGGTATTGACTGTTCTTTCGCCAAGCACTCGGCATTACAAAATGAAAGTTATGGTTCTTTCGGATGAGAAACGAGGTCCCGTGTCACGGTGGGCTTGGCACGCTAAAGAACCCTGCTGTATAATGCTATCAGCGCAACGCACCTTCGCCTATGGCTGGAGACGTCTCGATATAAGTGAAATATTCTTGACTTGAACGTTAGACTCCATTACTCAACTCAACTCACTACTAATGAGCTATTTTATCCCGAAACGGCCAATATCAAAACAGGTTTAACAATACTAGTAATTACAACCACTGGGCCGGTATCTCTCCTGTGGACTAAGCTTTACTTACTGTAACATTAAACCAGGAGTAATCTCATATATAACATTGTTAATCAAAATTATCTACTTATAGTCTATTAATCATTTTTGAATTCCTCAAACCTATACTAAAGTGTTTAAAGTATTGTCTTAGGTGGATTTGGTAAAATACATTTTAGTCCTGAGACTACATTTCTTATTCAATATCTTAAAATATTTGGATTTGGACCACAATTAACATATCGCCGGTCATGCCTATTATGTTCTGACACTGGCCGCCATCACGGTACCAAAGTAGTGTCACGGCAACTAATGACGTACTAGTGTCAGTGACACAATTCAGGCCGAGTTTTCATTCTTTTTGCGTGTTATTCAGGCATGCCGGGCCTTTTAATGTCGCAACATTATGGGCATTGTCGACGATCCGTCAATTATGATTCGAGTACTACTGATCGGTCGTGTTATGTTGAAAAATTAAAACAGGTTTAGTTAAGTTTAAACAATATTTTAATCAGTTCATAGATACAAAAGTAAATAAATAAATAAACATATAAAATCTAGAAAATAGGGTTCGGTAACAAGCCAAGTGCTTATATTAATCCGTCTCTCAATTTTGGACCGATAAATAATATATATATGTGGGGAGAAAAAAACCATATTATGAATTATGAATAAATAAGATAGTGTATAACAGGTTTAATAATAATGAAGTCAAAATTTTCTACAAAACTAGTATACAGAAGTTTAAAACTTGAATCGATCTTCAAAATGACACTTCCTGAATATGTTAAAACATAACAAATCAAAAACAAACATACTAATCCATGTCAGAAGCAAAGTAAAAACTTTGGAACTAACAAATTAGGTTGAACACTAGAACTTCCACCAGGGAAGTGAGGCCGGGTGTAATCAAAGTTGTGTGAAAGGAACATGGAACAATGATCGAGACGTCAAATATGAAATATATCCAGGGAAATCATGGGCACAGAGACATCAAACTTATCAACAATACTGTGATGACGGCGAAAATTATGAATACTTTATTTTGGCTAGCTTGATGCTAAGGAATTCCTTAGTAACCAGAGTTGTCTCCATATTCACAATCATTCCTTTACTAAGATTTTTCTTAACTTAAATCTAGTAACCTTTGGCAATATGTTATAAAACTATGTGATTCTATCTTGATCCTTGATATATGCATCTAAATTTGGATCCTGTACATCAGATTATGTTTATTAAATTTGTACCAAGTTTGGTCAAAACCCATCCATAGACAAGGAAGAAATAGAGTGGGCACGATATATTGGGACGAAAGTACAGACAGACGGACGGGGTGATTCAACCTTGACTCTTGATACATGTATATGCACCTAGATTTAGATCGCTACACATAGACTTATATTTGTTAACATTTGTTCCAAGTTTGATCAAAATCCATCCATAGACAAAGAAGACTGAATGGAACGGACACGATATTGAGATGAACAGTCATGTCATATACCATTTTTTGAATTTAATCATAAAATACATTAAAAAAATGGTATATGACAATATTGTCATATACCATTTTTTGAATGTATTTTATGATTAAATTCAATAAATGGTATATGACAGTCAGACAGTGGGACAGGATCGTTCTGGGACACTTTGTTTGCGGGAGTAGGAGGAGGGTTAATAATGATGATGTTTAACATCAAATGGTTATTATTGTAGGTCTTCAGTGGCAATGACAGAATTATATTCGAAGAGAGCACATTTGTGGTTGAGATAATTATTGATATAATGGAGAAAGAAGACCCTACTGATATATTCAAGGTTAAGGTAGAGGTGTATGCCTGCTTCGAAAAAGGTGAGATTTATTTTCACATTGTTTATTGAGACTGGACCTAAATACAAAACGGGAATAGGCAACTGTCAGGGTTCGGGGCCAGAGACAACCTACTAAAATTATAATAGGGAGTGGGGTTCAGGGATGAAGCTTAACTATTTTGAGTTAGGCGCCCAGTTCACCTCAGAAAATAAGTTATAAATTGTAATAAATAGGTAAAATGTGTAAAAATCTAGTGGCCTAGACTGATTTTTGGGAGCCATTGGCCTACTGGGCACCCTGTTAATCTTCATTCCTAGGGTTATAGGGACATGCTCCCCAGGAAATTTTTTTTGTAAATGTCCATGCAATCACATCTGTCTTAAAAGCCACCTCTATTTAAAGTGCCACCGGTACTTTAAGGTCAGTAAAATGTATCTCATCTCCTCTATATTCATGTTATTAGCATCACCTGTCCATAAACGTCACTTTTACTGGTTACTTTACCGGTTACTTTGGATGATCACTATAGACAGGTTTGACTGTAGACTTTAAATTACTCGACCACCAAACTCTTTTTGAAGTCAGATGAAAACTTTTTATAATGAAACCTCATAAAACCACGATTTGCGTTTTGAATACAAGTACTATATTTATAACTGCCATGACAGTTTATTCTTTGTTAAGCGTCTGCTGGCAGAAAAGTTTTTGAAACTTAAAACATCAATAAAACAATTTTTCATCGAATTGATTAAGTTTCTGTTTCCTTTTTTGGGGGGAAAATAATGATTTTTTATTGATTTTAATTTATTATTTAGTTCTTTTTAAAATTACAATTATTTTACCACGTTTTATACTTTATTAAAACTCTTGCAATGCTTTATGCACCACCAGGTACAACAGCCGGACCACCAGGTACAACAGCTGGACCACCTGGTACAACAGCTAGACCGCCAGGTACAACAGCCGGACCACCGGGTTCAACAGCCGGACCACCAGGTACAACAGCCGGACCACCAGGTACAACAGTTGGACCACCTGGTACAACAGTTGGACCACCTGGTACAACAGCCGGACCACCGGGTTCAACAGCCGGACCACCAGGTACAACAGCCGGACCACCAGGTACAACAGCTGGGCCACCAGGTACAACAGCCGGACCACCAGGTACAACAGCTAGACCGCCAGGTACAACAGTTGGACCACCAGGTACAACAGCCGGACCACCGGGTACAACAGCCGGACCACCAGGTACAACAGCTGGGCCACCAGGTACAACAGCCGGACCACCAGGTACAACAGCCGCACCACCAGGTACAACAGCCGGGCCACCAGGTACAACAGCCGGACCACCAGGCTCAACAACGGCTGGACCACCACCAGGTACATCAACCGGGCCTCCAGGCACAACAGGTACTGGACCACCTGGTACAACTACTGCTGCTCCAGGCACTACCGGTCCTGGTAAGTGATATCAGTCAATGAGATTCTAATAGATTCATCGTAATTAAGTGATTGATTGATTGATTGATTGAATGATTGGGGATTTGCGTACCTGTCAAGAATATTTTGCTTACATCAAAAAGGCATCAGTTATAGGTGAAAAGGCAGAAATGTTTACCTTTGCACTGCGCAGAAAGGGTTCTTTAACGTGCCATGCCTTTCTTGACACGGGTCATCGATTCTCAGGACATTTTTCACTTTTGGGTTGAAGGCCCTTAACGCTGTTGTTTGTCGTTTCTGTGATATTAAGGAAGGTCAGGAAAACGGGAAGCCCGATAATGTTTGAGGGTCAAAACTATTGAAATGTTACGAGTGATGTGAAGAAATCTTTTTTTTACAACCAAACAAGTTTATTTCACTTATATCAAGGCGGTCAGTTTTGAGAGAGTGTAGAAAACGTGAGTGTGGGTAGAAAAACGCATACCTTTGGCAAGACAAACTTTGTCACACTAGGATCTGCCCCGAGTGGAATTCGAACCTTAGTGGTGAGAGGCACTACTTGTGATCCATAAACCGTCGCTTTAAATTACTCGACCACCAAACTCTTTTTGAAGTCAGATGAAAACTTTTTATAATGAAACCTCATAAAACCACGATTTGCGTTTTGAATACAAGTACTATATTTATAACTGCCATGACAGTTTATTCTTTGTTAAGCGTCTGCTGGCAGAAAAGTTTTTGAAACTTAAAACATCAATAAAACAATTTTTCATCGAATTGATTAAGTTTCTGTTTCCTTTTTTGGGGGGGAAAATAATGATTTTTTATTGATTTTAATTTATTATTTAGTTCTTTTTAAAATTACAATTATTTTACCACGTTTTATACTTTATTAAAACTCTTGCAATGCTTTATGCACCACCAGGTACAACAGCCGGACCACCAGGTACAACAGCTGGACCACCGGGTACAACAGCCGGACCACCAGGTACAACAGCTGGGCCGCCAGGTACAACAGCCGGACCACCAGGTACAACAGCCGCACCACCAGGTACAACAGCCGGGCCACCAGGTACAACAGCCGGACCACCAGGCTCAACAACGGCTGGACCACCACCAGGTACATCAACCGGGCCTCCAGGCACAACAGGTACTGGACCACCTGGTACAACTACTGCTGCTCCGGGCACTACCGGTCCTGGTAAGTGATATCAGTCAATGAGATTCTAATAGATTCATCGTAATTAAGTGATTGATTGAATGATTGATTGAATGATTGGGGATTTGCGTACCGGTCAAGAATATTTTGCTTACATCAAAAAGGCATCAGTTATAGGTGAAGAGGTAGAAATGTTTACCTTTGCACTGCGCAGAATGGGTTCTTTAACGTGTCATGCCTTTCTTGACACGGGTCATCGATTCTCAGGACATTTTTCACTTTTGGGTTGAAAGCCCTTAACGCTGTTGTTTGTCGTTTCTGTGATATTAAGGAAGGTCAGGAAAACGGGAAGCCCGATAATGTTTGAGGGTCAAAACTATTGAAATGTTACGAGTGATGTGAAGAAATCTTTTTTTTTACAACCAAACAAGTTTATTTCACTTATATCAAGGCGGTCAGTTTTGAGAGAGTGTAGAAAACGTGAATGTGGGTAGAAAAACGCATACCTTTGGCAAGACAAACATTGTCACACTAGAATCTGCCCCGAGTGGAATTCGAACCTAAGTGGTGAGAGGCACTACATGTGACCCTTAAACCGTTGTTTTAAATCACTCGACCACCAAACTTAAAACATCAATAAAACAATTTTTCATCGAATTGATTAAGTTTCTGTTTCCTTTTTTTCGGGGGAAAATAATGATTTTTTATTGATTTTAATTGATTATTTAGTTCTTTTTAAAATTACAATTATTTTACCACGTTTTATACTTTAAAAACTCTTGCAATGCTTTATGCACCACCAGGTACAACAGCCGGACCACCAGGTACAACAGCTGGACCACCGGGTACAAACAGCTAGACCGCCAGGTACAACAGTTGGACCACCAGGTACAACAGCCGGACCACCGGGTTCAACAGCCGGACCACCAGGTACAACAGCCGGACCACCAGGTACAACAGTTGGACCACCAGGTACAACAGCCGGACCACCGGGTTCAACAGCCGGACCACCAGGTACAACAGCCGGACCACCAGGTACAACAGCTGGGCCACCAGGTACAACAGCCGGACCACCAGGTACAACAGCTAGACCGCCAGGTACAACAGTTGGACCACCAGGTACAACAGCCGGACCACCGGGTACAACAGCCGGACCACCACGTACAACAGCTGGGCCACCAGGTACAACAGCCGGACCACCAGGTACAACAGCCGCACCACCAGGTACAACAGCCGGGCCACCAGGTACAACAGCCGGACCACCAGGCTCAACAACGGCTGGACCACCACCAGGTACATCAACCGGGCCTCCAGGCACAACAGGTACTGGACCACCTGGTACAACTACTGCTGCTCCAGGCACTACCGGTCCTGGTAAGTGATATCAGTCAATGAGATTCTAATAGATTCATCGTAATTAAGTGATTGATTGATTGATTGATTGAATGATTGGGGATTTGCGTACCTGTCAAGAATATTTTGCTTACATCAAAAAGGCATCAGTTATAGGTGAAAAGGCAGAAATGTTTACCTTTGCACTGCGCAGAATGGGTTCTTTAACGTGTCATGCCTTTCTTGACACGGGTCATCGATTCTCAGGACATTTTTCACTTTTGGGTTGAAAGCCCTTAACGCTGTTGTTTGTCGTTTCTGTGATATTAAGGAAGGTCAGGAAAACGGGAAGCCCGATAATGTTTGAGGGTCAAAACTATTGAAATGTTACGAGTGATGTGAAGAAATCTTTTTTTTACAACCAAACAAGTTTATTTCACTTATATCAAGGCGGTCAGTTTTGAGAGAGTGTAGAAAACGTGAATGTGGGTAGAAAAACAAATACCTTTGGCAAGACAAACATTGTCACACTAGGATCTGCCCCGAGTGGAATTCGAACCTAAGTGGTGAGAGGCACTACATGTGACCCTTAAACCGTTGTTTTAAATCACTCGACCACCAAACTTAAAACATCAATAAAACAATTTTTTATCGAATTTATTCAGTTTCTGTTTCCTTTTTTGGGGGAAAATAATGACTTTTTATTGATTTTAATTGATTATTTAGTTCTTTTTAAAATTACAATTATTTTACCACGTTTTACACTTTATTACAACTCTTGCAATGCTTTATGCAGCACCAGGTACAACAGCCGGACCACCAGGTACAACAGCTGGACCACCGGGTACAACAGTTGGACCACCAGGTACAACAGTTGGACCACCAGGTACAACAGCCGGACCACCAGGTACAACAGCCGCACCACGAGGTACAACAGCCGGGCCACCAGGTACAACAGCCGGACCACCAGGCTCAACAACGGCTGGACCACCACCAGGTACATCAACCGGGCCTCCAGGCACAACAGCCAGACCACCAGGTACAACAGCTAGCCCGCCAGGTACAACAGTTGGACCACCAGGTACAACAGCCGGACCACCGGGTACAACAGCCGGACCACCGGGTACAACAGCTGGGCCACCAGGTACAACAGCCGGACCACCAGGTACAACAGCCGCACCACCAGGTACAACAGCCGGGCCACCAGGTACAACAGCCGGACCACCAGGCTCAACAACGGCTGGACCACCACCAGGTACATCAACCGGGCCTCCAGGCACAACAGGTACTGGACCACCTGGTACAACTACTGCTGCTCCAGGCACTACCGGTCCTGGTAAGTGATATCAGTCAATGAGATTCTAATAGATTCATCGTAATTAAGTGATTGATTGATTGATTGATTGAATGATTGGGGATTTGCGTACCGGTCAAGAATATTTTGCTTACATCAAAAAGGCATCAGTTATAGGTGAAAAGGCAGAAATGTTTACCTTTGCACTGCGCAGAAAGGGTTCTTTAACGTGCCATGCCTTTCTTGACACGAGTCATCGATTCTCAGGACATTTTTCACTTTTGGGTTGACGGCCCTTAACGCTGTTGTTTGTCGTTTCTGTGATATTAAGGAAGGTCAGGAAAACGGGAAGCCCGATAATGTTTGAGGGTCAAAACTATTGAAATGTTACGAGTGATGTGAAGAAATCTTTTTTTTACAACCAAACAAGTTTATTTCACTTATATCAAGGCGGTCAGTTTTGAGAGAGTGTAGAAAACGTGAGTGTGGGTAGAAAAACGCATACCTTTGGCAAGACAAACTTTGTCACACTAGGATCTGCCCCGAGTGGAATTCGAACCTTAGTGGTGAGAGGCACTACTTGTGATCCATAAACCGTCGCTTTAAATTACTCGACCACCAAACTCTTTTTGAAGTCAGATGAAAACTTTTTATAATGAAACCTCATAAAACCACGATTTGCGTTTGAATACAAGTACTATATTTATAACTGCCATGACAGTTTATTCTTTGTTAAGCGTCTGGTGGCAGAAAAGTTTTTGAAACTTAAAACATCAATAAAACAATTTTTCATCGAATTGATTAAGTTTCTGTTTCCTTTTTTCGGGGGAAAATAATGATTTTTTATTGATTTTAATTTATTATTTAGTTCTTTTTAAAATTACAATTATTTTACCACGTTTTATACTTTATTAAAACTCTTGCAATGCTTTATGCACCACCAGGTACAACAGCCGGACCACCAGGTACAACAGCTGGACCACCGGGTACAACAGCTAGACCGCCAGGTACAACAGTTGGACCACCAGGTACAACAGCCGGACCACCGGGTTCAACAGCCGGACCACCAGGTACAACAGCCGGACCACCAGGTACAACAGTTGGACCACCAGGTACAACAGCCGGACCACCGGGTTCAACAGCCGGACCACCAGGTACAACAGCCGGACCACCAGGTACAACAGCTGGGCCACCAGGTACAACAGCCGGACCACCAGGTACAACAGCTAGACCGCCAGGTACAACAGTTGGACCACCAGGTACAACAGCCGGACCACCGGGTACAACAGCTGGACCACCACGTACAACAGCTGGGCCACCAGGTACAACAGCCGGACCACCAGGTACAACAGCTGCACCACCAGGTACAACAGCCGGGCCACCAGGTACAACAGCCGGACCACCAGGCTCAACAACGGCTGGACCACCACCAGGTACATCAACCGGGCCTCCAGGCACAACAGGTACTGGACCACCTGGTACAACTACTGCTGCTCCAGGCACTACCGGTCCTGGTAAGTGATATCAGTCAATGAGATTCTAATAGATTCATCGTAATTAAGTGATTGATTGATTGATTGATTGAATGATTGGGGATTTGCGTACCGGTCAAGAATATTTTGCTTACATCAAAAAGGCATCAGTTATATGTGAAAAGGCAGAAATGTTTACTTTTGCACTGCGCAGAAAGGGTTCTTTAACGTGCCATGCCTTTCTTGACACGGGTCATCGATTCTCAGGACATTTTTCACTTTTGGGTTGAAGGCCCTTAACGCTGTTGTTTGTCGTTTCTGTGATATTAAGGAAGGTCAGGAAAACGGGAAGCCCGATAATGTTTGAGGGTCAAAACTATTGAAATGTTACGAGTGATGTGAAGAAATCTTTTTTTTTACAATCAAACAAGTTTATTTCACTTATATCAAGGCGGTCAGTTTTGAGAGAGTGTAGAAAACGTGTGTGTGGGTAGAAAAACGCATACCTTTGGCAAGACAAACTTTGTCACACTAGGATCTGCCCCGAGTGGAATTCGAACCTTAGTGGTGAGAGGCACTACTTGTGATCCATAAACCGTCGCTTTAAATTACTCGACCACCAAACTCTTTTTGAAGTCAGATGAAAACTTTTTATAATGAAACCTCATAAAACCACGATTTGCGTTTTGAATACAAGTACTATATTTATAACTGCCATGACAGTTTATTCTTTGTTAAGCGTCTGGTGGCAGAAAAGTTTTTGAAACTTAAAACATCAATAAAACAATTTTTCATCGAACTGATTAAGTTTCTGTTTCCTTTTTTGGGGGGAAAATAATGATTTTTTATTGATTTTAATTTATTATTTAGTTCTTTTTAAAATTACAATTATTTTACCACGTTTTATACTTTATTAAAACTCTTGCAATGCTTTATGCACCACCAGGTACAACAGCCGGACCACCAGGTACAGCAGCTGGACCACCGGGTACAACAGCTAGACCGCCAGGTACAACAGTTGGACCACCAGGTACAACAGCTGGGCCACCAGGAACAACAGCCGGACCACCAGGTACAACAGCCACACCACCAGGTACAACAGCCGGGCCACCAGGTACAACAGCCGGACCACCAGGCTCAACAACGGCTGGACCACCACCAGGTACATCAACCGGGCCTCCAGGCACAACAGGTACTGGACCACCTGGTACAACTACTGCTGCTCCAGGCACTACCGGTCCTGGTAAGTGATATCAGTCAATGAGATTCTAATAGATTCATCGTAATTAAGTGATTGATTGATTGATTGATTGAATGATTGGGGATTTGCGTACCGGTCAAGAATATTTTGCTTACATCAAAAAGGCATCAGTTATAGGTGAAAAGGCAGAAATGTTTACCTTTGCACTGCGCAGAAAGGATTCTTTAACGTGCCATGCCTTTCTTGACACGGGTCATCGATTCTCAGGACATTTTTCACTTTTGGGTTGAAGGCCCTTAACGCTGTTGTTTGTCGTTTCTGTGATATTAAGGAAGGTCAGGAAAACGGGAAGCCCGATAATGTTTGAGGGTCAAAACTATTGAAATGTTACGAGTGATGTGAAGAAATCTTTTTTTTACAACCAAACAAGTTTATTTCACTTATATCAAGGCGGTCAGTTTTGAGAGAGTGTAGAAAACGTGAGTGTGGGTAGAAAAACGCATACCTTTGGCAAGACAAACTTTGTCACACTAGGATCTGCCCCGAGTGGAATTCGAACCTTAGTGGTGAGAGGCACTACTTGTGATCCATAAACCGTCGCTTTAAATTACTCGACCACCAAACTCTTTTTGAAGTCAGATGAAAACTTTTTATAATGAAACCTCATAAAACCACGATTTGCGTTTTGAATACAAGTACTATATTTATAACTGCCATGACAGTTTATTCTTTGTTAAGCGTCTGGTGGCAGAAAAGTTTTTGAAACTTAAAACATCAATAAAACAATTTTTCATCGAACTGATTAAGTTTCTGTTTCCTTTTTTGGGGGGAAAATAATGATTTTTTATTGATTTTAATTTATTATTTAGTTCTTTTTAAAATTACAATTATTTTACCACGTTTTATACTTTATTAAAACTCTTGCAATGCTTTATGCACCACCAGGTACAACAGCCGGACCACCAGGTACAACAGCTGGACCACCGGGTACAACAGCTAGACCGCCAGGTACAACAGTTGGACCACCAGGTACAACAGCCGGACCACCGAGTTCAACAGCCGGACCACCAGGTACAACAGCCGGACCACCAGGTACAACAGTTGGACCACCAGGTACAACAGCCGGACCACCGGGTTCAACAGCCGGACCACCAGGTACAACAGCCGGACCACCAGGTACAACAGCTGGGCCACCAGGTACAACAGCCGGACCACCAGGTACAACAGCTAGACCGCCAGGTACAACAGTTGGACCACCAGGTACAACAGCCGGACCACCGGGTACAACAGCCGGACCACCAGGTACAACAGCTGGGCCACCAGGTACAACAGCCGGACCACCAGGTACAACAGCCGCACCACCAGGTACAACAGCCGCACCACCAGGTACAACAGCCGGGCCACCAGGTACAACAGCCGGACCACCAGGCTCAACAACGGCTGGACCACCACCAGGTACATCAACCGGGCCTCCAGGCACAACAGGTACTGGACCACCTGGTACAACTACTGCTGCTCCAGGCACTACCGGTCCTGGTAAGTGATATCAGTCAATGAGATTCTAATAGATTCATCGTAATTAAGTGATTGATTGATTGATTGATTGAATGATTGGGGATTTGCGTACCGGTCAAGAATATTTTGCTTACATCAAAAAGGCATCAGTTATAGGTGAAAAGGCAGAAATGTTTACCTTTGCACTGCGCAGAAAGGGTTCTTTAACGTGCCATGCCTTTCTTGACACGGGTCATCGATTCTCAGGACATTTTTCACTTTTGGGTTGAAGGCCCTTAACGCTGTTGTTTGTCGTTTCTGTGATATTAAGGAAGGTCAGGAAAACGGGAAGCCCGATAATCTTTGAGGGTCAAAACTATTGAAATGTTACGAGTGATGTGAAGAAATCTTTTTTTTACAACCAAACAAGTTTATTTCACTTATATCAAGGCGGTCAGTTTTGAGAGAGTGTAGAAAACGTGAGTGTGGGTAGAAAAACGCATACCTTTGGCAAGACAAACTTTGTCACACTAGGATCTGCCCCGAGTGGAATTCGAACCTTAGTGGTGAGAGGCACTACTTGTGATCCATAAACCGTCGCTTTAAATTACTCGACCACCAAACTCTTTTTGAAGTCAGATGAAAACTTTTATAATGAAACCTCATAAAACCACGATTTGCGTTTTGAATACAAGTACTATATTTATAACTGCCATGAGTTTATTCTTTGTTAAGCGTCTGGTGGCAGAAAAGTTTTTGAAACTTAAAACATCAATAAAACAATTTTTCATCGAATTGATTAAGTTTCTGTTTCCTTTTTTGGGGGAAAATAATGATTTTTTATTGATTTTAATTTATTATTTAGTTCTTTTTAAAATTACAATTATTTTACCACGTTTTATACTTTATTAAAACTCTTGCAATGCTTTATGCACCACCAGGTACAACAGCCGACCACCAGGTACAACAGCTGGACCACCGGGTACAACAGCTAGACCGCCAGGTACAACAGTTGGACCACCAGGTACAACAGCCGGACCACCGGGTTCAACAGCCGGACCACCAGGTACAACAACCGGACCACCAGGTACAACAGTTGGACCACCAGGTACAACAGCCGGACCACCGGGTTCAACAGCCGGACCACCAGGTACAACAGCCGGACCACCAGGTACAACAGCTGGGCCACCAGGTACAACAGCCGGACCACCAGGTACAACAGCTAGACCGCCAGGTACAACAGTTGGACCACCAGGTACAACAGCCGGACCACCGGGTACAACAGCCGGACCACCAGGTACAACAGCTGGGCCACCAGGTACAACAGCCGGACTACCAGGTACAACAGCCGCACCACCAGGTACAACAGCCGGGCCACCAGGTACAACAGCCGGACCACCAGGCTCAACAACGGCTGGACCACCACCAGGTACATCAACCGGGCCTCCAGGCACAACAGGTACTGGACCACCTGGTACAACTACTGCTGCTCCAGGCACTACCGGTCCTGGTAAGTGATATCAGTCAATGAGATTCTAATAGATTCATCGTAATTAAGTGATTGATTGATTGATTGATTGAATGATTGGGGATTTGCGTACCGGTCAAGAATATTTTGCTTACATCAAAAAGGCATCAGTTATAGGTGAAAAGGCAGAAATGTTTACCTTTGCACTGCGCAGAAAGGGTTCTTTAACGTGCCATGCCTTTCTTGACACGGGTCATCGATTCTCAGGACATTTTTCACTTTTGGGTTGAAGGCCCTTAACGCTGTTGTTTGTCGTTTCTGTGATATTAAGGAAGGTCAGGAAAACGGGAAGCCCGATAATCTTTGAGGGTCAAAACTATTGAAATGTTACGAGTGATGTGAAGAAATCTTTTTTTTACAACCAAACAAGTTTATTTCACTTATATCAAGGCGGTCAGTTTTGAGAGAGTGTAGAAAACGTGAGTGTGGGTAGAAAAATGCATACCTTTGGCAAGACAAACTTTGTCACACTAGGATCTGCCCCGAGTGGAATTCGAACCTTAGTGGTGAGAGGCATTACTTGTGATCCATAAACCGTCGCTTTAAATTACTCGACCACCAAACTCTTTTTGAAGTCAGATGAAAACTTTTATAATGAAACCTCATAAAACCACGATTTGCGTTTTGAATACAAGTACTATATTTATAACTGCCATGACAGTTTATTCTTTGTTAAGCGTCTGGTGGCAGAAAAGTTTTTGAAACTTAAAACATCAATAAAACAATTTTTCATCGAATTGATTAAGTTTCTGTTTCCTTTTTTGGGGGAAAATAATGATTTTTTTGATTTTAATTTATTATTTAGTTCTTTTTAAAATTACAATTATTTTACCACGTTTTATACTTTTTAAAACTCTTGCAATGCTTTATGCACCACCAGGTACAACAGCCGGACCACCAGGTACAACAGCTGGACCACCGGTACAACAGCTAGACCGCCAGGTACAACAGTTGGACCACCAGTACAACAGCCGGACCACCGGGTTCAACAGCCGGACCACCAGGTACAACAGCCGGACCACCAGGTACAACAGCCGGACCACCAGGTACAACAGCCGGACCACCGGGTTCAACAGCCGGACCACCAGGTACAACAGCCGGACCACCAGGTACAACAGCTGGGCCACCAGGTACAACAGCCGGACCACCAGGTACAACAGCTAGACCGCCAGGTACAACAGTTGGACCACCAGGTACAACAGCCGGACCACCAGGTACAACAGCTGGGCCACCAGGTACAACAGCCGGACCACCAGGTACAACAGCCGCACCACCAGGTACAACAGCCGGGCCACCAGGTACAACAGCCGGACCACCAGGCTCAACAACGGCTGGACCACCACCAGGTACATCAACCGGGCCTCCAGGCACAACAGGTACTGGACCACCTGGTACAACTACTGCTGCTCCAGGCACTACCGGTCCTGGTAAGTGATATCAGTCAATGAGATTCTAATAGATTCATCGTAATTAAGTGATTGATTGATTGATTGATTGAATGATTGGGGATTTGCGTACCGGTCAAGAATATTTTGCTTACATCAAAAAGGCATCAGTTATAGGTGCAAAGGCAGAAATGTTTACCTTTGCACTGCGCAGAAAGGGTTCTTTAACGTGCCATGCCTTTCTTGACACGGGTCATCGATTCTCAGGACATTTTTCACTTTTGGGTTGAAGGCCCTTAACGCTGTTGTTTGTCGTTTCTGTGATATTAAGGAAGGTCAGGAAAACGGGAAGCCCGATAATCTTTGAGGGTCAAAACTATTGAAATGTTACGAGTGATGTGAAGAAATCTTTTTTTACAACCAAACAAGTTTATTTCACTTATATCAAGGCGGTCAGTTTTGAGAGAGTGTAGAAAACGTGAGTGTGGGTAGAAAAATGCATACCTTTGGCAAGACAAACTTTGTCACACTAGGATCTGCCCCGAGTGGAATTCGAACCTTAGTGGTGAGAGGCATTACTTGTGATCCATAAACCGTCGCTTTAAATTACTCGACCACCAAACTCTTTTTGAAGTCAGATGAAAACTTTTATGATGAAACCTCATAAAACCACGATTTGCGTTTTGAATACAAGTACTATATTTATAACTGCCATGACAGTTTATTCTTTGTTAAGCGTCTGGTGGCAGAAAAGTTTTTGAAACTTAAAACATCAATAAAACAATTTTTCATCGAATTGATTAAGTTTCTGTTTCCTTTTTTTGGGGGAAAATATTGATTTTTTATTGATTTTAATTTATTATTTAGTTCTTTTTAAAATTACAATTATTTTACCACGTTTTATACTTTATTAAAACTCTTGCAATGCTTTATGCACCACCAGGTACAACAGCCGGACCACCAGGTACAACAGCTGGACCACCGGGTACAACAGCTAGACCGCCAGGTACAACAGCCGGACAACCAGGTACAACAGCCGGACCACCGGGTTCAACAGCCGGACCGCCAGGTACAACAGCCGGACCACCAGGTACAACAGCCGGACCACCAGGTACAACAGCTAGACCGCCAGGTACAACAGTTGGACCACCAGGTACAACAGCCGGACCACCGGGTACAACAGCCGGACCACCAGGTACAACAGCTGGGCCACCAGGTACAACAGCCGCACCACCAGGTACAACAGCCGGACCACCAGGTACAACAGCCGGACCACCAGGCTCAACAACGGCTGGACCACCACCAGGTACATCAACTGGGCCTCCAGGCACAACAGGTACTGGACCACCTGGTACAACTTCTGCTGCTCCAGGCACTACCGGTCCTGGTAAGTGACATCAGTCAATGAGATTCTAATAGATTGATCGTAATTAAGTGATTGATTGATTGATTGAATGATTGGGGATTTGCGTACCGGTCAAGAATATTTTGCTTACATCAAAAAGGCATCAGTTATAGGTGAAAAGGCAGAAATGTTTACCTTTGCACTGCGCAGATGGGGTTCTTTAACGTGCCATGCCTTTCTTGACACGGGTCATCGATTCTCAGGACATTTTTCACTTTTGGGTTGAAGGCCCTTAACGCTGTTGTTTGTCGTTTCTGTGATATTAAGGAAGGTCAGGAAAACGGGAAGCCCGATAATGTTTGAGGGTCAAAACTATTGAAATGTTACGAGTGATGTGAAGAAATCTTTTTTTACAACCAAACAAGTTTATTCACTTATATCAAGGCGGTCAGTTTTGAGAGAGTGTAGAAAACGTGAGTGTGGGTAGAAAAACGCATACCTTTGGCAAGACAAACTTTGTCACACTAGGATCTGCCCCGAGTGGAATTCGAACCTTAGTGGTGAGAGGCACTACTTGTGATCCATAAACCGTCGCTTTAAATTACTCGACCACCAAACTCTTTTTGAAGTCAGATGAAAACTTTTATAATGAAACCTCATAAAACCACGATTTGCGTTTTGAATACAAGTACTATATTTATAACTGCCATGACAGTTTATTCTTTGCTAAGCGTCTGGTGGCAGAAAAGTTTTTGAAACTTAAAACATCAATAAAACAATTTTTCATCGAATTGATTAAGTTTCTGTTTCCTTTTTTGGGGGGAAAATATGATTTTTTATTGATTTTAATTGATTATTTAGTTCTTTTTAAAATTACAATTATTTTACCACGTTTTATACTTTATTAAAACTCTTGCAATGCTTTATGCACCACCAGGTACAACAGCCGGACCACCGGGTACAACAGCTAGACCGCCAGGTACAACAGTTGGACCACCAGGTACAACAGCCGGACCACCGGGTTCAACAGCCGGACCACCAGGTACAACAGCCGGACCACCAGGTACAACAGTTGGACCACCAGGTACAACAGCCGGACCACCGGGTTCAACAGCCGGACCACCAGGTACAACAGCCGGACCACCAGGTACAACAGCTGGGCCACCAGGTACAACAGCCGGACCACCAGGTACAACAGCTAGACCGCCAGGTACAACAGTTGGACCACCAGGTACAACAGCCGGACCACCGGGTACAACAGCCGGACCACCAGGTACAACAGCTGGCCACCAGGTACAACAGCCGGACCACCAGGTACAACAGCCGCACCACCAGGTACAACAGCCGGGCCACCAGGTACAACAGCCGGACCACCAGGCTCAACAACGGCTGGACCACCACCAGTACATCAACCGGGCCTCCAGGCACAACAGGTACTGGACCACCTGGTACAACTACTGCTGCTCCAGGCACTACCGGTCCTGGTAAGTGATATCAGTCAATGAGATTCTAATAGATTCATCGTAATTAAGTGATTGATTGATTGATTGATTGAATGATTGGGGATTTGCGTACCGGTCAAGAATATTTTGCTTACATCAAAAGGCATCAGTTATAGGTGAAAAGGCAGAAATGTTTACTTTTGCACTGCGCAGAAAGGGTTCTTTAACGTGCCATGCCTTTCTTGACACGGGTCATCGATTCTCAGGACATTTTTCACTTTTGGGTTGAAGGCCCTTAACGCTGTTGTTTGTCGTTTCTGTGATATTAAGGAAGGTCAGGAAAACGGGAAGCCCGATAATGTTTGAGGGTCAAAACTATTGAAATGTTACGAGTGATGTGAAGAAATCTTTTTTTTACAACAACAAGTTTATTTCACTTATATCAAGGCGGTCAGTTTTGAGAGAGTGTAGGAAACGTGAGTGTGGGTAGAAAAATGCATACCTTTGGCAAGACAAACTTTGTCACACTAGGATCTGCCCCGAGTGGAATTCGAACTTTAGTGGTGAGAGGCATTACTTGTGATCCATAAACCGTCGCTTTAAATTACTCGACCACCAAACTCTTTTTGAAGTCAGATGAAACTTTTTATAATGAAACCTCATAAAACCACGATTTGCGTTTTGAATACAAGTACTATATTTATAACTGCCATGACAGTTTATTCTTTGTTAAGCGTCTGGTGGCAGAAAAGTTTTTGAAACTTAAAACATCAATAAAACAATTTTTCATCGAATTGATTAAGTTTCTGTTTCCTTTTTTTGGGGGAAAATAATGATTTTTTATTGATTTTAATTTATTATTTAGTTCTTTTTAAAATTACAATTATTTTTCCACGTTTTATACTTATTAAAACTCTTGCAATGCTTTATGCACCACCAGGTACAACAGCCGGACCACCAGGTATAACAGCTGGACCACCGGGTATAACAGCCAGACCGCCAGGTACAACAGCCGGACCACCAGGTACAACAGCCAGACCACCGGGTTCAACAGCCGGACCACCAGGTACAACAGCCGGACCACCGGGTTCAACAGCCGGACCACCAGGTACAACAGCCGGACCACCAGGTACAACAGCTAGACAGCCAGGTACAACAGTTGGACCACCAGGTACAACAGCCGGACCACCGGGTACAACAGCCGGACCACCAGGTACAACAGCTGGGCCACCAGGTACAACAGCCGGGCCACCAGGTACAACAGCCAGACCACCAGGCTCAACAACACCTGGACCACCACCAGGTACATCAACCGGGCCTCCAGGCACAACAGGTACTGGACCACCTGGTACAACTACTGCTGCTCCAGGCACTACCGGTCCTGGTAAGTGATATTAGTCAATGAGATTCTAATAGATTGATCGTAATTAAGTGATTGATTGATTGATTGAATGATTGGGGATTTGCGTACCGGTCAAGAATATTTTGCTTACATCAAAAAGGCATCAGTTATAGGTGAAAAGGCAGAAATGTTTACCTTTGCACTGCGCAGATGGGGTTCTTTAACGTGCCATGCCTTTCTTGACACGGGTCATCGATTCTCAGGACATTTTTCACTTTTGGGTTGAAGGCCCTTAACGCTGTTGTTTGTCGTTTCTGTGATATTAAGGAAGGTCAGGAAAACGGGAAGCCCGATAATGTTTGAGGGTCAAAACTATTGAAATGTTACGAGTGATGTGAAGAAATCTTTTTTTTACAACCAAACAAGTTTATTTCACTTATATCAAGGCGGTCAGTTTTGAGAGAGTGTAGAAAACGTGAGTGTGGGTAGAAAAACGCATACCTTTGGCAAGACAAACTTTGTCACACTAGGATCTGCCCCGAGTGGAATTCGAACCTTAGTGGTGAGAGGCACTACTTGTGATCCATAAACCGTCGCTTTAAATTACTCGACCACCAAACTCTTTTTGAAGTCAGATGAAAACTTTTATAATGAAACCTCATAAAACCACGATTTGCGTTTTGAATACAAGTACTATATTTATAACTGCCATGACAGTTTATTCTTTGTTAAGCGTCTGGTGGCAGAAAAGTTTTTGAAACTTAAAACATCAATAAAACAATTTTTCATCGAATTCATTAAGTTTCTGTTTCCTTTTTTGGGGGGAAAATAATGATTTTTTATTGATTTTAATTTATTATTTAGTTCTTTTTAAAATTACAATTATTTTACCACGTTTTTACTTTATTAAAACTCTTGCAATGCTTTATGCACCACCAGGTACAACAGCCGGACCACCAGGTACAACAGCTGGACCACCGGGTACAACAGCTAGACCGCCAGGTACAACAGTTGAACCACCAGGTACAACAGCCGGACCACCGGGTTCAACAGCCGGACCACCAGGTACAACAGCCGGACCACCAGGTACAACAGTTGGACCACCAGGTACAACAGCCGGACCACCGGGTTCAACAGCCGGACCACCAGGTACAACAGCCGGACCACCAGGTACAACAGCTGGGCCACTAGGTACAACAGCCGGACCACCAGGTACAACAGCTAGACCGCCAGGTACAACAGTTGGACCACCAGGTACAACAGCCGGACCACCGGGTACAACAGCCGGACCACCAGGTACAACAGCTGGGCCACCAGGTACAACAGCCGGACCACCAGGTACAACAGCCGCACCACCAGGTACAACAGCCGGGCCACCAGGTACAACAGCCGGACCACCAGGCTCAACAACGGCTGGACCACCACCAGGTACATCAACCGGCCTCCAGGCACAACAGGTACTGGACCACCTGGTACAACTACTGCTGCTCCAGGCACTACCGGTCCTGGTAAGTGATATCAGTCAATGAGATTCTAATAGATTCATCGTAATTAAGTGATTGATTGATTGATTGATTGATTGAATGATTGGGGATTTGCGTACCGGTCAAGAATATTTTGCTTACATCAAAAAGGCATCAGTTATAGGTGAAAAGGCAGAAATGTTTACTTTTGCACTGCGCAGAAAGGGTTCTTTAACGTGCCATGCCTTTCTTGACACGGGTCATCGATTCTCAGGACATTTTTCACTTTTGGGTTGAAGGCCCTTAACGCTGTTGTTTGTCGTTTCTGTGATATTAAGGAAGGTCAGGAAAACGGGAAGCCCGATAATGTTTGAGGGTCAAAACTATTGAAATGTTACGAGTGATGTGAAGAAATCTTTTTTTTACAACCAAACAAGTTTATTTCACTTATATCAAGGCGGTCAGTTTTGAGAGAGTGTAGAAAACGTGAGTGTGGGTAGAAAAACGCATACCTTTGGCAAGACAAACTTTGTCACACTAGGATCTGCCCCGAGTGGAATTCGAACCTTAGTGGTGAGAGGCACTACTTGTGATCCATAAACCGTCGCTTTAAATTACTCGACCACCAAACTCTTTTTGAAGTCAGATGAAAACTTTTATAATGAAACCTCATAAAACCACGATTTGCGTTTTGAATACAAGTACTATATTTATAACTGCCATGACAGTTTATTCTTTGTTAAGCGTCTGGTGGCAGAAAAGTTTTTGAAACTTAAAACATCAATAAAACAATTTTTCATCGAATTCATTAAGTTTCTGTTTCCTTTTTTGGGGGGAAAATAATGATGTTTTATTGATTTTAATTTATTATTTAGTTCTTTTTAAAATTACAATTATTTTACCACGTTTTATACTTTATTAAAACTCTTGCAATGCTTTATGCACCACCAGGTACAACAGCCGGACCACCAGGTACAACAGCTGGACCACCGGGTACAACAGCTAGACCGCCAGGTACAACAGTTGGACCACCAGGTACAACAGCCGGACCACCGGGTTCAACAGCCGGACCACCAGGTACAACAGCCGGACCACCAGGTACAACAGTTGGACCACCAGGTACAACAGCCGGACCACCGGGTTCAACAGCCGGGCCACCAGGTACAACAGCCGGACCACCAGGTACAACAGCTGGGCCACCAGGTACAACAGCCGGACCACCAGGTACAACAGCTAGACCGCCAGGTACAACAGTTGGACCACCAGGTACAACAGCCGGACCACCGGGTACAACAGCCGGACCACCAGGTACAACAGCTGGGCCACCAGGTACAACAGCCGGACCACCAGGTACAACAGCCGCACCACCAGGTACAACAGCCGGGCCACCAGGTACAACAGCCGGACCACCAGGCTCAACAACGGCTGGACCACCACCAGGTACATCAACCGGGCCTCCAGGCACAACAGGTACTGGACCACCTGGTACAACTACTGCTGCTCCAGGCACTACCGGTCCTGGTAAGTGATATTCTAATAGATTCATCGTAATTAAGTGATTGATTGATTGATTGATTGAATGATTGGGGATTTGCGTACCGGTCAAGAATATTTTGCTTACATCAAAAAGGCATCAGTTATAGGTGAAAAGGCAGAAATGTTTACCTTTGCACTGCGCAGAAAGGGTTCTTTAACGTGCCATGCCTTTCTTGACACGGGTCATCGATTCTCAGGACATTTTTCACTTTTGGGTTGAAGGCCCTTAACGCTGTTGTTTGTCGTTTCTGTGATATTAAGGAAGGTCAGGAAAACGGGAAGCCCGATAATGTTTGAGGGTCAAAACTATTGAAATGTTACGAGTGATGTGAAGAAATCTTTTTTTTACAACCAAACAAGTTTATTTCACTTATATCAAGGCGGTCAGTTTTGAGAGAGTGTAGAAAACGTGAGTGTGGGTAGAAAAACGCATACCTTTGGCAAGACAAACTTTGTCACACTAGGATCTGCCCCGAGTGGAATTCGAACCTTAGTGGTGAGAGGCACTACTTGTGATCCATAAACCGTCGCTTTAAATTACTCGACCACCAAACTCTTTTTGAAGTCAGATGAAAACTTTTATAATGAAACCTCATAAAACCACGATTTGCGTTTTGAATACAAGTACTATATTTATAACTGCCATGACAGTTTATTCTTTGTTAAGCGTCTGGTGGCAGAAAAGTTTTTGAAACTTAAAACATCAATAAAACAATTTTTCATCGAATTCATTAAGTTTCTGTTTCCTTTTTTGGGGGGAAAATAATGATTTTTATTGATTTTAATTTATTATTTAGTTCTTTTTAAAATTACAATTATTTTACCACGTTTTATACTTTATTAAAACTCTTGCAATGCTTTATGCACCACCAGGTACAACAGCCGGACCACCAGGTACAACAGCTGGACCACCGGGTACAACAGCTAGACCGCCAGGTACAACAGTTGGACCACCAGGTACAACAGCCGGACCACCGGGTTCAACAGCCGGACCACCAGGTACAACAGCCGGACCACCAGGTACAACAGTTGGACCACCAGGTACAACAGCCGGACCACCGGGTTCAACAGCCGGACCACCAGGTACAACAGCCGGACCACCAGGTACAACAGCTGGGCCACCAGGTACAACAGCCGGACCACCAGGTACAACAGCTAGACCGCCAGGTACAACAGTTGGACCACCAGGTACAACAGCCGGACCACCGGGTACAACAGCCGGACCACCAGGTACAACAGCTGGGCCACCAGGTACAACAGCCGCACCACCAGGTACAACAGCCGCACCACCAGGTACAACAGCCGGGCCACCAGGTACAACAGCCGGACCACCAGGCTCAACAACGGCTGGACCACCACCAGGTACATCAACCGGGCCTCCAGGCACAACAGGTACTGGACCACCTGGTACAACTACTGCTGCTCCAGGCACTACCGGTCCTGGTAAGTGATATCAGTCAATGAGATTCTAATAGATTCATCGTAATTAAGTGATTGATTGATTGATTGATTGAATGATTGGGGATTTGCGTACCGGTCAAGAATATTTTGCTTACATCAAAAAGGCATCAGTTATAGGTGAAAAGGCAGAAATGTTTACCTTTGCACTGCGCAGAAAGGGTTCTTTAACGTGCCATGCCTTTATCGAATACAAGTACTATATTTATAACTGCCATGACAGTTTATTCTTTGCTAAGCGTCTGGTGGCAGAAAAGTTTTTGAAACTTAAAACATCAATAAACAATTTTTCATCGAATTGATTAAGTTTCTGTTTCCTTTTTTGGGGGAAAATAATGATTTTTTATTGATTTTAATTGATTATTTAGTTCTTTTTAAAATTACAATTATTTTACCACGTTTTATACTTTATTAAAACTCTTGCAATGCTTTATGCACCACCAGGTACAACAGCCGGACCACCGGGTACAACAGCTAGACCGCCAGGTACAACAGTTGGACCACCAGGTACAACAGCCGGACCACCGGGTTCAACAGCCGGACCACCAGGTACAACAGCCGGACCACCAGGTACAACAGTTGGACCACCAGGTACAACAGCCGGACCACCGGGTTCAACAGCCGGACCACCAGGTACAACAGCCGGACCACCAGGTACAACAGCTGGGCCACTAGGTACAACAGCCGGACCACCAGGTACAACAGCTAGACCGCCAGGTACAACAGTTGGACCACCAGGTACAACAGCCGGACCACCGGGTACAACAGCCGGACCACCAGGTACAACAGCTGGGCCACCAGGTACAACAGCCGGACCACCAGGTACAACAGCCGCACCACCAGGTACAACAGCCGGGCCACCAGGTACAACAGCCGGACCACCAGGCTCAACAACGGCTGGACCACCACCAGGTACATCAACCGGGCCTCCAGGCACAACAGGTACTGGACCACCTGGTACAACTACTGCTGCTCCAGGCACTACCGGTCCTGGTAAGTGATATCAGTCAATGAGATTCTAATAGATTCATCGTAATTAAGTGATTGATTGATTGATTGATTGATTGAATGATTGGGGATTTGCGTACCGGTCAAGAATATTTTGCTTACATCAAAAAGGCATCAGTTATAGGTGAAAAGGCAGAAATGTTTACTTTTGCACTGCGCAGAAAGGGTTCTTTAACGTGCCATGCCTTTCTTGACACGGGTCATCGATTCTCAGGACATTTTTCACTTTTGGGTTGAAGGCCCTTAACGCTGTTGTTTGTCGTTTCTGTGATATTAAGGAAGGTCAGGAAAACGGGAAGCCCGATAATGTTTGAGGGTCAAAACTATTGAAATGTTACGAGTGATGTGAAGAAATCTTTTTTTTACAACCAAACAAGTTTATTTCACTTATATCAAGGCGGTCAGTTTTGAGAGAGTGTAGGAAACGTGAGTGTGGGTAGAAAAATGCATACCTTTGGCAAGACAAACTTTGTCACACTAGGATCTGCCCCGAGTGGAATTCGAACTTTAGTGGTGAGAGGCATTACTTGTGATCCATAAACCGTCGCTTTAAATTACTCGACCACCAAACTCTTTTTGAAGTCAGATGAAAACTTTTTATAATGAAACCTCATAAAACCACGATTTGCGTTTTGAATACAAGTACTATATTTATAACTGCCATGACAGTTTATTCTTTGTTAAGCGTCTGGTGGCAGAAAAGTTTTTGAAACTTAAAACATCAATAAAACAATTTTTCATCGAATTGATTAAGTTTCTGTTTCCTTTTTTTGGGGAAAATAATGATTTTTTATTGATTTTAATTTATTATTTAGTTCTTTTTAAAATTACAATTATTTTTCCACGTTTTATACTTTATTAAAACTCTTGCAATGCTTTATGCACCACCAGGTACAACAGCCGGACCACCAGGTACAACAGCTGGACCACCGGGTACAACAGCTAGACCGCCAGGTACAACAGTTGGACCACCAGGTACAACAGCCGGACCACCGGGTTCAACAGCCGGACCACCAGGTACAACAGCCGGACCACCAGGTACAACAGTTGGACCACCAGGTACAACAGCCGGACCACCGGGTTCAACAGCCGGCCACCAGGTACAACAGCCGGACCACCAGGTACAACAGCTGGGCCACCAGGTACAACAGCCGGACCACCAGGTACAACAGCTAGACCGCCAGGTACAACAGTTGGACCACCAGGTACAACAGCCGGACCACCGGGTACAACAGCCGGACCACCAGGTACAACAGCTGGGCCACCAGGTACAACAGCCGGACCACCAGGTACAACAGCCGCACCACCAGGTACAACAGCCGGGCCACCAGGTACAACAGCCGGACCACCAGGCTCAACAACGGCTGGACCACCACCAGGTACATCAACCGGGCCTCCAGGCACAACAGGTACTGGACCACCTGGTACAACTACTGCTGCTCCAGGCACTACCGGTCCTGGTAAGTGATATCAGTCAATGAGATTCTAATAGATTCATCGTAATTAAGTGATTGATTGATTGATTGATTGAATGATTGGGGATTTGCGTACCGGTCAAGAATATTTTGCTTACATCAAAAAGGCATCAGTTATAGGTGAAAAGGCAGAAATGTTTACCTTTGCACTGCGCAGAAAGGGTTCTTTAACGTGCCATGCCTTTCTTGACACGGGTCATCGATTCTCAGGACATTTTTCACTTTTGGGTTGAAGGCCCTTAACGCTGTTGTTTGTCGTTTCTGTGATATTAAGGAAGGTCAGGAAAACGGGAAGCCCGATAATGTTTGAGGGTCAAAACTATTGAAATGTTACGAGTGATGTGAAGAAATCTTTTTTTTACAACCAAACAAGTTTATTTCACTTATATCAAGGCGGTCAGTTTTGAGAGAGTGTAGAAAACGTGAGTGTGGGTAGAAAAACGCATACCTTTGGCAAGACAAACTTTGTCACACTAGGATCTGCCCCGAGTGGAATTCGAACCTTAGTGGTGAGAGGCACTACTTGTGATCCATAAACCGTCGCTTTAAATTACTCGACCACCAAACTCTTTTTGAAGTCAGATGAAAACTTTTATAATGAAACCTCATAAAACCACGATTTGCGTTTTGAATACAAGTACTATATTTATAACTGCCATGACAGTTTATTCTTTGTTAAGCGTCTGGTGGCAGAAAAGTTTTTGAAACTTAAAACATCAATAAAACAATTTTTCATCGAATTCATTAAGTTTCTGTTTCCTTTTTTGGGGGAAAATAATGATTTTTTATTGATTTTAATTTATTATTTAGTTCTTTTTAAAATTACAATTATTTTACCACGTTTTATACTTTATTAAAACTCTTGCAATGCTTTATGCACCACCAGGTACAACAGCCGGACCACCAGGTACAACAGCTGGACCACCGGGTACAACAGCTAGACCGCCAGGTACAACAGTTGGACCACCAGGTACAACAGCCGGACCACCGGGTTCAACAGCCGGACCACCAGGTACAACAGCCGGACCACCAGGTACAACAGTTGGACCACCAGGTACAACAGCCGGACCACCGGGTTCAACAGCCGGACCACCAGGTACAACAGCCGGACCACCAGGTACAACAGCTGGGCCACCAGGTACAACAGCCGGACCACCAGGTACAACAGCTAGACCGCCAGGTACAACAGTTGGACCACCAGGTACAACAGCCGGACCACCGGGTACAACAGCCGGACCACCAGGTACAACAGCTGGGCCACCAGGTACAACAGCCGGACCACCAGGTACAACAGCCGCACCACCAGGTACAACAGCCGGGCCACCAGGTACAACAGCCGGACCACCAGGCTCAACAACGGCTGGACCACCACCAGGTACATCAACCGGGCCTCCAGGCACAACAGGTACTGGACCACCTGGTACAACTACTGCTGCTCCAGGCACTACCGGTCCTGGTAAGTGATATCAGTCAATGAGATTCTAATAGATTCATCGTAATTAAGTGATTGATTGATTGATTGATTGAATGATTGGGGATTTGCGTACCGGTCAAGAATATTTTGCTTACATCAAAAAGGCATCAGTTATAGGTGAAAAGGCAGAAATGTTTACCTTTGCACTGCGCAGAAAGGGTTCTTTAACGTGCCATGCCTTTCTTGACACGGGTCATCGATTCTCAGGACATTTTTCACTTTTGGGTTGAAGGCCCTTAACGCTGTTGTTTGTCGTTTCTGTGATATTAAGGAAGGTCAGGAAAACGGGAAGCCCGATAATGTTTGAGGGTCAAAACTATTGAAATGTTACGAGTGATGTGAAGAAATCTTTTTTTTACAACCAAACAAGTTTATTTCACTTATATCAAGGCGGTCAGTTTTGAGAGAGTGTAGAAAACGTGAGTGTGGGTAGAAAAACGCATACCTTTGGCAAGACAAACTTTGTCACACTAGGATCTGCCCCGAGTGGAATTCGAACCTTAGTGGTGAGAGGCACTACTTGTGATCCATAAACCGTCGCTTTAAATTACTCGACCACCAAACTCTTTTTGAAGTCAGATGAAAACTTTTATAATGAAACCTCATAAAACCACGATTTGCGTTTTGAATACAAGTACTATATTTATAACTGCCATGACAGTTTATTCTTTGTTAAGCGTCTGGTGGCAGAAAAGTTTTTGAAACTTAAAACATCAATAAAACAATTTTTCATCGAATTCATTAAGTTTCTGTTTCCTTTTTTGGGGGGAAAATAATGATTTTTTATTGATTTTAATTTATTATTTAGTTCTTTTTAAAATTACAATTATTTTACCACGTTTTATACTTTATTAAAACTCTTGCAATGCTTTATGCACCACCAGGTACAACAGCCGGACCACCAGGTACAACAGCTGGACCACCGGGTACAACAGCTAGACCGCCAGGTACAACAGTTGGACCACCAGGTACAACAGCCGGACCACCGGGTTCAACAGCCGGACCACCAGGTACAACAGCCGGACCACCAGGTACAACAGTTGGACCACCAGGTACAACAGCCGGACCACCGGGTTCAACAGCCGGACCACCAGGTACAACAGCCGGACCACCAGGTACAACAGCTGGGCCACCAGGTACAACAGCCGGACCACCAGGTACAACAGCTAGACCGCCAGGTACAACAGTTGGACCACCAGGTACAACAGCCGGACCACCGGGTACAACAGCCGGACCACCAGGTACAACAGCTGGGCCACCAGGTACAACAGCCGGACCACCAGGTACAACAGCCGCACCACCAGGTACAACAGCCGGGCCACCAGGTACAACAGCCGGACCACCAGGCTCAACAACGGCTGGACCACCACCAGGTACATCAACCGGGCCTCCAGGCACAACAGGTACTGGACCACCTGGTACAACTACTGCTGCTCCAGGCACTACCGGTCCTGGTAAGTGATATCAGTCAATGAGATTCTAATAGATTCATCGTAATTAAGTGATTGATTGATTGATTGATTGAATGATTGGGGATTTGCGTACCGGTCAAGAATATTTTGCTTACATCAAAAAGGCATCAGTTATAGGTGAAAAGGCAGAAATGTTTACCTTTGCACTGCGCAGAAAGGGTTCTTTAACGTGCCATGCCTTTCTTGACACGGGTCATCGATTCTCAGGACATTTTTCACTTTTGGGTTGAAGGCCCTTAACGCTGTTGTTTGTCGTTTCTGTGATATTAAGGAAGGTCAGGAAAACGGGAAGCCCGATAATGTTTGAGGGTCAAAACTATTGAAATGTTACGAGTGATGTGAAGAAATCTTTTTTTTACAACCAAACAAGTTTATTTCACTTATATCAAGGCGGTCAGTTTTGAGAGAGTGTAGAAAACGTGAGTGTGGGTAGAAAAACGCATACCTTTGGCAAGACAAACTTTGTCACACTAGGATCTGCCCCGAGTGGAATTCGAACCTTAGTGGTGAGAGGCATTACTTGTGATCCATAAACCGTCGCTTTAAATTACTCGACCACCAAACTCTTTTTGAAGTCAGATGAAAACTTTTATAATGAAACCTCATAAAACCACGATTTGCGTTTTGAATACAAGTACTATATTTATAACTGCCATGACAGTTTATTCTTTGTTAAGCGTCTGGTGGCAGAAAAGTTTTTGAAACTTAAAACATCAATAAAACAATTTTTCATCGAATTGATTAAGTTTCTGTTTCCTTTTTTGGGGGAAAATAATGATTTTTTATTGATTTTAATTTATTATTTAGTTCTTTTAAAATTACAATTATTTTACCACGTTTTATACTTTATTAAAACTCTTGCAATGCTTTATGCACCACCAGGTACAACAGCCGGACCACCAGGTACAACAGCTGGACCACCGGGTACAACAGCTAGACCGCCAGGTACAACAGTTGGACCACCAGGTACAACAGCCGGACCACCGGGTTCAACAGCCGGACCACCAGGTACAACAGCCGGACCACCAGGTACAACAGTTGGACCACCAGGTACAACAGCCGGACCACCGGGTTCAACAGCCGGACCACCAGGTACAACAGCCGGACCACCAGGTACAACAGCTGGGCCACCAGGTACAACAGCCGGACCACCAGGTACAACAGCTAGACCGCCAGGTACAACAGTTGGACCACCAGGTACAACAGCCGGACCACCGGGTACAACAGCCGGACCACCAGGTACAACAGCTGGGCCACCAGGTACAACAGCCGGACCACCAGGTACAACAGCCGCACCACCAGGTACAACAGCCGGGCCACCAGGTACAACAGCCGGACCACCAGGCTCAACAACGGCTGGACCACCACCAGGTACATCAACCGGGCCTCCAGGCACAACAGGTACTGGACCACCTGGTACAACTACTGCTGCTCCAGGCACTACGGTCCTGGTAAGTGATATCAGTCAATGAGATTCTAATAGATTCATCGTAATTAAGTGATTGATTGATTGATTGATTGAATGATTGGGGATTTGCGTACCGGTCAAGAATATTTTGCTTACATCAAAAAGGCATCAGTTATAGGTGAAAAGGCAGAAATGTTTACCTTTGCACTGCGCAGAAAGGGTTCTTTAACGTGCCATGCCTTTCTTGACACGGGTCATCGATTCTCAGGACATTTTTCACTTTTGGGTTGAAGGCCCTTAACGCTGTTGTTTGTCGTTTCTGTGATATTAAGGAAGGTCAGGAAAACGGGAAGCCCGATAATGTTTGAGGGTCAAAACTATTGAAATGTTACGAGTGATGTGAAGAAATCTTTTTTTTACAACCAAACAAGTTTATTTCACTTATATCAAGGCGGTCAGTTTTGAGAGAGTGTAGAAAACGTGAGTGTGGGTAGAAAAACGCATACCTTTGGCAAGACAAACTTTGTCACACTAGGATCTGCCCCGAGTGGAATTCGAACCTTAGTGGTGAGAGGCACTACTTGTGATCCATAAACCGTCGCTTTAAATTACTCGACCACCAAACTCTTTTTGAAGTCAGATGAAAACTTTTATAATGAAACCTCATAAAACCACGATTTGCGTTTTGAATACAAGTACTATATTTATAACTGCCATGACAGTTTATTCTTTGTTAAGCGTCTGGTGGCAGAAAAGTTTTTGAAACTTAAAACATCAATAAAACAATTTTTCATCGAATTGATTAAGTTTCTGTTTCCTTTTTTGGGGGGAAAATAATGATTTTTTATTGATTTTAATTTATTATTTAGTTCTTTTTAAAATTACAATTATTTTACCACGTTTTATACTTTATTAAAACTCTTGCAATGCTTTATGCACCACCAGGTACAACAGCCGGACCACCAGGTACAACAGCTGGACCACCGGGTACAACAGCTAGACCGCCAGGTACAACAGTTGGACCACCAGGTACAACAGCCGGACCACCGGGTTCAACAGCCGGACCACCAGGTACAACAGCCGGACCACCAGGTACAACAGTTGGACCACCAGGTACAACAGCCGGACCACCGGGTTCAACAGCCGGACCACCAGGTACAACAGCCGGACCACCAGGTACAACAGCTGGGCCACCAGGTACAACAGCCGGACCACCAGGTACAACAGCTAGACCGCCAGGTACAACAGTTGGACCACCAGGTACAACAGCCGGACCACCGGGTACAACAGCCGGACCACCAGGTACAACAGCTGGGCCACCAGGTACAACAGCCGGACCACCAGGTACAACAGCCGCACCACCAGGTACAACAGCCGGGCCACCAGGTACAACAGCCGGACCACCAGGCTCAACAACGGCTGGACCACCACCAGGTACATCAACCGGGCCTCCAGGCACAACAGGTACTGGACCACCTGGTACAACTACTGCTGCTCCAGGCACTACCGGTCCTGGTAAGTGATATCAGTCAATGAGATTCTAATAGATTCATCGTAATTAAGTGATTGATTGATTGAATGATTGGGGATTTGCGTACCGGTCAAGAATATTTTGCTTACATCAAAAAGGCATCAGTTATAGGTGAAAAGGCAGAAATGTTTACCTTTGCACTGCGCAGAAAGGGTTCTTTAACGTGCCATGCCTTTCTTGACACGGGTCATCGATTCTCAGGACATTTTTCACTTTTGGGTTGAAGGCCCTTAACGCTGTTGTTTGTCGTTTCTGTGATATTAAGGAAGGTCAGGAAAACGGGAAGCCCGATAATGTTTGAGGGTCAAAACTATTGAAATGTTACGAGTGATGTGAAGAAATCTTTTTTTTACAACCAAACAAGTTTATTTCACTTATATCAAGGCGGTCAGTTTTGAGAGAGTGTAGAAAACGTGAGTGTGGGTAGAAAAACGCATACCTTTGGCAAGACAAACTTTGTCACACTAGGATCTGCCCCGAGTGGAATTCGAACCTTAGTGGTGAGAGGCACTACTTGTGATCCATAAACCGTCGCTTTAAATTACTCGACCACCAAACTCTTTTTGAAGTCAGATGAAAACTTTTATAATGAAACCTCATAAAACCACGATTTGCGTTTTGAATACAAGTACTATATTTATAACTGCCATGACAGTTTATTCTTTGTTAAGCGTCTGGTGGCAGAAAAGTTTTTGAAACTTAAAACATCAATAAAACAATTTTTCATCGAATTCATTAAGTTTCTGTTTCCTTTTTTGGGGGGAAAATAATGATTTTTTATTGATTTTAATTTATTATTAGTTCTTTTTAAAATTACAATTATTTTACCACGTTTTATACTTTATTAAAACTCTTGCAATGCTTTATGCACCACCAGGTACAACAGCCGGACCACCAGGTACAACAGCTGGACCACCGGGTACAACAGCTAGACCGCCAGGTACAACAGTTGGACCACCAGGTACAACAGCCGGACCACCGGGTTCAACAGCCGGACCACCAGGTACAACAGCCGGACCACCAGGTACAACAGTTGGACCACCAGGTACAACAGCCGGACCACCGGGTTCAACAGCCGGACCACCAGGTACAACAGCCGGACCACCAGGTACAACAGCTGGGCCACCAGGTACAACAGCCGGACCACCAGGTACAACAGCTAGACCGCCAGGTACAACAGTTGGACCACCAGGTACAACAGCCGGACCACCGGGTACAACAGCCGGACCACCAGGTACAACAGCTGGGCCACCAGGTACAACAGCCGGACCACCAGGTACAACAGCCGCACCACCAGGTACAACAGCCGGGCCACCAGGTACAACAGCCGGACCACCAGGCTCAACAACGGCTGGACCACCACCAGGTACATCAACCGGGCCTCCAGCACAACAGGTACTGGACCACCTGGTACAACTACTGCTGCTCCAGGCACTACCGGTCCTGGTAAGTGATATCAGTCAATGAGATTCTAATAGATTCATCGTAATTAAGTGATTGATTGATTGATTGATTGAATGATTGGGGATTTGCGTACCGGTCAAGAATATTTTGCTTACATCAAAAAGGCATCAGTTATAGGTGAAAAGGCAGAAATGTTTACCTTTGCACTGCGCAGAAAGGGTTCTTTAACGTGCCATGCCTTTCTTGACACGGGTCATCGATTCTCAGGACATTTTTCACTTTTGGGTTGAAGGCCCTTAACGCTGTTGTTTGTCGTTTCTGTGATATTAAGGAAGGTCAGGAAAACGGGAAGCCCGATAATGTTTGAGGGTCAAAACTATTGAAATGTTACGAGTGATGTGAAGAAATCTTTTTTTTTACAACCAAACAAGTTTATTTCACTTATATCAAGGCGGTCAGTTTTGAGAGAGTGTAGAAAACGTGAGTGTGGGTAGAAAAACGCATACCTTTGGCAAGACAAACTTTGTCACACTAGGATCTGCCCCGAGTGGAATTCGAACCTTAGTGGTGAGAGGCACTACTTGTGATCCATAAACCGTCGCTTTAAATTACTCGACCACCAAACTCTTTTTGAAGTCAGATGAAAACTTTTATAATGAAACCTCATAAAACCACGATTTGCGTTTTGAATACAAGTACTATATTTATAACTGCCATGACAGTTTATTCTTGTTAAGCGTCTGGTGGCAGAAAAGTTTTTGAAACTTAAAACATCAATAAAACAATTTTTCATCGAATTCATTAAGTTGTGTTTCCTTTTTTGGGGGGAAAATAATGATTTTTTATTGATTTTAATTTATTATTTAGTTCTTTTTAAAATTACAATTATTTTACCACGTTTTATACTTTATTAAAACTCTTGCAATGCTTTATGCACCACCAGGTACAACAGCCGGACCACCAGGTACAACAGCTGGACCACCGGGTACAACAGCTAGACCGCCAGGTACAACAGTTGGACCACCAGGTACAACAGCCGGACCACCAGGTTCAACAGCCGGACCACCAGGTACAACAGCCGGACCACCAGGTACAACAGTTGGACCACCAGGTACAACAGTTGGACCACCAGCTACAACAGTTGGACCACCAGGTACAACAGCCGGACCACCGGGTTCAACAGCCGGACCACCAGGTACAACAGCTGGGCCACCAGGTACAACAGCCGGACCACCAGGTACAACAGCTAGACCGCCAGGTACAACAGTTGGACCACCAGGTACAACAGCCGGACCACCGGGTACAACAGCCGGACCACCAGGTACAACAGCTGGGCCACCAGGTACAACAGCCGGACCACCAGGTACAACAGCCGCACCACCAGGTACAACAGCCGGGCCACCAGGTACAACAGCCGGACCACCAGGCTCAACAACGGCTGGACCACCACCAGGTACATCAACCGGGCCTCCAGCACAACAGGTACTGGACCACCTGGTACAACTACTGCTGCTCCAGGCACTACGGTCCTGGTAAGTGATATCAGTCAATGAGATTCTAATAGATTCATCGTAATTAAGTGATTGATTGATTGATTGATTGAATGATTGGGGATTTGCGTACCGGTCAAGAATATTTGCTTACATCAAAAAGGCATCAGTTATAGGTGAAAAGGCAGAAATGTTTACTTTGCACTGCGCAAAGGGTTCTTTAACGTGCCATGCCTTTCTTGACACGGGTCATCGATTCTCAGGACATTTTTCACTTTTGGGTTGAAGGCCCTAACGCTGTTGTTTGTCGTTCTGTGATATTAAGGAAGGTCAGGAAAACGGGAAGCCCGATAATGTTTGAGGGTCAAAACTATTGAAATGTTACGAGTGATGTGAAGAAATCTTTTTTTTTACAACCAAACAAGTTTATTTCACTTATATCAAGGCGGGTCAGTTTTTGAGAGAGTGTAGAAACGTGAGTGTGGGTAGAAAAACGCATACCTTTGGCAAGACAAAACTTTGTCACACTAGGATCTGCCCCGAGTGGAATTCGAACCTTAGTGGTGAGAGGCACTACTTGTGATCCATAAACCGTCGCTTTAAATTACTCGACCACCAAACTCTTTTGAAGTCAGATGAAAACTTTTATAATGAAACCTCATAAAACCACGATTTGCGTTTTAATACAAGTACTATATTTATAACTGCCATGACAGTTTATTCTTTGTTAAGCGTCTGGTGGCAGAAAAGTTTTTGAAACTTAAAACATCAATAAAACAATTTTTCATCGAATTCATTAAGTTTGTGTTTCCTTTTTGGGGGGAAAATAATGATTTTTTATTGATTTAATTTATTATTTAGTGTTTTTAAAATTACAATTATTTTACCACGTTTTATACTTTATTAAAACTCTTGCAATGCTTATGCACCACCAGGTTACAACAGCCGGACCACCAGGTACAACAGCTGGACCACCGGGTACAACAGCAGACCGCCAGGTACAACAGTTGGACCACAGGTACAACAGCCGGACACCGGGTTCAACAGCCGGACCACCAGGTACAACAGCGGACCACCAGGTACAACAGTGGACCACCAGGTACAACAGACCACCAGGTACAACAGTTGGACCACAGGTCAACAGCCGGACCACCGGGTTCAACAGCCGGACCACCAGGTACAACAGCTGGGCCACCAGGTACAACAGCCGGACCACCAGGTACAACAGCTAGACCGCCAGGTACAACAGCTGGACCACCAGGTACAACAGCCGGACCACCGGGTACAACAGCCGGACCACCAGGTAAACAGCTGGGCCACCAGGTACAACAGCCGGACCACCAGGTACAACAGCCGCACCACCAGGTACAACAGCCGGGCCACCAGGTACAACAGCCGGACCACCAGGCTCAACAACGGCTGGACCACCACCAGGTACATCAACCGGGCCTCCAGCACAACAGGTACTGGACCACCTGGTACAACTACTGCTGCTCCAGGCACTACCGGTCCTGGTAAGTGATATCAGTCAATGAGATTCTAATAGATTCATCGTAATTAAGTGATTGATTGATTGATTGATTGAATGATTGGGGATTTGCGTACCGGTCAAGAATATTTTGCTTACATCAAAAAGGCATCAGTTATAGGTGAAAAGGCAGAAATGTTTACCTTTGCACTGCGCAGAAAGGGTTCTTTAACGTGCCATGCCTTTCTTGACACGGGTCATCGATTCTCAGGACATTTTTCACTTTTGGGTTGAAGGCCCTTAACGCTGTTGTTTGTCGTTTCTGTGATATTAAGGAAGGTCAGGAAAACGGGAAGCCCGATAATGTTTGAGGGTCAAAACTATTGAAATGTTACGAGTGATGTGAAGAAATCTTTTTTTTACAACCAAACAAGTTTATTTCACTTATATCAAGGCGGTCAGTTTTGAGAGAGTGTAGAAAACGTGAGTGTGGGTAGAAAAACGCATACCTTTGCAAGACAAACTTTGTCACACTAGGATCTGCCCCGAGTGGAATTCGAACCTTAGTGGTGAGAGGCACTACTTGTGATCCATAAACCGTCGCTTTAAATTACTCGACCACCAAACTCTTTTTGAAGTCAGATGAAAACTTTTATAATGAAACCTCATAAAACCACGATTTGCGTTTTGAATACAAGTACTATATTTATAACTGCCATGACAGTTTATTCTTTGTTAAGCGTCTGGTGGCAGAAAAGTTTTTGAAACTTAAAACATCAATAAAACAATTTTTCATCGAATTCATTAAGTTTCTGTTTCCTTTTTTGGGGGGAAAATAATGATTTTTTATTGATTTTAATTTATTATTTAGTTCTTTTTAAAATTACAATTATTTTACCACGTTTTATACTTTATTAAAACTCTTGCAATGCTTTATGCACCACCAGGTACAACAGCCGGACCACCAGGTACAACAGCTGGACCACCGGTACAACAGCTAGACCGCCAGGTACAACAGTTGGACCACCAGGTACAACAGCCGGACCACCGGGTTCAACAGCCGGACCACCAGGTACAACAGCCGGACCACCAGGTACAACAGTTGGACCACCAGGTACAACAGCCGGACCACCGGGTTCAACAGCCGGACCACCAGGTACAACAGCCGGACCACCAGGTACAACAGCTGGGCCACCAGGTACAACAGCCGGACCACCAGGTACAACAGCTAGACCGCCAGGTACAACAGTTGGACCACCAGGTACAACAGCCGGACCACCGGGTACAACAGCCGGACCACCAGGTACAACAGCTGGGCCACCAGGTACAACAGCCGGACCACCAGGTACAACAGCCGCACCACCAGGTACAACAGCCGGGCCACCAGGTACAACAGCCGGACCACCAGGCTCAACAACGGCTGGACCACCACCAGTACATCAACCGGGCCTCCAGCCACAACAGGTACTGGACCACCTGGTACAACTACTGCTGCTCCAGGCACTACCGGTCCTGGTAAGTGATATCAGTCAATGAGATTCTAATAGATTCATCGTAATTAAGTGATTGATTGATTGAATGATTGGGGATTTGCGTACCGGTCAAGAATATTTTGCTTACATCAAAAAGGCATCAGTTATAGGTGAAAAGGCAGAAATGTTTACCTTTGCACTGCGCAGAAAGGGTTCTTTAACGTGCCATGCCTTTCTTGACACGGGTCATCGATTCTCAGGACATTTTTCACTTTTGGGTTGAAGGCCCTTAACGCTGTTGTTTGTCGTTTCTGTGATATTAAGGAAGGTCAGGAAAACGGGAAGCCCGATAATGTTTGAGGGTCAAAACTATTGAAATGTTACGAGTGATGTGAAGAAATCTTTTTTTTACAACCAAACAAGTTTATTTCACTTATATCAAGGCGGTCAGTTTTGAGAGAGTGTAGAAAACGTGAGTGTGGGTAGAAAAACGCATACCTTTGGCAAGACAAACTTTGTCACACTAGGATCTGCCCCGAGTGGAATTCGAACCTTAGTGGTGAGAGGCACTACTTGTGATCCATAAACCGTCGCTTTAAATTACTCGACCACCAAACTCTTTTTGAAGTCAGATGAAAACTTTTATAATGAAACCTCATAAAACCACGATTTGCGTTTTGAATACAAGTACTATATTTATAACTGCCATGACAGTTTATTCTTTGTTAAGCGTCTGGTGGCAGAAAAGTTTTTGAAACTTAAAACATCAATAAAACAATTTTTCATCGAATTCATTAAGTTTCTGTTTCCTTTTTTGGGGGGAAAATAATGATTTTTTATTGATTTTAATTTATTATTTAGTTCTTTTTAAAATTACAATTATTTTACCACGTTTTATACTTTATTAAAACTCTTGCAATGCTTTATGCACCACCAGGTACAACAGCCGGACCACCAGGTACAACAGCTGGACCACCGGGTACAACAGCTAGACCGCCAGGTACAACAGTTGGACCACCAGGTACAACAGCCGGACCACCAGGTTCAACAGCCGGACCACCAGGTACAACAGCCGGACCACCAGGTACAACAGTTGGACCACCAGGTACAACAGCCGGACCACCGGGTTCAACAGCCGGACCACCAGGTACAACAGCTGGGCCACCAGGTACAACAGCCGGACCACCAGGTACAACAGCCGCACCACCAGGTACAACAGCCGGGCCACCAGGTACAACAGCCGGACCACCAGGCTCAACAACGGCTGGACCACCACCAGGTACATCAACCGGGCCTCCAGCCACAACAGGTACTGGACCACCTGGTACAACTACTGCTGCTCCAGGCACTACCGGTCCTGGTAAGTGATATCAGTCAATGAGATTCTAATAGATTCATCGTAATTAAGTGATTGATTGATTGATTGATTGAATGATTGGGATTTGCGTACCGGTCAAGAATATTTTGCTTACATCAAAAAGGCATCAGTTATAGGTGAAAGGCAGAAATGTTTACCTTGCACTGCGCAGAAAGGGTTCTTTAACGTGCCATGCCTTTCTTGACACGGGTCATCGATTCTCAGGACATTTTTCACTTTTGGGTTGAAGGCCCTTAACGCTGTTGTTTGTCGTTTCTGTGATATTAAGGAAGGTCAGGAAAACGGGAAGCCCGATAATGTTTGAGGGTCAAAACTATTGAAATGTTACGAGTGATGTGAAGAAATCTTTTTTTTACAACCAAACAAGTTTATTTCACTTATATCAAGGCGGTCAGTTTTGAGAGAGTGTAGAAAACGTGAGTGTGGGTAGAAAAATGCATACCTTTGGCAAGACAAACTTTGTCACCTAGGATCTGCCCGAGTGGAATTCGAACCTTAGTGGTGAGAGGCATTACTTGTGATCCATAAACCGTCGCTTTAAATTACTCGACCACCAAACTCTTTTTGAAGTCAGATGAAAACTTTTATAATGAAACTCATAAAACCACGATTGCGTTTGAATACAAGTACTATATTTATAACTGCCATGACAGTTTATTCTTGTTAAGCGTCTGGTGGCAGAAAAGTTTTTGAAACTTAAAACATCATAAACAATTTTTCATCGAATTGATTAAGTTTATGTTTCCTTTTTTTGGGGGAAAATAATGATTTTTTATTGATTTTAATTTATTATTTAGTTCTTTTAAAATTACAATTATTTTACCACGTTTTATACTTTATTAAAACTCTTGCAATGCTTTATGCACCACCAGGTACAACAGCCGGACCACAAGGTACAACAGCTGGACCCCGGGTACAACAGTTGGACCACCAGGTACAACAGCCGGACCACCGGTTCAACAGCCGGACCACCAGGTACAACAGCCGGACCACCAGGTACAACAGCTGGGCCACCAGGTACAACAGCCGGACCACCAGTTACAACAGCTAGACCACCAGGTACAACAGTTGGACCACCAGGTACAACAGCCGGACCACCGGGTACAACAGCCGGACCACCAGGTACAACAGCTGGGCCACCAGGTACAACAGCCGCACCACCAGGTCAACAGCCGCACCACCAGGTACAACAGCCGGGCCACCAGTACAACAGCCGGACCACCAGGCTCAACAACGGCTGGACCACCACCAGGTACATCAACCGGGCCTCCAGGCACAACAGTACTGGACCACCTGTACAACTACTGCTGCTCCAGGCACTACCGGTCCTGGTAAGTATATCAGTCAATGAGATTCTAATAGATTCATCGTATTAAGTGATTGATTGATTGATTGATTGAATGATTGGGGATTTGCGTACCGGTCAAGAATATTTTGCTTACATCAAAAAGGCATCAGTTTATAGGTGAAAAGGCAGAAATGTTTACCTTTGCACTGCGCAGAAAGGGTTCTTTAACGTGCATGCCTTTCTTGACACGGGTCATCGATTCTCAGGACATTTTTCACTTTTGGGTTGAAGGCCCTTAACGCTGTTGTTTTGTCGTTTCTGTGATATTAAGGAAGGTCAGGAAAACGGGAAGCCCGATAATGTTTTGAGGGTCAAAACTATTGAAATGTTACGAGTGATGTGAAGAATCTTTTTTTTACAACCAAACAAGTTTTATTTCACTTATATCAAGGCGGTCAGTTTTGAGAGAGTGTAGAAAACGTGAGTGTGGGTAGAAAAACGCATACCTTTGGCAAGACAAACTTTGTCACAACTAGGATCTGCCCCGAGTGGAATTCGAACCTTAGTGGTGAGAGGCACTACTTGTGATCCATAAACCGTCGCTTTAAATTACTCGACCACCAAACTCTTTTTGAAGTCAGATGAAAACTTTTATAATGAAACCTCATAAAACCACGATTTGCGTTTTGAATACAAGTACTATATTTATAACTGCCATGACAGTTTATTCTTTGTTAAGCGTCTGGTGGCAGAAAAGTTTTTGAAACTTAAAACATCAATAAAACAATTTTTTTCATCGAATTCATTAAGTTTCTGTTTCCTTTTTTGGGGGAAATAATGATTTTTTATTGATTTTAATTTATTATTTAGTTCTTTTTAAAATTACAATTATTTTACCACGTTTTATACTTTATTAAAACTCTTGCAATGCTTTATGCACCACCAGGTACAACAGCCGGACCACCAGGTACAACAGCTGGACCACCGGGTACAACAGCTAGACCGCCAGGTACAACAGTTGGACCACCAGGTACAACAGCCGGACCACCGGGTTCAACAGCCGGACCACCAGGTACAACAGCCGGACCACCAGGTACAACAGTTGGACCACCAGGTACAACAGCCGGACCACCGGGTTCAACAGCCGGACCACCAGGTACAACAGCCGGACCACCAGGTACAACAGCTGGGCCACCAGGTACAACAGCCGGACCACCAGGTACAACAGCTAGACCGCCAGGTACAACAGTTGGACCACCAGGTACAACAGCCGGACCACCGGGTACAACAGCCGGACCACCAGGTACAACAGCTGGGCCACCAGGTACAACAGCCGGACCACCAGGTACAACAGCCGCACCACCAGGTACAACAGCCGGGCCACCAGGTACAACAGCCGGACCACCAGGCTCAACAACGGCTGGACCACCACCAGGTACATCAACCGGGCCTCCAGGCACAACAGGTACTGGACCACCTGGTACAACTACTGCTGCTCCAGGCACTACCGGTCCTGGTAAGTGATATCAGTCAATGAGATTCTAATAGATTCATCGTAATTAAGTGATTGATTGATTGATTGATTGAATGATTGGGGATTTGCGTACCGGTCAAGAATATTTTGCTTACATCAAAAAGGCATCAGTTATAGGTGAAAAGGCAGAAATGTTTACCTTTGCACTGCGCAGAAAGGGTTCTTTAACGTGCCATGCCTTTCTTGACACGGGTCATCGATTCTCAGGACATTTTTCACTTTTGGGTTGAAGGCCCTTAACGCTGTTGTTTGTCGTTTCTGTGATATTAAGGAAGGTCAGGAAAACGGGAAGCCCGATAATGTTGAGGGTCAAAACTATTGAAATGTTACGAGTGATGTGAAGAAATCTTTTTTTTACAACCAAACAAGTTTATTTCACTTATATCAAGGCGGTCAGTTTTGAGAGAGTGTAGAAAACGTGAGTGTGGGTAGAAAAATGCATACCTTTGGCAAGACAAACTTTGTCACACTAGGATCTGCCCCGAGTGGAATTCGAACCTTAGTGGTGAGAGGCACTACTTGTGATCCATAAACCGTCGCTTTAAATTACTCGACCACCAAACTCTTTTGAAGTCAGATGAAACTTTTATAATGAAACCTCATAAAACCACGATTTGCGTTTTGAATACAAGTACTATATTTATAACTGCCATGACAGTTTATTCTTTGTTAAGCGTCTGGTGGCAGAAAAGTTTTTGAAACTTAAAACATCAATAAAACAATTTTTCATCGAATTCATTAAGTTTGTTTTCCTTTTTTGGGGGGAAAATAATGATTTTTTATTGATTTTAATTTATTATTTAGTTCTTTTAAAATTACAATTATTTTACCACGTTTTATACTTTATTAAAACTCTTGCAATGCTTTATGCACCACCAGGTACAACAGCCGGACCACCAGGTACAACAGCTGGACCACCGGGTACAACAGCTAGACCGCCAGGTACAACAGTTGGACCACCAGGTACAACAGCCGGACCACCGGGTTCAACAGCCGGACCACCAGGTACAACAGCCGGACCACCAGGTACAACAGTTGGACCACCAGGTACAACAGCCGGACCACCGGGTACAACAGCCGGACCACCAGGTACAACAGCTGGGCCACCAGGTACAACAGCCGGACCACCAGGTACAACAGCCGCACCACCGGGTTCAACAGCCGGACCACCAGGTACAACAGCCGGACCACCAGGTACAACAGTTGGACCACCAGGTACAACAGCCGGACCACCGGGTTCAACAGCCGGACCACCAGGTACAACAGCCGGACCACCAGGTACAACAGCTGGGCCACCAGGTACAACAGCCGGACCACCAGGTACAACAGCTAGACCGCCAGGTACAACAGTTGGACCACCAGGTACAACAGCCGGACCACCGGGTACAACAGCCGGACCACCAGGTACAACAGCTGGGCCACCAGGTACAACAGCCGGACCACCAGGTACAACAGCCGCACCACCAGGTACAACAGCCGGGCCACCAGGTACAACAGCCGGACCACCAGGCTCAACAACGGCTGGACCACCACCAGGTACATCAACCGGGCCTCCAGGCACAACAGGTACTGGACCACCTGGTACAACTACTGCTGCTCCAGGCACTACCGGTCCTGGTAAGTGATATCAGTCAATGAGATTCTAATAGATTCATCGTAATTAAGTGATTGATTGATTGATTGATTGAATGATTGGGGATTTGCGTACCGGTCAAGAATATTTTGCTTACATCAAAAAGGCATCAGTTATAGGTGAAAAGGCAGAAATGTTTACCTTTGCACTGCGCAGAAAGGGTTCTTTAACGTGCCATGCCTTTCTTGACACGGGTCATCGATTCTCAGGACATTTTTTCACTTTTGGGTTGAAGGCCCTTAACGCTGTTGTTTGTCGTTTCTGTGATATTAAGGAAGGTCAGGAAAACGGGAAGCCCGATAATGTTTGAGGGTCAAAACTATTGAAATGTTACGAGTGATGTGAAGAAATCTTTTTTTTACAACCAAACAAGTTTATTTCACTTATATCAAGGCGGTCAGTTTTGAGAGAGTGTAGAAAACGTGAGTGTGGGTAGAAAAATGCATACCTTTGGCAAGACAAACTTTGTCACACTAGGATCTGCCCCGAGTGGAATTCGAACCTTAGTGGTGAGAGGCACTACTTGTGATCCATAAACCGTCGCTTTAAATTACTCGACCACCAAACTCTTTTGAAGTCAGATGAAAACTTTTATAATGAAACCTCATAAAACCACGATTTGCGTTTTGAATACAAGTACTATATTTATAACTGCCATGACAGTTTATTCTTTGTTAAGCGTCTGGTGGCAGAAAGTTTTTGAAACTTAAAACATCAATAAAACAATTTTTCATCGAATTCATTAAGTTTCTGTTTCCTTTTTTGGGGGGAAAATAATGATTTTTTATTGATTTTAATTTATTATTTAGTTCTTTTTAAAATTACAATTATTTTACCACGTTTATACTTTATTAAAACTCTTGCAATGCTTTATGCACCACCAGGTACAACAGCCGGACCACCAGGTACAACAGCTGGACCACCGGGTACAACAGATAGACCGCCAGGTACAACAGTTGGACCACCAGGTACAACAGCCGGACCACCGGGTTCAACAGCCGGACCACCAGGTACAACAGCCGGACCACCAGGTACAACAGTTGGACCACCAGGTACAACAGCCGGACCACCGGGTACAACAGCCGGACCACCAGGTACAACAGCTGGGCCACCAGGTACAACAGCCGGACCACCAGGTACAACAGCCGCACCACCAGGTACAACAGCCGGGCCACCAGGTACAACAGCCGGACCACCAGGCTCAACAACGGCTGGACCACCACCAGGTACATCAACCGGGCCTCCAGGCACAACAGGTACTGGACCACCTAGTACAACTACTGCTGCTCCAGGCACTACCGGTCCTGGTAAGTGATATCAGTCAATGAGATTCTAATAGATTCATCGTAATTAAGTGATTGATTGATTGATTGATTGAATGATTGGGGATTTGCGTACCGGTCAAGAATATTTTGCTTACATCAAAAAGGCATCAGTTATAGGTGAAAAGGCAGAAATGTTTACCTTTGCACTGCGCAGAAAGGGTTCTTTAACGTGCCATGCCTTTCTTGACACGGGTCATCGATTCTCAGGACATTTTTTACTTTTGGGTTGAAGGCCCTTAACGCTGTTGTTTGTCGTTTCTGTGATATTAAGGAAGGTCAGGAAAACGGGAAGCCCGATAATGTTTGAGGTCAAAACTATTGAAATGTTACGAGTGATGTGAAGAAATCTTTTTTTACAACCAAACAAGTTTATTTCACTTATATCAAGGCGGTCAGTTTTGAGAGAGTGTAGAAAACGTGAGTGTGGGTAGAAAAATGCATACCTTTGGCAAGACAAACTTTGTCACACTAGGATCTGCCCCGAGTGGAATTCGAACCTTAGTGGTGAGAGCATTACTTGTGATCCATAAACCGTCGCTTTAAATTACTCGACCACCAAACTCTTTTTGAAGTCAGATGAAAACTTTTATAATGAAACCTCATAAAACCACGATTTGCGTTTTGAATACAAGTACTATATTTATAACTGCCATGACAGTTTATTCTTTGTTAAGCGTCTGGTGGCAGAAAAGTTTTTGAAACTTAAAACATCAAAAACAATTTTTCATCGAATTGATTAAGTTTCTGTTTCCTTTTTTGGGGGGAAAATAATGATTTTTTATTGATTTTAATTTATTATTTAGTTCTTTTTAAAATTACAATTATTTTACCACGTTTTATACTTTATTAAAACTCTTGCAATGCTTTATGCACCACCAGGTACAACAGCCGGACCACCAGGTACAACAGCTGGACCACCGGGTACAACAGTTGGACCACCAGGTACAACAGCCGGACCACCGGGTTCAACAGCCGGACCACCAGGTACAACAGCCGGACCACCAGGTACAACAGCTGGGCCACCAGGTACAACAGCCGGACCACCAGGTACAACAGCTAGACCGCCAGGTACAACAGTTGGACCACCAGGTACAACAGCCGGACCACCGGGTACAACAGCCGGACCACCAGGTACAACAGCTGGGCCACCAGGTACAACAGCCGCACCACCAGGTACAACAGCCGCACCACCAGGTACAACAGCCGGGCCACCAGGTACAACAGCCGGACCACCAGGCTCAACAACGGCTGGACCACCGGGTACAACAGCTAGACCGCCAGGTACAACAGTTGGACCACCAGGTACAACAGCCGGACCACCGGGTTCAACAGCCGGACCACCAGGTACAACAGCCGGACCACCAGGTACAACAGTTGGACCACCAGGTACAACAGCCGGACCACCGGGTTCAACAGCCGGACCACCAGGTACAACAGCCGGACCACCAGGTACAACAGCTGGGCCACCAGGTACAACAGCCGGACCACCAGGTACAACAGCTAGACCGCCAGGTACAACAGTTGGACCACCAGGTACTACAGCCGGACCACCGGGTACAACAGCCGGACCACCAGGTACAACAGCTGGGCCACCAGGTACAACAGCCGGACCACCAGGTACAACAGCCGCACCACCAGGTACAACAGCCGGGCCACCAGGTACAACAGCAGGACCACCAGGCTCAACAACGGCTGGACCACCACCAGGTACATCAACCGGGCCTCCAGGCACAACAGGTACTGGACCACCTGGTACAACTACTGCTGCTCCAGGCACTACCGGTCCTGGTAAGTGATATCAGTCAATGAGATTCTAATAGATTCATCGTAATTAAGTGATTGATTGATTGATTGATTGATTGAATGATTGGGGATTTGCGTACCGGTCAAGAATATTTTGCTTACATCAAAAAGGCATCAGTTATAGGTGAAAAGGCAGAAATGTTTACCTTTGCACTGCGCAGAAAGGGTTCTTTAACGTGCCATGCCTTTCTTGACACGGGTCATCGATTCTCAGGACATTTTTCACTTTTGGGTTGAAGGTCCTTAACGCTGTTGTTTGTCGTTTCTGTGATATTAAGGAAGGTCAGGAAAACGGGAAGCCCGATAATGTTTGAGGGTCAAAACTATTGAAATGTTACGAGTGATGTGAAGAAATCTTTTTTTTACAACCAAACAAGTTTATTTCACTTATATCAAGGCGGTCAGTTTTGAGAGAGTGTAGAAAACGTGAGTGTGGGTAGAAAAACGCATACCTTTGGCAAGACAAACTTTGTCACACTAGGATCTGCCCCGAGTGGAATTCGAAGTTTAGTGGTGAGAGGCACTACTTGTGATCCATAAACCGTCGCTTTAAATTACTCGACCACCAAACTCTTTTTGAAGTCAGATGAAAACTTTTATAATGAAACCTCATAAAACCACGATTTGCGTTTTGAATACAAGTACTATATTTATAACTGCCATGACAGTTTATTCTTTGTTAAGCGTCTGGTGGCAGAAAAGTTTTTGAAACTTAAAACATCAATAAAACATTTTTCATCGAATTCATTAAGTTTCTGTTTCCTTTTTTGGGGGAAAATAATGATTTTTTATTGATTTTAATTTATTATTTAGTTCTTTTTAAAATTACAATTATTTTACCACGTTTTATACTTTATTAAAACTCTTGCAATGCTTTATGCACCACCAGGTACAACAGCCGGACCACCAGGTACAACAGCTGGACCACCGGGTACAACAGCTAGACCGCCAGGTACAACAGTTGGACCACCAGGTACAACAGCCGGACCACCGGGTTCAACAGCCGGACCACCAGGTACAACAGCCGGACCACCAGGTACAACAGTTGGACCACCAGGTACAACAGCCGGACCACCGGGTTCAACAGCCGGACCACCAGGTACAACAGCCGGACCACCAGGTACAACAGCTGGGCCACCAGGTACAACAGCCGGACCACCAGGTACAACAGCTAGACCGCCAGGTACAACAGTTGGACCACCAGGTAACAGCCGGACCACCGGGTACAACAGCCGGACCACCAGGTACAACAGCTGGGCCACCAGGTACAACAGCCGGACCACCAGGTACAACAGCCGCACCACCAGGTACAACAGCCGGGCCACCAGGTACAACAGCAGGACCACCAGGCTCAACAACGGCTGGACCACCACCAGGTACATCAACCGGGCCTCCAGGCACAACAGGTACTGGACCACCTGGTACAACTACTGCTGCTCCAGGCACTACCGGTCCTGGTAAGTGATATCAGTCAATGAGATTCTAATAGATTCATCGTAATTAAGTGATTGATTGATTGATTGATTGAATGATTGGGGATTTGCGTACCGGTCAAGAATATTTCGCTTACATCAAAAAAGCATCAGTTATAGGTGAAAAGGCAGAAATGTTTACCTTTGCACTGCGCAGAAAGGGTTCTTTAACGTGCCATGCCTTTCTTGACACGGGTCATCGATTCTCAGGACATTTTTCACTTTTGGGTTGAAGGCCCTTAACGCTGTTGTTTGTCGTTTCTGTGATATTAAGGAAGGTCAGGAAAACGGGAAGCCCGATAATGTTTGAGGGTCAAAACTATTGAAATGTTACGAGTGATGTGAAGAAATCTTTTTTTTACAACCAAACAAGTTTATTTCACTTATATCAAGGCGGTCAGTTTTGAGAGAGTGTAGAAAACGTGAGTGTGGGTAGAAAAATGCATACCTTTGGCAAGACAAACTTTGTCACACTAGGATCTGCCCCGAGTGGAATTCGAACCTTAGTGGTGAGAGGCACTACTTGTGATCCATAAACCGTCGCTTTAAATTACTCGACCACCAAACTCTTTTTGAAGTCAGATGAAAACTTTTATAATGAAACCTCATAAAACCACGATTTGCGTTTTGAATACAAGTACTATATTTATAACTGCCATGACAGTTTATTCTTTGTTAAGCGTCTGGTGGCAGAAAAGTTTTTGAAACTTAAAACATCAATAAAACAATTTTTCATCGAATTCATTAAGTTTCTGTTTCCTTTTTTGGGGGAAAATAATGATTTTTTATTGATTTTAATTTATTATTTAGTTCTTTTTAAAATTACAATTATTTTACCACGTTTTATACTTTATTAAAACTCTTGCAATGCTTTATGCACCACCAGGTACAACAGCCGGACCACCAGGTACAACAGCTGGACCACCGGGTACAACAGCTAGACCGCCAGATACAACAGTTGGACCACCAGGTACAACAGCCGGACCACCGGGTTCAACAGCCGGACCACCAGGTACAACAGCCGGACCACCAGGTACAACAGCCGGACCACCGGGTTCAACAGCCGGACCACCAGGTACAACAGCCGGACCACCAGGTACAACAGCTGGGCCACCAGGTACAACAGCCGGACCACCAGGTACAACAGCTAGACCGCCAGGTACAACAGTTGGACCACCAGGTACTACAGCCGGACCACCGGGTACAACAGCCGGACCACCAGGTACAACAGCTGGGCCACCAGGTACAACAGCCGGACCACCAGGTACAACAGCCGCACCACCAGGTACAACAGCCGGGCCACCAGGTACAACAGCAGGACCACCAGGCTCAACAACGGCTGGACCACCACCAGGTACATCAACCGGGCCTCCAGGCACAACAGGTACTGGACCACCTGGTACAACTACTGCTGCTCCAGGCACTACCGGTCCTGGTAAGTGATATCAGTCAATGAGATTCTAATAGATTCATCGTAATTAAGTGATTGATTGATTGATTGATTGAATGATTGGGGATTTGCGTACCGGTCAAGAATATTTCGCTTACATCAAAAAAGCATCAGTTATAGGTGAAAAGGCAGAAATGTTTACCTTTGCACTGCGCAGAAAGGGTTCTTTAACGTGCCATGCCTTTCTTGACACGGGTCATCGATTCTCAGGACATTTTTCACTTTTGGGTTGAAGGCCCTTAACGCTGTTGTTTGTCGTTTCTGTGATATTAAGGAAGGTCAGGAAAACGGGAAGCCCGATAATGTTTGAGGGTCAAAACTATTGAAATGTTACGAGTGATGTGAAGAAATCTTTTTTTTACAACCAAACAAGTTTATTTCACTTATATCAAGGCGGTCAGTTTTGAGAGAGTGTAGAAAACGTGAGTGTGGGTAGAAAAACGCATACCTTTGGCAAGACAAACTTTGTCACACTAGGATCTGCCCCGAGTGGAATTCGAACCTTAGTGGTGAGAGGCACTACTTGTGATCCATAAACCGTCGCTTTAAATTACTCGACCACCAAACTCTTTTTGAAGTCAGATGAAAACTTTTATAATGAAACCTCATAAAACCACGATTTGCGTTTTGAATACAAGTACTATATTTATAACTGCCATGACAGTTTATTCTTTGTTAAGCGTCTGGTGGCAGAAAAGTTTTTGAAACTTAAAACATCAATAAAACAATTTTTCATCGAATTCATTAAGTTTCTGTTTCCTTTTTGGGGGGAAAATAATGATTTTTTATTGATTTTAATTTATTATTTAGTTCTTTTTAAAATTACAATTATTTTACCACGTTTTATACTTTAATAAAACTCTTGCAATGCTTTATGCACCACCAGGTACAACAGCCGGACCACCAGGTACAACAGCTGGACCAGGTACAACAGCTAGACCGCCAGGTACAACAGTTGGACCACCAGGTACAACAGCCGGACCACCGGGTTCAACAGCCGGACCACCAGGTACAACAGCCGGACCACCAGGTACAACAGTTGGACCACCAGGTACAACAGCCGGACCACCGGGTACAACAGCTAGACCGCCAGGTACAACAGCCGGACCACCAGGTACAACAGCTGGGCCACCAGGTACAACAGCCGGACCACCAGGTACAACAGCTAGACCGCCAGGTACAACAGTTGGACCACCAGGTACAACAGCCGCACCACCAGGTACAACAGCCGGGCCACCAGGTACAACAGCCGGACCAGGTACAACAGCTGGGCCACCAGGTACAACAGCCGGACCACCAGGTACAACAGCCGCACCGCCAGGTACAACAGTTGGACCACCAGGTACAACAGCCGGACCACCGGGTTCAACAGCCGGACCACCAGGTACAACAGCCGGACCACCAGGTACAACAGTTGGACCACCAGGTACAACAGTTGGACCACCAGGTACAACAGCCGGACCACCGGGTTCAACAGCCGGACCACCAGGTACAACAGCCGGACCACCAGGTACAACAGCCGGACCACCAGGTACAACAGCTAGACCGCCAGGTACAACAGTTGGACCACCAGGTACAACAGCCGGACCACCGGGTACAACAGCCGGACCACCAGGTACAACAGCTAGACCGCCAGGTACAACAGTTGGACCACCAGGTACAACAGCCGGACCACCAGGTACAACAGCCGCACCACCAGGTACAACAGCTGGGCCACAAGGTACAACAGCCGGACCACCAGGCTCAACAACGGCTGGACCACCACCAGGTACATCAACCGGGCCTCCAGGCACAACAGGTACTGGACCACCTGGTACAACTACTGCTGCTCCAGGCACTACCGGTCCTGGTAAGTGATATCAGTCAATGAGATTCTAATAGATTCATCGTAATTAAGTGATTGATTGATTGATTGATTGAATGATTGGGGATTTGCGTACCGGTCAAGAATATTTTGCTTACATCAAAAAGGCATAATTTATAGGTGAAGAGGCAGAAAGGTTTACCTTTGCACTGCGCAGAATGGGTTGTTTAACGTGCCATGCCTTTCTTGACACGGGTCATCGATTCTCAGGACATTTTTCACTTTTGGGTTGAAGGCCCAAGGTTAACGCTGTTGTTTGTCGTTTCTGTGATATTAAGGAAGGTCAGGAAAACGGGAAGCCCGATAATGTTTGAGGTCAAACTATTGAAATGATACGAGTGATGTGAAGAAATCTTTTTTTTACAACCAAACAAGTTTATTTCACTTATATCAAGGCGGTCAGTTTTGAGAGAGTGTAGAAAACGTGAGTGTGGGTAGAAAAACGCATACCTTTGGCAAGACAAACATTGTCACACTAGGATCTGCCCCGAGTGGAATTCGAACCTAAGTGGTGAGACGCACTACATGTGACCCATAAACCGTTGTTTTTAAATCACTCGACCACCAAACTTAAAACATCAATAAAACAATTTTTATCGAATTTATTCAGTTTCTGTTTCCTTTTTGGGAAAAAATAATGACTTTTTATTGATTTTAATTTATTATTTAGTGCTTTTTAAAATTACAATTATTTTACCACGTTTTACACTTTATTACAACTCTTGCAATGCTTTATGCAGCACCAGGTACAACAGCCGACCACCAGGTACAACAGCTGGACCACCGGGCACAACAGCTAGACCACCAGGTACAACAGTTTACCCACCAGGTAAACAGCCGGACCACCGGTACAACAGCCGGACACCAGGTACAACAGCCGGGCCACAAGGTACAACAGCCGGACCACCAGGCTCAACAACGGCTGGACCACCACCAGGTACATCAACCGGGCCTCCAGGCACAACAGGTACTGGACCAGCTGGTACAACTACTGCTGCTCCAGGCACTACCGGTCCTGGTAAGGATATCAGTCAATGAGATTCTAATAGATTCATTGTAATTGAGTGATTGATTGATTGATTGATTGATTGATTGGGGTTTTGCGTACCGGTCAAGAATATTTGCTTACATCAAAAAGGCATCAGTTATAGGTGAAGAGGCAGAAATGTTTACCTTTGCACTGCGCAGAAAGGGTTGTTTAACATGCCATGCCTTTCTTGACACGGGTCATCGATTCTCAGGACATTTTTCACTTTTGGGTTGAAGGCCCTTAACGCTGTTGTTTGTCGTTTCTGTGATATTAAGGAAGGTCAGGAAAACGGGTAGCCCGATAATGTTTGAGGGTCAAAACTATTGAAATGTTACGAGTGATGTGAAGACTTTTTTTTACAACCAAACAAGTTTATTTCACTTATATCAAGGCGGTCAGTTTTGAGAGAGTGTAGAAAACGTAATGTGGGTAGAAAAACGCATACCTTTGGCAAGACAAACATTGTCACACTAGGATCTGCCCCGAGTGGAATTCGAACCTAAGTGGTGAGAGGCACTACATTGACCCATAAACCGTTGTTTTAAATCACTCGACCACGAAACTTAAAACATCAATAAAACAATTTTTATCGAATTTATTCAGATTCTGTTTACTTTTTGGGGGGGAAAATAATGATTTTTTATTGATTTTAATTTATTATTTAGTTCTTTTTAAAATTACAATTATTTTTACCACGTTTCATACTTGATTACAACTCTTGCAATGCTTTATGCAGCACCAGGTACAACAGCCGGACCACCAGGTACAACAGCTGGACCACCAGGTACAACAGGCGGACCACCGGGAACAACAGCCGGACCACCAGGTACAACAGTTGGACCACCAGGTACAACAGCCGGACCACCAGGTACAACAGCTGGGCCACCAGTTACAACAGCCGGACCACCAGGTACAACAGCCGCACCACCAGGTACAACAGCCGGACCAGCAGGTACAACAGCTGGACCACCAGGCTCAACAACGGCTGGTCCACCAGGTACATCAACCGGGCCACGAGGCACAACAGGTACTGGAACACCTGGTACAACTACTGCTGCTCCAGGCACTACCGGTCCTGGTAAGTGATAGCAGTCAATGAGATTCTAATAGATTCATCGTAATTGAGTGATTGATTGATTGATTGATTGATTGATTGATTGATTGATTGATTGATTGGGGTTTTGCGTACCGGTCAAGAATATTTCGCTTACATCAAAAAAGCATCAGTTATAGGTGAAAAGGCAGAAATGTTTACCTTTGCACTGCAGAAAGGGTTCTTTAACGTGCCATGCCTGTCGTGACACGGGTCATCGATTCTCGGGACATTTTAACTTTTGGGTTGAAGGCCCTTAACGCTGTTGTTTGGCGTTTCTGTGATATTAAGGAAGGTCAGAAAAACGGGAAGCCTGATAATGTTTGAGGGTCAAAACTATTCAATGTTATGAGTGAAGTGAAGAATTTTCTTTTTTTACAACAAACAAGTGTATTTAACTTATATCGAGGCGGTCAGTTTTTTTGAAGTCCGATGAAAAACTTTTTTATAATGAAACCTCATGAAACCACGATTTGCGTTTTGAATACAAGTACTATATTTACAACTGCCATGACAGTTTTTTCTTTGTTAAGCGTCTGGTGGCAGAAAGGTTTTTGAAACTTGAAACATAAAGTAAAGCAATTTTTTATCGAATTTATTCAGTTTCTGCTTCCTTTTTAGGGGAAAAATAATCATTTTTTATTGATTTTAATTTATTATTTAGTTCTTTTTAAAAATACAATTAAATTTACCATGTTTTATACTTGGTTACAACTCTTGCAATGCTTTGTGCCAATTTTGGGATGTTTACTGAATGCCAAGTTTCATATTTTTTATATAAGTGGTTCTTTTTTTTTTTTTTTCTTTTTTTTTTAATCATTTTTTTTTACCTTAAGTACCTTTGCAAATAGGGCGTACGCTTAGCTGAGATATAAACTGGCATGCCCTTAGTTATCAGTTTTGCAAGTTTACCATCTCCTTTCATATTATAATATGACATGATTTTTTTCACTTCCATCGACTATCGGGACATCATCATTTGTCATATAATGGGCACAACCTGTGCACCATAGTTTGTTCGATTTTTTCTTTTTTAGTATGAAGCAGAAGTTATGCAGAACCTTGGTAAATCCGGAAAGTAATGTCTCCAATTTATTCAACTCAACATATGGCCATATAGATGGCGTTCTATCTCTTAATAATCCTAAATTTGGAGACAATGTGAATATTATCTATCCAAGTGAGCTAAAAAACATACGATTGATTTTTAAGACTTATACCTCAATTATAACACCAATAAAAAGATTTAAAGCTGTAGAACAAACCTGATGACTTCAATGGTTCTATTGTCAACTGCCATTTCATTTGCAGCAATACACATTTTTTCTGCTTATGGTGTATTTGTATAAAAATATGTTTTTTTCAGAGTGCAACTACATCCAAGGAAACTGGACTATATGTAATGAAGATTGTGGTGTATACAGTGAACAGACCAGGGTTCTTACTCTTATTGGTGACCCAGCGTATCTACCAGGATGTGAAGACAACAAGACCGAAACACAACCTTGTACTTACACTCCTTGCCCAAGTAAGTAGCACGAATACGACCTTATACTTACACACCGTGCCCAATTAAGTCTTGTACTTACATCCCGTGTCCAAGTAAGTAGAACGAATATGGCCTTGTACTTACACTCCATGTCCAAGTAAGTAGCACGAATACGTTTGTACTTACACTCCTTATCCAAGTAAGTAGCACGAATACGTCTTGTACTTACACTCCTTGTCCAAGTAAGTAGCACGAATACGGCCTTGTACTTACACTACGTATCCAAGTAAGTAGCACGAATACGTCTTGTACTTACACTCCTTGTCCAAGTAAGTAGCACGAATACGGCCTTATACTTACACTCCATGTCCAAGTAAGTAGCACGAACACGACATGTACTTACACTCCGTGTCCAAGTAGTAGCACGAACACGACATGTACTTACACTCCGTGTCCAAGTTAGTAGCACGAACACGACATGTACTTACACTCCGTGTCCAAGTTAGTAGCACGAACACGACATGTACTTACACTCCGTGCCCAAGTAGTAACACGAACACGACATGTACTTACACTCCTTGTCCAAGTAAGTAGCACGAATACCGCTTGTACTTACACTCCGTGTCCAAGTTAGTAGCACAAACACGACATGTACTTACACTCCTTGTCCAAGTAAGTACACGAACACGACATGTACTTACACTCCTTGTCCAAGTTAGTAGCACGAACACGACATGTACTTACACTCCTTGTCCAAGTTAGTAGCACGAACACGACATGTACTTACACTCCTTGGCCAAGTAGTAGTAACACGAACACGACATGTACTTACACTCCTTGTCCAAGTAAGTAACACGAACACGACATGTACTTACACTCCTTGTCCAAGTAAGTAACACGAACACGACATGTACTTACACTCCTTGTCCAAGTAAGTAACACGAACACGACATGTACTTACACTCCGTGTCCAAGTAAGTAGCACGAACACGACATGTACTTACACGCCGTGTCCAAGTAAGTAGCACGAACACGACATGTACTTACACTCCGTGTCCAAGTTAGTAGCACGAACACGACATGTACTTACACTCCGTGTCCAAGTTAGTAGCACGAACACGACATGTACTTACACTCCGTATCCAAGTTAGTAGCACGAACACGACATGTACTTACACTCCGTATCCAAGTTAGTAGCACGAACACGACATGTACTTACACTCCGTGTCCAAGTTAGTAGCACGAACACGACATGTACTTACACTCCGTGTCCAAGTTAGTAGCACGAATACCGCCTTGTACTTACACTCCGTGTCCAAGTTAGTAGCACGAACACGACATGTACTTACACTCCTTGTCCAAGTAAGCAGCACGAACACGACATGTACTTACACTCCTTGTCCAAGTAAGTAGCACGAATACGGCCTTGTACTTACACTCCTTGCATTGTCCAAGAAAGTAGCACGAACACGACATGTACTTACACTCCTTGTCCAAGTAAGTAACACGAACACGACATGTACTTACACTCCTTGTCCAAGTAAGTAGCACGAACACGACATGTACTTACACTCCTTGTCCAAGTAAGTAACACGAACACGACATGTACTTACACTCCGTGTCCAAGTAAGTAGCACGAATACGACCTTATACTTACACTCCGTGTCCAAGTAAGTAGCACGAACACGACATGTACTTACACTCCTTGTCCAAGTAAGTAGCACGAACACGACATGTACTTACACTCCGTGTCCAAGTAAGTAGCACGAATACGACCTTATACTTACACTCCGTGTCCAAGTAGCACGAACACGACATGTACTTACACTCCTTGTCCAAGTAAGTAGCACGAATACGTCTTGTACTTACACTCCTTGTCCAATTAAGTAACACGAACACGACATGTACTTACACTCCTTGTCCAAGTAAGTAACACGAACACGACAAGTACTTACACTCCGTGTCCAAGTAAGTAACACGAACACGACATGTACTTACACTCCTTGTCCAAGTAAGTAACACGAACACGTCATTATACTTACACTCCGTGCCCAAGTAAGAAGCACAAATAAAACGAAAGTTAGCGGAAACAAGTGTTGTTATTCTCATTTTAAGTGTAGGGAAGGAAGGTTTTTCAAAACACTTTCGTTATCGTGTTGATCCCATGCATTTATTACAAAATATAATTTCTTGCACACTATACCAAAGTAAATAACACAGCTTTAAACTTTAATGACACAATGACAAAGACACAAACACAGCCATGTACTTGTACATACCTGCACCTATCAATTAACTTATGAATTTTAATCCCCGTTTCCTGAAATCATTTACACATTATAATCAATAGGGATTTAAATTAGTTGTTCACAAAGAAAAATAATGTATTAAGTTAACTGTCCATTCTGTGAGCGAAAGAACAAAAATCTGTGAGCTACTGCTCACTTAATACCTCCGCTTTTAAAATTATGTTAGAATACAAACAATATGTAAAGTAGATGCCTGGCAGACTTGAAAACGATACTTGCGGCGTTAGACTTCATTCTGAACACAATTAAGTGTTTGGCCTTAGTAGTTGTTTAAAAACTATTACGAAAAATTTTACTTCGAATGGACGGAAGAACGGAGGTAAACCAGTTCACCCTCACTTCTTCAAATGCGAGGGTATAAATGATATTGACGTTAACATGGTTAACGTGCCTCTTTACTTTTTCTCTCTCACAAAATTGACAATTGAGGCTTTTCCGTAAAACTTAGAGGGACAAAAACCAAAGATGATATTTATAAAAAAAAACCTAAGTTAACATATATCCTGAAACATCCTGTATAGTCCATTTTTGATTTTTTTTTTCAGCAACTCCGTCGTCGTGGAGCGCATGGTCAAATTGCACGACCCCCACAGAGTGCGATGTGGGGTACAGACGGCGAGAGAAACAAGTCTGTACCGATGACGACCCTGGCTCCTCCGTGGAAACTCAGTCTTGTGTGGATGACAATATATGTGAAGGTAATATAGACTTGCAAGATCCGAAACAGCGTCTACAAAATATACCTTCTAGCTTCGTGTGAATGTTGGCCTCTGTTCCGAACTTGAAACATTTCAACATATTAAGTTCCGAACCATGATACAGTCCAATCTGCCTTAAAGGTCACCTCTGTAAAAGGGCCACCTGATTATAAAGGCCAATAGAATTGTATCCAAATTCTTCTTTTTTCATATTATTTGAAGCCGTGCACATATAAAGGCCAACTGCCCATAAAGGCTACTTTTACTGGTTCCCTTGGTTGGTCTGTTATAGACAGGTTTGACTGTATCTTGAAAACTCAGTATTGTGTGGAAACACCGGAACCACTTAAGTAGCTCAGATGGTATTTAAAGAGTTCGCTTCGAAAGTGGTAGGTCGGGACTCGAAGCACGGTCGAGTGCCAAGCATTCGGCATTTAGAAATAAAAGACAAGTGATCCTTAGGGAGACTTTTAAAATCGATTCCCCGTTTCAGAGACAGGGTTGCAGGTTTAAGAACCCTCCCTACATATTGCACAGACCGCACTGCAAAGTTCAATTTCTGCCACTTGACTTATCGCTGGTGACGCCTCTATATATAAGAGAAATGATCCTGGCTTTTACATCAGATGAAAACCCCTTTCAAACAATCAAATCTTGTGTGATTGGTGTGAGGTATTTATACTTAAACAAATGTTATAGGAACCATATTGGGGCACTTTCCAAAGTAACATCATTGTATTCTGCTAAAAGCAATTAATTATTTCTCTGAGACCTGCATCAGTGCTTCACTGAAATATAAGTATTATTGACAACACAGTTCAGAACATAGACAAACAAACAGTAAAAATTGCTGGAAATGTTTGAGTGTGGCATTAATGTGGTTTTTGCTCCAGTCAGGATTCTTTCTCTAATATCGAGACGGTCAGCTCTGAGTTGCACACAAAAGATGCCCATAGAAAGACATCTACCTTCCGCAACTTTCTCACACTATAAAATATTGAAAATCTTCTCTTGCGAACCCAGTTATATATAGTGGTTTATTTTAGAACATAACTGTACTGTTATATACCATTTTTTGAATGTATTTTATGATTAAATTAAAAAAATAGTATATATATGACGGTACCAAAGCGACCCGGGAATTCTATATATGGAATTAGTTTGTCATATAAATCAGTCAAGTATCTTCTATGTCGAACGGGGATAAAATTTGGAGGTCCAAAAATGATGTACATCTTATATAAATTATTGAAAAATCTTGCTTTATATTCAAAAGTTAACTGCATCGGCGACAATATTTGGTAGCCCCAAAATGTTGTATATTATATGTAATTAATTTTTTCTTAAAAATTATTCAAGGACCTTTTCTGCCGAACAGTGATAGAAGCCGTGTACAAACTGATAATGTCCAAACCGACTCGTAATGTCCAAACATTTTTATCAACGCATAATGTCCTAATATCCATCACATTTTTGTCCAAAACAACTCATACTGTCCAAATCGACGCATAATGTCCAAACTTTTTCTGACACATAATGTCCAAACCTTTTGACGCATAATGTCCAAACATTTTTTGACGCATAGTGTCTAAACTTTTTGACGCATAATGTCCAAACGATTTGACCCATGCCAATAATGTCGATCAGACAGACAGACAGACAGATAGATTGATAGATAGAGAGATAGATAAACAGCTAGACAGACAGACAGACAGACAGATAGAAGGACAGATAGACGGATAGATAAGGCATATAGATTACATAAAATAGATATATTGATACATGAACAAACAGACGAACAGAGATATAAAACAAAGTTCGGAAAATCAATTCAACTTGTTAAAAGTGGGCTATCTAATTATCTATCTATCTACCCATCCATCCATCTATTTATCTTTCTATCTATCCGTCTGTATGTCTATGTATCTTTCTAGATGTCTGCCTGTCTGTCCGTCCGTTCGCTTCACAGCATATACAGTTTTTTCTTTTTAGCTCACCTGGCCTAACAAGGCCATGTGAGCTTTTGCCATCACTTGGCGTCCGTCGTCGTCGTCGTCGTCCGTCGTCCGTCCGTCGTCCGTCCGTCGTTAAAGATCAACTCCTCAGAAACCGCTGGGCCATTTGCAACCAAACTTTGTCACAACAGTCCTTGGTGGTCTACTCAAAAATTGTGTCGACATGTCCGCACCTAATCCAAGGTGGCCCCAGCGGGGACATAGATAACCATTGGACCCTATGGGAAAATATGTTCAAAGATATTTTTATCTGAAACTACTAAGCCAATTGGAACGAAACTTGGCCACAATAGTCTTTGGGTGGTGTTTTTCTTAAGTCTGCACCTAATCTAAGATAGCTGCCAACGGGAAACATAGGTTAACATTGGACCCTATGGGAACAATTTCAAAGATCTTTTTCTCTAAAACCCCTGAGCCAATTGGAACCAAACTTGGTCACAATAGTCTTTGGGTGGCCCCCTACAACATTGGTGTTTTTGAGGGCCACACAAAATCCAAGAAGGCCGTCAGTGAAGAACATATTATAACATTGGACCCTATGGGAAAATACGTTTAAACATATTTTTCTCTGAAACTACTGAGTCAATTGGAACCAAACTCGGCCACAATAGTCATTGGGTCTTTACATTTGGTATTTTAAAATAACATCTGCATTTAAAAATCAACTCCTGTGAAACCACTTGGCCAATTGCAACCAAACTTTGTGACAATAGTCCTTGTGTGGTCTACCTGAAATATTGTGTCCGACATGTTCGCACGTAATCCAAGGTGGCCACCATAGTACATCAGTCAGACTGCCTTATGGCTGTTGTCCTTGACCTTAATTTCATGGTCCATTGACCCGTTTTTGGATTAGGAAACTTTCTCAGGTATTATACATGAAAAGTCGATGATACTTGGTATGTATTGTCTCAAAATTTTGAAAAATAGGAAATAATATTGAAATTTTGTGATAGAAATAAATATTGTGTAATAAATTGCAAGCATTTATTTAAACATTAGACAATCTGTTGATTTTCATTCTGCAACAACTCTACCTAGGTGAGCTATACAGGCTCCTGGGAGCCTCTAGTTTTTCTATGCTTGGGAATATCATCAATATTTTGGAAAAGGTAATTGTTCAGTTCCTTACAGACTGTTTTTCTCATCAATCTTTTTCATCACTTCATGCATAATTGTACTTGTAACCAAGCCAGGGCTTAGCGGTTTATATTAAAGTTGATTTTTGAAAATTATAAGTTGTTTTTTGTATTATGTAATTTTAAAGTATGTTTTACTGTGTGTTTAATTTGATATTGACATGATACGCTGCTTTTACTTACGTGACGTATTTTTAAATCGATTTTCACCTATTTTACTTGTAATGCAAGTTGAGGTTTGGAAATCTTATATACGGTTACCTGTTCCCATAATGATGTTGATTTACTCCAATCTCTCTCTCTCTCTATTTATCTATCTATTTATTAATTAAATAATTAATTAATTAAAGCATTCCAGAATCATAAAAGAAGAGATTAAATATTTTGTTAGACACATCTATATCGAGTAACCATTCAGTTGATTCTGTTATTCATGGAGAAATGTTACCTTTTCCTTGGTTTGGTCCTTTATCTGTACCTTCGTTTGATCAGAGTGCAAAATAAATATAAACCAGCTACTTAGTTTGTTTTTCACGAGGACCCCACTATTCTGACAGTTTCAGTTGAGTGAAATAAAATTAATTTCTTTTAAATCTGTAAAATTAATTGAATGACGGACCAATGAACCGTCGGAACAGCGATGTTTCACCAGATCAAACATGCATGATCTCACAAATGGGGTCCACGTTTGAGGAAATCCCTACCCCTGACTTGGTGTTGCATAAAAGCTGCTCCAGGTTTAAAAACTCAATAGAAAGGAATGTGCTGATTTTCGAAATCGTGAAACAAGGGATAAACAATTAAATCAGCCTTGGACATAAGTATAAAGATATCGACATTATTGGCATGAGTCAAATCGTTTGGACATTATGCGTCAAAAAGTTTGGACATTATGCGTCAAAAAGCTTGGACATTATGCGTCAAAAGGTTTAGACACTATGCGTCAAAAAATGTTTGGACATTATGCGTCAAAAGGTTTGGACATTATGCGTCAGAAAAAGTTTGGACATTATGCGTCGATTTGGACACTATGAGTTGTTTTGGACAAAAATGTGATGGAAATTGGGACATTATGCGTTGATAAAAATATTTTGGACATTATGAGTCGGTTTGGACATTATCAGTTTGTACAAGCCGGTGCCCGAGAATACTGTTATGGAGTACTCGTAATTAAGTCCTGAAAATTATTGAAAAAAATCTTCACTGGCAAATGCGCAATTGTAGCAATCAGAATGATATATAAAAAAGCAAACACACTAATCCAAGATTAAATCACAATCCCAAAAGTCAAGTAAAAACTTTGAAAACCGGCAAATTAAGATTAGTAGTTGTATTCCGTCTGGGACGTGAGACCGGGTGCTTAGGAAGATTAACCATTCATTATATAACACACTGCTTTATTTCAGAACATAATTGCACTGGTGACAAAATTTGGTGGTCTGAGAATGCCGGAGATTGTAACCTGACCTGTACCGATTACAGACTGGGATCCTGTACTCCACTGGAGTATTCTATTAGTGGTTGCAGGTGCCCGGTGGGTATGTTAGAACACGATGGCTTGTGTTATTATCCCGATGACTGTCCGTGTATCTCATGTGATGGAGAAGACGTACTGAACGGAATTACTATAGACTACCCAGCAGATTGTAAAACTTGGTATGTATTTACACCCTTGAGGTTCTTTTCGGGACCGATCTTCTGTCCCATTCGCAATGGTTTTCATCATAATTACATTGCCAATTTTCACAATGTTGTAGATTTCAGCTTTAAAACAGTAATTTTTCTGACACTTTATCTGCATTTTTTCACAACTTTGCCAATTATGATTCTTATTTTCACAAAAGGGTGAGAGGGGGTCCTGCATAGGGATCAAACTTGACACAAATGTAAACTAAATTGAGATAAAGTATCGCAAACAAAAATTTAAGTGCATATGTCAATAATCATGACCAAATGACAAAACCTTTTTGAGGACATAAGTCAGCTTCACTGACAGTTTACATTAAAATACAAATAGATAAAGACTAAAACTTCATTAAAATTAACTTCTTGTTCTTGAATACCATTGAAACCACCTTTTGATTCCAAAAAGGTCCTGAATACCATGGAAAACACCGTTTGATTCCGAAAATGTTATCTTGGCTGGAAGTTCGTTATTTCAAATAGAAGAAAAGGTTTGGTATTTATGAATTTTTTCGCTGGGTGTAACACCTAATTAGTTACTATGGTTTTGTGAATCAGACTAAAATACTAGTAAAAGTTTGTTTCTAAATGATACTTGGGACATAACTTTTCCTAAACATTTTTTCAATAAACTTGAATTTTATAGCAGAAAAATCACAAATTTTGTTCATCGTTGTATTTATTGAAGTCTGGTAAAACAACGATTTCTTTCCTATTTCAGTACCTGTGATTATGGAGTTATGAATTGTACAGTGATGGACGATTGTAAGTATTGCTAAGTATAGACAAACAACATTGACGTGTCCGCCTGACCTTTCATTTAAATATTTATTAAGGACAATTGCATTTCAGTAGGGGGTGGCTTGCGATGAAGCAACCGAGGCAACTGCCTCGGTAAAAAGCAGATCGGCAATTGATAAATTGCAACCTTGTCGACGACTGATTAAATGAACATCTCCAGTAAAACTTCAGTCACTACATGTTAGTTGTTTTATTTGTTCAACTGTGGATGCAAAATTCAGTTTGGGCAATGTTTTGCTTTGCCTTTTTGACAATGTTTATGAACATGGAATGGTATTATATTCATAAGTTTTCTTTTATATTTTACTTGTATCATTAAAAAGCAAATATCAGGTTCAGGTGTCGTGAAAATGCATTATTTAACACCGCCATTTTTTCCGGGGGAGAATGCCCCTAATTCTTTTTTTTTTCTTTTTATTTGCCTCGGTTATAATTGGTTCCTATCTACGACCCTGCATTTACGTATAGAGATCTAGGTGCTTATTTCGCCTACAAAATGCGAACACTTACCATATGCCTTGTGTGTATATTATAATTAACCGCGATTCCTTACACCACCTATGCATTGTTCCCATGAAAGGTCAAGTGGACAGGTCAATGTTGTTTTCCTATAACAAATCCACCTCTTACCCAAAACCTACAACATTTACTTTAATACAGGAAAGATTTATACCCTAATACCATTTTTATACCCCGTATTTCAGAGAAGTCCCGTCCTTCCGTAAGCCCAGACACTGGGGTAATTCTGCTATGAAGCACTATTTTACGAAACTTGGAGCAAAGCAGCAACATTGAAAGGAGATTTGAATAGATATCATTAACCAGAGTTGACTTGTTTACTTTAGAGTAATAGCCCTTTGACTGAAGAGTACATACGGGGGGGGGGAGGGGGGGTTGTTGTAAACCTGAAATTTACTGGTTTTGCTTGTTCTAAGAAATGACATATAGTTTAGAATAGCAAAGGAAAAGGGGTGTGAAAACATTGTCTGAGAGGTCTTGACCAAAACCTAACAGTGGTCCAAAACAATTACCAAAATTTGTTTAATTTAAGGAAAATCTGTGTTAATGATGTTAAAACTGGGGCCAGGTGTATCACTATGGTTTTGTGAATTAAGTGGTCAAATTGGGAAATTTTTGGTTACTTATAACCATGGGGAAACACTGATTTGTTCTTGTTTGTCAAATCAGGTTGCACATACAGCACCTGGAGTGAATGGTCAGATTGTGACGCTAACTGTGGAGACGGTGTCAAGAAACGTACAAGGTGAGTCAATATAGTGGTCCTTTGGATAATTAATTTAAACAATATTTTTTTCAAAGATTTTAAAAAGGATTGGACAGCAGGTATTGCCTATACAAGTCCTCTCCTTAGTCAGAGTACATATGATAATATATATAATATTAATTCCAAAAAACAAGTATCGCAAAAATAACATTCATAATACTACTCCTACTACTACTACTACTACTAATAATAATAATACACAATGTAATAATAATAATAATGACCAGTGTTACACCCATAATTATCATGATATAATTGGAACTGGCCCCGGTTTCATAATCATTCCTTAGCTAAGATTTTCCTTAACTTAAATATTGCAAATTTTGATATTCTCTTTTTGGAACTATTGATGAATATTTTTGTCAAAACTAAATGCAAATGTTTTAATCTTGAGGTCGTCTTAAAAATAACACCTTAAATTCCTGAATATCTTGAAAATTAACAAAATTATGAAGTTTTGAAATTTTGCAAGATTTAAGTTAAGGAAAATCTTAGCTAAGGAATGATTGTGAAACCGGGGCCTGTACTACTAAAATATGAAAAAGACATATTTGTTAGAATACTGAAAAATAAATGTAAAAAAAGAAGAAGAGGAAAAAAAAAATAAAACAGAACCTTTGGATATGTTTCAACATCTTGGGAAAAAATTGGTTTCACAATTTTTGTCCAAACACTACTGATGAGTGCTGTAAAATTGAAACTGGTATAATATGTAATCACAAGAATGATAAGTTTACTTATTCATGTATGATATAAATTATCATTTAATGACGTTACGATTGAATGTGGAATTACTGTCTGAGCCGGTCTTTTTGTGGCAGTGAATAACGCTTTATTTCTGTAGAAAACCAAATAAAACTGAATAACGATTGATATCATTTACGTACTTGTGTACCTAGTCCTAACAGGAAATATGTATGCGCATCCGTGATTAGCGTAAAACATTTCCGCACAGAGCAAAGCGTTGGCGCTATGGAAAAATCTAGGCAAATTGCGGACCCTGTTGCGCATATGACGTAAAACGTCACCAAGAATATCAATTCCGATGTAAACATCGTCATTTTCGATGTAAAATCCCCATAGCACCAACATTTTCCTTTCTACAGAAATACGTTACGATCAGGCACAAGTAAGTGAATAATATCAATTTATTTTTATTTAGATTTATTTGATTTTCTATGAAAAAGCGTATTTCACTGTCACAAACAGACCGACTCTGGTAGAAGGTCACATGTAACCAGCAATAGGTGAAGTTGGAATTTTTTTTACTTTTACCGTGCATGATTACGCCTCCTGTATTTCCATAAATTGAGTGCACATGGTTCTTATTATTTATTTCTTTTAATTGAAAATGTTTCCATTAAACTATCAAATAAAAGGCATTTAAAATGCACTGACCTAACCAAATTCTATTTTTAATTAAAAACAATATTGTTCAGTTCTCCTGTACATAGAGAAATTTTGCGAAAATTTTGGAAATTTGACCAAGTTTATACACCAATTGGGCCTCATTCAAAGTTACATCAGGGCATTTAGGGTCAGGTAGGTCATTGTTCTTCGGGTTTTTTCCAGGTGTGATCATCATGAATATTCTAATTATGGCATAACGTTTATAGTTGTTCCAAGTAAGAAGGTACAGAAGGGATAATTTTGACATAGTCATATTTGTTGTTTTGTTAAAAAGTTCAAAAATCGCTCTATGTACAGAATTAAGTTCACTTTTTCATGAATAAAAAAATATTTTTTCCAAATAGGTCAGTATATTTTGTATTAAGTTTTGACAAATGTTTTGTGAGTTTGTTGGAAAATATGACTTTCTTTTTGCATTTTCCATGTGCACTGAATTTGTGGAAACACGGTAGGGTTAATTAGCTTGTCACGGCTACCTTAACAGGGGACATTGATTTTTAAGGTGTGTTCGGATACGATTTTGTTCTTAAACGTCGATATCCCGACCCTCCACATACAGAACGAGCACTTTACCGACTGAGCTACCGTGAATACCACGCCGTTAGGACAGTTTTAGTTAAAACTAACGTAATGATTCCTAAAGGCTAAGCGATACCGGGTTCGTTGAAAATTGTCTAAGCCGTGGAGACGTTGTCAAAAACGTAAGAGAAAGAGAGAGAGAGCAAAATGCGTCATAAACTCATTTTTTGTATTTCCAGGCCACATTCTATATCGTGGGTAAAAAAATGCGTCATGAACTTTTTTTATTTCCAGGGCCACAATTCAGGGCAATGCTTCTATCTGTACCAGTAACTTTGAAGAGCAGCCTTGTACAGCCCCTGTAACATGTGCTCCAGTCTGCGTTGTAAATGGAGTAAGTTACGACGAAAATGAAGAAGTTCCAACCAGCGATCCTTGTCAATATTGGTAAGTATACATATAACAGGGTCACAAATACTGGCAAATACACAGTGCAGGTCCTCCATAATTGGTAAGTGCATATTGCACAGGGCCATAAATATTGACAAGTGCACGGTACAGGTCCGCCATAATTGGTAAGTGCACATTGCACAGGGCCATACATATCGGCAAGTACACAGTGCAGGTCCGCCATAATGGGTAAGTGCACATTGCACAGGGTCATAAATATTGACAAGTGCACGGTACAGGTCCGCCATAGTTGATAAGTGCATATTGCACAGGGCCATAAATATTGACAAGTGCACGGTACAGGTCCGCCATAATGGGTAAGTGCACATTGCACAGGGACATAAATATCGGCAAGTACACGGTGCAGGTCCGCCATAATGGGTAAGTGCACATTGCACAGGGACATAAATATTGGCAAGTGCACAGTACAGGTCCGCCATAATTGGTAAGTGCACATTGCACAGGGACATAAATATTGACAAGTGCACGGTACAGGTCCACCATAATTGGAAAGTGCACATTGCACAGGGTCATAAATATTGGCAAGTGCACTGTGCATGCCAACCACAATTGCAAAGTGCACATTGCACAGGACCATAAATATTGGCACGTGCACGGTACAGGTCCGCCATAATTGGTAAGTGCACATTGCACAGGGACATAAATATTGACAAGTGCACGGTATAGGTCCGCCATAATTGGTAAGTGCACATTGAACAGGGCCATAAATATTGGCAAGTGTACAGTACAGGTCCGATATAATTGGAAAGTTCACATTGCACAGGGCCATAAATATTGACAAGTGCACGGTACAGGTCCACCATAATTGGAAAGTGCACATTGCACAGGGTCAAAAATATTGGCACGTGCACGGTACAGGTCCACCACAATTGGTAAGTGCACATTGAACAGGGCCATAAATATTGGCAAGTGTACGGTACAGGTCCACCATAATTGGTAAGTGTACATTGAACAGGGCCATAAATATTGGCAAGTGCACGGTACAGGTCCGCCATAGTTGATAAGTGCATATTGAACAGGGCCATAAATATTGGTAAGTGAAGAGGACACAGGATCATAAATATAATACAGGGCCAAAAATACTACTATGTATGCATAATAGTGTTCTTCTGACCATGATACAGTAGATAGTAAGCAAACTAGTCTCCCTTTACATTAATATGCAATATGGTATGGTGAAAAACAATGGCAATAAATTTCTAAGGGATATTATTTAAACAAATAAGGAAATGGGTTTTTTAAAGATGCTGGACGGACCAGAACTATAGCAAATAACCGGTATGTATCCAAATCCCTTACCATCCCCATTTTGATTGATTCCAGCACAACTTTGGAATAAAAAAAATGCAGAAAAGACAAACTGTTTCACGAAAGGACGTGTTTTTTTTAAAAACACAGGGTTATGTTTTTGATAGTTATTGGCATAAAAGTGTTTTAAAATACTTTTTTGTTATAATATTTATAACAAACCTTCTATTTTTTCTATTTTCCAGTGTTTGCTTATATTCTGGTTTATACTGCCAAAATTCAACTGACGCTATCGGTATGTATACTAATATAACCATCAATTTATTCTTAGGTATTACCATTTCAACACGATTTGAATTTTAAAAAATTACAATAAAACCTCTATTCATTGTCATCATTTGTTCAATCAGATAAGCTTATAACCATTTATTTTGAAGTCAAAAACTTATTTCTGTCATGTTTGTCTCCCTCTATTCATTACCAAAGTTAATTAAAATTTACGCGTGTTATGTTATAAATACATTTGTATGTACTTCAAAACACGATCAACTTAAGTCTAATTTATATGGAACAGCATTACATTATATACTATATTTTGGCCCATAATATGGTCCCATAGACATTGTGTATTAGTCAAAGACTGCTTTAATTTCTTAAAAAAGGTTCATTAAATTTGTTTGAATTCAAAAATTACAGAATTGAATTGTCTGCATTATATTGCATTTGCATCCCTATAGACATTGCAATGGACACAGTCAATTTTAATTCTTGAAAGGTTTTAGTGAGCTTGTTAAACATAATAATTTTCGATTGTTACAAAATAAAATTAACTACATCAGCAATAATTTGTATTTGCAGTTCTATAAAGTCCGCATTAAGTGACAAGCTAAATAGGCGATGTTTACCGTTCCAGAGCACTCGGCCTCATTTCCCCAGTTGACTTCACATTTTAATTTGAATCTTCAGTTTCAAATATTTACTTGTGCTTTGGGAA